>JAUTXW010004800.1:0-86609 GCA_030620095.1 Kuschelorhynchus macadamiae
CATTCCCTAATCCTTTTTGGATTTTATTTGCTGCTTCTTAGATTCAGGCTTTTTCTGGTGTTCTATTATTGATTCAAAAATTTTAAAAAATTTTTAATTTTTGGTAGTTAAATACTCTTCTAAACATACGATTTAAATAGAATGCGTGCATATATCCCCTGTATAAAAAGTTGGAACGGTTTTGTTAAAGACAATCCACACAATCCATTGGTATTTTTATATATTATTGCTTGCAACTAACAAATCAGGACCGTCCCAAATCCAGTGCTTTATCACCTATACAAAATCGTTGGATAACTTCTTGAAATCTAACTCAAAAATTAGCATTGGAGAGTTTGCTGTCTGGGACATTTTTCTTAACATAGGTTAGTGGAAGGTTATGATATTGGCTACAAAAGTCATTAAGTTATTTTCCTGAATATTTTCTTTTCAGCTTTCCTTCGTACTCTTTTTGTTTTCGGGCTTCTTCCATTTCGAAGTCACCCTGAGCATCTTTTAATACGAATTTCCGTAAGTCACGCGGTTTTTTAGTCTTTGAATAGCTTAGCTTTCTTTTTCAATTTGGTATCTTTTGCTAAGGTGTATGATAAGAAAACAATCCTTTAGTACCCTTGAATAATTTGTCGAAGTTGATAAAAATATTCTTATTATACTTTTTCAAAGATCGTCATTTAAATATTCATTTTTCAGTAAGTTGATGTTTTTAGAGAAATGTTTTCTTCTGACTCACTGTCTTGACCTGCATAAAGTTTTGGTGGTAGAGATCTTACAGGTAGCAGTGCAATTGGCTCCAATTATTTTCAATTTATAGATGATTCGTTAGAGGTTAAAATAAAATTTCACGAGCTTCAAGGTATTCTTCAAAAGATATATTTTTGTTTTAATACGTTTCTTTAAGTGGTTAATTTTCGTCTACAATTTTTAACGTTGTATCGTGGTGTTCAATGTTTAGAGTAAATAAATTATTTAGCCGAAACTAAAGATATGTATAGCTATTGAAACAACATCTATATCTGCCATTATTTATATTATTATCCTTTAAGATTTAAACGGCTTCCCAGTCTGACAGAAATAAAAACAATCGATATCATTCTCTAATAACCTCTTGTTTGTCGCAGTCAACGTCATCAAAAATGAAAACCCAGTTCGGTTTAGTCTCAGAGGGTGTTATGATATTCTCATTATTATGAAAAACATATAAATCGAAGCCCTTGACTGGTCTAAATAATTTCTGTAAATAGAGGTATTTCAGCTGATATAAAGACTTTGCACACAGGTAAAACATTTTCAAATTTTAATCTATTTGGATGTTCAAGCGAACTATTCACTATGTTTGTTTTACTGCAGTTACTGGGGCCTGCAATAATGCATCGTAATGTAGATGGTAATAGTACACTGTGTTTGTTTTCTGTGCTGACTTCGAGCGTCGCTTTTTCATTTACAATTTTTTCATTGTGGCTATGTATATGACAAAGATGAAAACACAAATAGTTTAAAAACAACTAGCAAGGTAAAATATAGTCAGGAAACTGCTCTTTTTTTCTTACAGTAATTATATGAGAGATGGGATATTATATTAAACGTAAAAATACGCAGTAGGAAGGGATCTGTGTGAACCTGTAAAGATCATGATATAGCCTATCCAGGAGAAATGACTTATCACATCGTTATGATACAGACAAAGTTTTATTGAAAAAAACTTTAAAGTGAATTCGCGCACATAATGCATTGTGGGAAAAACTAGCTGCTGGAGCAATGCAAAGTAAAATTAAACTCGGAATTGGTGGAAGAATCACACTAAATAAATTTAAGTATTTTGAATAATAGCAGTCTTTTAGTTAATCTTCAAGGCAAAACAACATAACTTATGAAAGTAAAATCAACATGCAACAAAGTGCTAAAGCAATGGAAGGTTTTTTATTAAAAAAAAAAATGTTATAGCGACAATGAAAGACTACCAAAAATACGACGTAAGCATGAGATAGCAAAAAATCAAAAAATAAAACTGTTTCTAAAGACGACTATGAAGAAGACATAAAAGAAAACCCGAATTTGGTATATTCGAGTCACAGAAAAAATAAGGAAAAAAATGTTAAAGCTAACTTCTACAGATACAACTGTCAATACTATAACCACAGTTGAAGGTAAAAAACGATAAACGAAAATGCAATTGATAATAATAATAAAAACGTAGAATTTTAGAAAAAGAACTTATACGAAATTTATTAAGAGTATTACAACAGTCAATCAAACGATGACGATGATTTTGAATATGATGGAAAACAGTCAAAAGAGTTGTTGACGTTGTCGAACTCAATTAGGAACAGTTAACAACGCAAGGGCAGCTAATAAACAATTACAATACCATACAAAACACGCATATGGATAGGTTTCGAAGAAAAAAGAAGTCCCATAACATTACCCCAACATGAAAAACTTTGAAAATCCCCCATTTTAGAGGAGTCTTATTCTAAAATTTGAATTAGATGTTATTAATTTGGACAATGATGGAGTACTGGGAACTCATTGGACGGCCTACAGGAAGTCTAGAGAAAAAATTGTTTGATAGTTTGAAAACCTAAGACCTCTATTAGAAATTCAAAATTATCTTAATTCTAATCAACGTTGTAACACATTTACGTTGTAACAATCTTTTAATACTGTAAACTTGGAGCAGTTATGTTTAAAATTTTTAAATTCTGTATTTAAATAATAAATAAATAACTTATCCTACCGTAGGGTTCTTATGAGATCACTGATATAATGTTGTTATATATATATATATATATATATATATATATATATATATATATATATATATATATATATATATATATATATATATATATATATATATATATATATATATATATATATATATTTAAAGTTAAAATGCTATTTGTATTAAGTGTAACTTAGTAACAAGTTTCTATAATAATGGAGAGCCTGTTAATATAATTCATATTTTTATCCTAGGACAAAACCGACAAACGTGATATATTTACTAACAAGCACGAGTTACATTGATGAAATTTTACTTAAAGTAACATGTCAAGGTGGAAATTTGTGATAGGGTTACATTTGAAAAAACACACTTAAGATGGTTTTTAATCTATTTCACAAATCCGTTTAATCCTACTAGTAATATTTACCCTCAAGACGATCAAAAGGATGTGTATACATATCATTCCAATAAGAGAAACACGTTCAGTTCAAAAGAGAAAATGAAATAACTAACACCTGAGATTAAAAAACTCTTAAATTCGTGAGGATTTAAGCTGAAAATAAAAAAAATCAAAATTGAGAAATCTCGTTTATCTAGCTGGTTTACTCAAATAGTTCTACATCTTCACAGAATTTCGATTTTATTAAAATGTAAATTTAGATATACAGAGGAGAAGCCAACTACCTTAGCAAAGAAAAAATGAGTTATAATATTTTAAATGTTAAAGAGAGTTTTTTGCATGATGACTCAGTAACCAGTTATCAGTATTATACTCATCAGCCGTACTCATCGGCCATTATAAACGATAATGATGAAATTCGATTACCGATCCAAACACAAAATCTTTACACGTTACCAAGCCAAAGTGTTTTCTACATCGAGAGAAAATTAGTGAAGAAGACAGATAGCAGTTTTGCTAAAGAGGTACATTTTATCTATAACGACATTGTACATCTGTTTGGCGAAATTCGCTACTAACTAGGAGGGTTATTGATTGTGTTAGAAATCCCGGAATAACCATCACTATGAAGAATTATGTCTCTTTTATCGATACCGAAAGCAAGAATTTACAAAACGTCAGATGAGAAGTCAAGAATTTACCATCATTATTGGATTCGAAAAGAAATTTTAACATTTGCGTACCTTTAAAAACGCCAGTGGGATTTGATTTTGATTTTCACAAAATCATCATAAACCTATGTCAAGAATAAATTTTGATACGAAGTAATTCCTACTTTAACGCAATTTCTGTAACAGAAGAAAAAAAGGAAAAATACACACTAACACTAAGCAAACTATCATGGAAAGCGCCTTATTTAACAATTTGAAAGTAATAGAGTGCTGACGATTGCTTTCGAGGATAGGAACTGTACGAATATCCTCAGCTACAATTACCAAAAATTAATCCATTGGTTGCTAAGGCGTCAAATCAATTGGAAAAAATCACGATTTATTATTATTATAAGATTTCAGACTGATGAGCTTGTAGTAGTAAACTTAAAGGTCTGTTTAAATTCATAAATATTTCCCTACAAAAATTTAAATTTAGACTCTGGCAGTAATAAATATGCGATTCTGTACGATGCGTTTATACAATTCCAAAAATCCTACTACTATCGTCATATGAGTCATCCATGTTTTACTTCTAAAAGCTTCAAATTTGCTCCGCTGACAGTCATCGATTGGTCGCGACAAAGTGAAGACATTTTCAAAAAAGGTGCAGTAGATATTCGTAATGAATTTAAAACAAACATCGTCTAGCAAAATACAGCACTGTAACAGTATTTTAAAATAACACAAACAGCTAAAAGCTAAGAGGATGTATATTTTGGATGTACAGGAGTTCCGATATAATGACAGCGGTTTTACATGCAGGGAAATCTCCATAATAAATATTAATAATGGTAAGGTGTTTCATTGTTATATAAATCTGGGCATTCTACTACTATAATTAAACACTACTATAATCAAGCACATAAAATGGACCACCAAAAATATTAATAAGCTTTGTTGTGACTACATTGATGCCGATAAAAATTATCCTATAAACGTCTATCATTATTTATAAAAACATATTATTAAAAAGAAATATGATAAGGTTTTTGATAAAAATGTTCAGAAAAAAAGTTAGCTCTGCGCCATCTAATTTAAACAAACACACGTCCGCAGTCAAACATCATTACCTCATTTTATTCCTAACCTTTTGTTAGCTCAGTTGGCAAATTTCCAACTTACGCTTGGTAGATCCAAATTCAAATCGTAACATGAGATTTTTTTTTTAAAATAATTTTCTTTTCCCTAGTGCTTCTTCGCATTTGTTTCCAAACTAGACTCACGTTGACTACCATGATCTCTTCCAATCTCATTAGAATTCGTACCAACCGCAGTTCGGCTCCAGTGATCTCATACATGTTATACATTTCTTTACATTTCTTACTCACCTTACCTACGATGATCTCATCTCACATCATCCAATCCGAACGTCCAAAGTGACGCACAGTCAAGGCATTTTGGGTACGTTTATGCAGATACCTAGACCCACCCGTAAAAGAAGAAGGTCATACAATAATTGGACTAAGATTGTTAGGGTCAGTATCTTCCCTGCCCACAGCATGTTTTAGATGTTTATATTTTTCTGCGCGTAATTTGGACTGATTACTTCTTATCTAAGTGAGTCTTTCAGTGTCAATCTTGGAGTACCAAAAATTGGCTAAAATCTGATCGAAAATAGATGAGACGATTAGTCATCCCGTTTCTAATCACACTGGCCGATAAGATTTTTCTAACACAGGCCAGCTCATTATTTTCACAATGGAAATACCCTCCCAATAATAAAAAAAATATTCGGAAAACCCTAATACGTACCATTTTTTCATAGCCCAATCAGAAACTTTTATATTGGCAGGTAAACAATTTTATTGTGGGGCGGCTAAAATGGGTCCATTTTACAACCGAAAAATTACCTAGACTGGGTTGTTTACAACATTAGACATAAAATAAACATTAAACATCACTCTTCTGTTGAGTTTCGAATTGAGTGGTTCTCTGTATATCGATAAGCAAGTGTAATTTCTCCTGACAGATTTTATTATATTTGTGGAGAATTTCTGGTGAAATCACGAGCCAGGTCATTTTCCGAAAATGTAAAAAGCCTACTTTAAGTATTTTAGTGTGTTAATTGGGGATCAAGATAAGCGGTGGGCTCCCCAGGTGTGCTGTGTTAGTTGTGGTATATCATATATCAAAAACTGAAGGTTATTCCAAAAAGGGAAAGCACAATATGGAATATTAAAATTTGCAATCTGCCATACAATCTGTTCCTCATAACGCAGATTTGCCAGTGCCGATTGCGCCTTTAAATTGGCAAGCTTTGATTTGGGAGATAATGGAGATAACGCAACATCAGGCAGCTCGGAAGAACAGTGCACCGATCCCACTTTTACCACAGGTCCCAGTTCCGGCGAGCCACATTTGAATTAAATGATTTAGTACGTAATTTGGGGTTATCCAAGCAACAGTCAGAACTTCTCGGTTTCCGTCTTAAGGAATGGAACCTATTGGCCACAGAAACAAAAATTACGAATTTCAGAAAAAGAAATGTTATGTTTTCTGAATTCTACAGTATGGAAAATTCGTTGTGCGTGTACTGATATAGACAGTTTAATGCAAGAACTTGAACATTCTCCCCGTGAGTGGCGCTTATTTATAGACTCATCTAAATATAGCTTAAAAGCTGTGTTATTGCATAATGGAAATTTAAAACCCTCTATACCAGTTGCCCATTCAGTTGCAACGAAAGAAAATTATGAAAATATGCGCACGACTTGGATAAAATAAACTACAATAGGTATGAATGGCAGATATGTGGGGACTTAAAAGTTATAGCGATTTTAGTGAGACTCAACAAGATTTACAGAATATTGCTGTTTTCTTTGTTTATGGGACAGTCGTGCAATAAATCAGCATTATGTAACAAAAATTTGGCCAGAAAGAAGCGAATTTCAACCGGGATCTCAAAATGTTAAATTTGTATCTCTTGTTGATCCCACAAATGCCATTTTGCCTCCTCCTCATTAAACTTTAGCTGATGAAAAACTTTGATGGCTTTGAATAAAGATTGTGATGGATTTAAATACCTAAGACAAGTCTTTCCCAGTTAAGTGATTCCATATTAAAAGAAGGCGTTTCTATTGGGCCACAAATCAGAAAATTGCTGGACGATGTCAATTTTACGGAAAAGCTTACCAGGCAGGAACTCAGAGCATGGAATTCATTTGTTAATGTAGTAAGAGGATTTTTAGGCAACAATATGGATGAAAATTATGAACAATTAGTTATTGAACTCTTAGATGCCTATAAAGCGCTTGATTCCAGAATGTCATTAAAAATTCACTTCCTCCATTCCCATCTGTCATTTTTTCCTAAAAATTTGGGAACTGTTAGTGACGAGCAGGGTGAAAGGTTTCACCGAGATATTAGAACAATGGAAATTCGGTACCAAGGACGATGGGATCCAGTCATGATGGGTGACTACTGTTGGTTTTTGAAGAGAAAAGATAGGACACCTCATAAACGGAAAAAATAAAGTTTAATTAGTGTCTTAAGTTAATATTTCTCTTGTTTGCTTTTCTCTTAGATGTATGATATGTTTAATAGGCGACAACTGTAAAAATAGTCAATAAATAGGGTTAGGAATTTTCTGAAATCATTTTTTCTATACATATTAAGTATCGTAACATTCGATATGATTCTACAACTCTAACAAGAAAACCCTACGTGCTACAACTTTCTATTTGTCATTTTCGTATTTGGATAGGTCCATTCTATTAGATTATGCTATTCTAATTTGTGTTACAACAAAAAAAAAAATTTTTGTCGGCCAGTGTCATTATTCTATACTATAAGTATAAAAACTTGCCGCGGAAATCGTCTTTCTCAAGGGAAAATTTGTGTTTGAATCATACTGAAGTAAATTGATGGAATATCCATCCCTACCACAACAAAATAGCATTAGATCTACGTATTTCACTATTACGAAGCAGTGCGTTCCTGTGGCATTCTAATATAATATCTCGATTTTCAAATTATTCACCTACCAGCACTAAAGCTAAATCATTAGCTGTTGTAGCATTACACCAGCTTGCGTAATCTTTTCCTGGTTTTCTTTCAGGGTGAATTAAAATTTTAATATATATTCACAAGAAGGAATTTTCAATCGTTTTTTTTAAAATCATTTCATCATATGGTCGCCATGGAGCATTTTTTGACGTATCTTGACCAAATTTTGTTTTTAAACCGATGATAACTAAAATTATTGAAAACAAGTCGTCTTTTTATGTAGATTTTATAGTATAGTGAACAATGCATCTAATATTACATTAAACACATAACTAATGTTACAATAAACATATAAATTCTCATGTAATGTTTACACAAATACTGCACTTGAACTCAAAAATCACTATCACATCCATATAAAGCCAATACTATCACCAAACGATTATTTTTTTACGACATCTTGTTTTACAGCATATGTGTTTTCTTACACTAAAACGCACAATGAAACACTTTAATCCTAAATATAATCATACATTGACACGCAATTAATGGATAAGGTTAATAAAAGTGTAAATGTAGGTTGGATGTCAAATATTTTTTCTTTTATTTTTCTCTCGCTTTTGGCGAGCTATACGTGACACGTTGGGTAAAATTACGACAATTCATGAAATAGGACACTATATTTTTAGTAAAATCTGGATGCATAATGAATTTTCATGGATGTTTGGTAAATTTGTGAAGTACTTTTCACGGATGTTTGTTCAATTCGCAGAGTTCTTACATTATTATTATTATTATTAAAATCTGTTTTATGCATGTAGTAGGGTAAAAACACATTTTAATACTAAAACATGGATAACAGTTAATTAAAATTTTAACTAAATTAAAATAGAAGAACCCATTTATTATTTTTACAGTTGAAATTATGTAATTTTAATCCAATTTGTGTGGCGGCTTTCCCTCACATTTTATATATGATTTAACGGACCGTAACTTAACAGAGTAATAATTTTACCGAGACTTTTTCTTAATTAAATATTGAAAGTGGTTTCCATTATTTGCCAGTCGATCATAAAACTCCCCCAGTGTGTTGCAACATATTCGGTGTTAAAAGTGCAAGTCGGTGCGGATTCTTTCGCGAGTTCTACATTTTCTGGACGATTTTTGTATACACGATTCTTCAAATAACCACACAAGAAGAAGTCTAGTCGAGTCATATCTGGGGATCGAGGTGAGCATTCTAAGGAAGGAACTGCATGGCTTCCCTTAAATAATACGGTGAAGCATCATCATGTTGGTACCGGAGTTCACCTACATATCCAGTTTCTTGAATGGCAGGAATTATACGTTCTCTAAGGAGCTCCAAATACGTCAGTCCTTTTAATGTACCTTCTATGAAATAAGGTCAGATAATATTGTTACCCAGTATCTCCGCCCAGATATTTACTTTCTGGGGATGTTGGGATGTTGGGTATGAAGTCCTTCTATCCAATAGGGTTGCCTCTAGATCAAATTCGACAATTATTGTGTCTATTAACTTGGCCGTTTAAGCAAAAAAATAGCTTAGGATCTTAGATGCTATTTTCCATCATGAATTAGGCGAATTCAGTGGAGCGGTCAGGATCATTCTCTAAAGGCTCTTGGGTGTAATGGATCTTGTACGGCTTCAATTTGTTTTCCTTTAAGATGGTCCTTACAGAATTTCGACAGATTTCGGCATTTATATTATTATTCTTGATATGTCCTTGTTTTATTTCTATATCCGCGAAAAATCAGAATATCAATACGTTGAGTCTCTGATAGAGCAAAAGCCAGTAGTAGGCTACTTAACTGACAGTGATAATATATTTAATTGGTTGTATTGTAATTGTGTATAATTTTGTTGCTTCAAATACAACTGATGCAGCGCCTATTTGTTACAATAGCCGCTGATCTGTCTATATTGAATGCTTGAGGTGCGGTGAAAATTGATATACATTTCAAAAAGGATAGAAATTGGTTATAGGAATGATTTTATATGCAAAATAAAGGTCGATATTACAAAATAATAAATACCTACATTAATGATGTGGAGATTTAAAGGTATGTATATTTATTATTTATTAACTAAAGGATTTCTCTCATTTAGGTAATATTAAGCGATGTTTACTTTTTCCAATATACGCAGTACTTAAAAGTACTTATATATTTATTTTTTGCTCTATCCCTATGACCTGGATAAAGTTTGAGGGAAAGCCGCCAATATCACCTAATAAAAAATAACCTTTATAACTCAACAGTCGTCAATTTCGATAAAAATAAATGGGGCATTCCATTTAAGATAAGTGTAGCGCAAAACTGGGAAATCTGGCAACAGTGCCGATACCATTTCTCAACTCCGTGTGTCCAGAAATCCGGAAATGGCCAATTTTGTAAGCAGAACTTTATCGGTTTTAAAGATATGTAAGCGTTCTGGAAGTTCAGATACAATTTTCTGTTGGTAACCACAAATGTCGGTTTTGCTCCTGTTGCTGACTCTGGTGTGGTTTTGTGTATTAATTTTGGCGCTAGTTGTACTGGTCTCTTAACTAGTTACTGATGAAGACCTTAAGTCAGAAATACGTGTCTTCGTCCTTTTATATATGTATATATATATATATATATATATATATATATATATATATATATATATCTAAAGTAGGAAAGAATTTCAAAATAGTAGATAATGTTTTTTTTGGGATGACCGCTAAAACAATGGAATTTGGCTAACTATAGACATATATTTCTGACTTAAGGTCTTTATCAGTACAGTCAACTAGTTGAAAGAGGAGTACAGAGAGTAGGCATATATATATATATATATATATATATATATATATATATATATATATATATATATATATATATATATATGTGTGTAGCAAAAGGCAAAAATATATAATTTTTGCACGTAAGCGGTCTACGAAAAGATATCGCTTTCGATTGAATCACGGGATACCGCTCCTGCGATCGACTTCTGAGCCTTTACTCTCATCAGGTAAGCTTATCTCCAGGGATACCTTAATTAAGAAATCATAGATGTGACACAATCAAAAACTAAAACGTCTATATAAGTGAGAAAGTTCCACGAGCCAAGCATAACACTTGACGAGACCTATAAGGATTTTGGCGAATGCATTTAAAATGCGTGGTAAAACTGAAAACAAAAACTGTTTTTACACATCTTTACTCAGATTTCCAGGCCGGAAAATGATATACGTAGCAAAAAGACAAAAATATATAATTTTTGCATTCCGTTACATGGAAACCAAATAGTTTTATATTTTATACAAGCTTCTCTTAATTGCGGAAAATAAAAATATTTTTGCGGAAACATAATTTTCATTTTCTACATTTTAGAATACCTGAAACCAGTTACATGAAAACTTTGTTTTACTTTGTATTCTAAACATTTTTCTTAACATAAAAATGAAAAATGTTTATGAGGAAATTTCTTACTTCCATTTTCTGAGGAAATTTTATTTCTGCGGAAATTATTTATTTCCATATTCCGAAGAAGTTAGGTGTTAGGTTAGCCTAGGTTCGTCTCTAAAACCATCATTAAAGCCATAAACTCTTATTTAAGTTAAAAAATCATATTAATTTTTTAAATTCTACATTCAGAAAGCTTTATCGAAGTAAAGAAAAATGTGTTGTCAATGTACCAAATTTCAGTGAAAAAAAAATGTTAAAAATAAATAAATAAATAGGTAAATGTTTTTTTAAATAAATAAATAACTAGGTAAAAGTTTCTGTAGGGAATTACTTTAATTTACGGCATTCGAGAGGTTTTTTAAAAGTTAAAAAAAAATTGGATATATATATATATATATATATATATATATATATATATATATATATATATATATATATATATATATATATATGCATATATATATTTCTGATGCTGAGTTTAAGCTCTTCCACTCTTGCTGATATTCGCCTGTTAGTTTGCCCCACGTACAATTTTTCACAGTCTTGACACGGAATACTGTATACTCCGTGGCTTTCCAGTTTGATTTTATCTTTCGGGTTTCCGAGCAGTTTACCTATAGTTCTTTGTGGCTTGTGTATTGTTTATATGTTTTGTTTCCTAAGAATTCTTCTGATTCTGTTTGTTGTGCCTTTTACATATGGTAAGACTATTCGTTGCTTTCCCGGTTCATAATTTTTGTTGTTCGTTATTCGGGAAACCTGTGCATTAATAGCTTTCTCTATAGTGCGATTTCTGAAGACATTTTTCTTTAAAGCACTAGATATTACCTTAAGTTCGTTTTGTCTCGTCTGTGTTTCAGTTAATCGCACGGATCTGGATATTAGAGTATTTGCCACAGCTTGAATTTGTGCTAGGTGATGATGTGATTTTGCATTTAAATATCTTATATTATATAATTTTCTTTGGATCATAGCTATTATATATTTTTTAAAAATCTTTTCGCCCTTTATTAAATAAAAATGATTGTTTCAGAAACACTGATGAAGGCAAAAACTTACCGAAACGTTGGAAAATAAATAAAATGCTACATACAAACTAAATCTTCGTTTTATATATAAAAAATTAGGACCAAACTACCCAAGAAAACTGTTTCACTGAATATACATTAAGGGTCCAGGAACCTATTTTCCAAGTATATATATATATATATATATATATATATATATATATATATATATATATATATATATATATATATATATATATATATATATATATATATATATATATATATATATATATATATATATATATATATATATATATATATATATATATATATATATATATATATATATATATATATATATATATATATATATATATATATATATATATATATATATATATATATATATATATATATATATATATATATATATATATATATATATATATATATATATATATATATATATATATATATATATATATATATATATATATATATATATATATATATATATATATATATATATATATATATATATATATATATATATATATATATATATATATATATATATATATATATATATATATATATATATATATATATATATATATATGTATATATATTTATTTATTTATTTATTAGATCGATCGTGCAGGTATCCTTATAACTTACTTAAAAATAATATAAATAACTATTTCACACAATAAAATAAATAATAGTATTACCTTTGGGCTCAAAATTAAATATAAAATACAACTTTAAGGCTATTTTTCTCAAAAATGATAAGGAACAGACTTAACGTTATATTGTTCAAAATGATCCATATTATCACGTGTTAAAATATTTGTATCCCAACTTCTAAAACCATGTAAAGATACATTTTCTTTTTTTTTTGCGATTTTGGATCAGTATTTTGTCGAATGAAATTAACATATTCTTTTCGTTGTAGATAGATTTCTCTTAGAATATTTTCAGAAGATACGGTTCTTAAATTTGTTAAATAATTACTTAAAAGGCTGTGTACGGGTGCGACAGTAACGAAACTAAAAGATATGTCTGTATTACGTATATATTATGCAAATTCAAAATTATAGCAAAGTGTTTTTGAGTAACTAGTCATCATCAATGCTACTCGTCAGTGAACATGTAGAAAGATACATGGTTTTAAAATCAATGGGTTCGATGTATTTGGCCCTAAACTTCACTTGCCCGAACCTACATTACACATAACCGTCACTGGCGCTAACAGTCGAAATCTCGACACATTGGAATGCATGGTTGGCCTTAAACGTCGAAATACATAAACATGCACGCCAATGACGTAAGAAACTTCTGTCACTGTTGCCAAAGTGCATTATTGTTCAAATGAAGTACTTATTTCCGACAATATGAGTAATATTGTGTTTTTTATTTATGTTTGATAACATGTTATTAATATTCATGAATAATAAGTTTTTAATCGTTCTCAAAGAATTACCTAGTTTATAAAAATAGCAAATAGCTACGTATTAATTCTACTGCGACCGTATCAGTGTTAGGATACAATAAAATAAGTTTTATTAACATGATGAAAAATGCCTGTAAATTCTTAGTTTGTTCGGTTGTGAAACGTGCAGAAATAATATGCAAGCTTTTACTGTGTTCCCGATACGTCCTGAATTCTCAGTTTTTCGCCCATTTAAATGCAATTTCAATAACGAGATTACTAGAAAGTTAGGTTCAGCAATTTAAAGGGACTATCCATATTAGGACATCAGAAGGTATATTGTAATGTACAAATTTCATATTGGTAAGCCACCTAGATTCTTTTTTGTGTATACATCTATTTTCTTAAATGTTCCTCTTCGGATTTTCTACAATATATCGGTTTTTTAATGTATAGTGCACACTAAATGTTAGTTAAAAGAAAAACCTCGACAAAAACATTTGTATTTGGTTGATAACATGATTATGATATATAGTTGTGTTTGCATTTTTAGGAAAACCAAGTAAATTCATGGATGTATTATCCACAGTGCATATGAAATTATGAGTAGACAGACAGAGCAGTGAGGAATGGTTCCATGGTCCATCTGAGAATAAATAAAGAGCTGTTGAGGTAATTCATATGTCAAAATAATCAGATATTTTAGTAATAACGAGGCATTTTTCCTTTTCAAAATATTTTCTTCTTATAAAATTATGAGTAGACAGACAAAGCAGTGAGGAATGGTTCCATGGTCCATCTGAGAATAAATATTGAACTGCTGAGGTAATTCATATGTCAAAATAATTAGATATTTTAATAATAATGAGGCATTTTTCCTTTTCAAAATATTTTCTTCTTACAAAGATAAATATTTGTTAAATAGGTAGCAAAATAAAGTGCTTTGAAGATTTATTTCACATGAAGAGATCCATATACTTATCATTTTTAAAAAGATAACTATTACTCTCATACAGGCCGTGCTTACCTGTCTTGGCCTGAGGCAAAATTTATTTGGGTCTGTATTTTCAAAAAAGGCAACCTATTTTGTTAATGTTCACAAAATTTAAAACACTTGTGTCTTCAATGTTGGAAAACCCTAAGGTATTTTGATGTCTGTATTTCTTCAATGATTTAAATGAACAGTTCATTCATACTAGGCTCTACACATAAGCAGGACGTAATCTGTATATAAAAGTTAAAATAATCTTCTGGGGAACAGAAGTCTCTTTCAATAAGAATTTTTTGGTTTACTTTTATGCTTTGAATACATTTTATTTTTAATAGTAATATATATAATTTTATACATCCGACTAGAGGATCCATATGAAATAAAGAAATTTGGTGAAGTGTCATAACCAAATTATTCCTACCCCTGTATTGATATTATTGGAGATATTCCTATTTCTAGAAATTAAGTTTCCATTGTTCAAAAAATACATTATTTATACACTGAACGAAAGCATCTTGAAAAGAGTTGATACTGTTGAAGACTTTGGAGTGCTATTGAATTCCAAATTTACTTTTGCCAAACACATAGATAATATCAGGAATAGGGAAATAAAACTATTAGACTTTATTTTAAGATGTCTTTGACCTTTCAGCAATGTGTATGTTCTATAGAGTACTTTGTACCATGCCATCTGGACTTGTGTAATTTATTTAAAATTCTTAAAAATTTTATTAAGTCACCTTTCCTCTTATGTAAAATAAACTTTCATGTTCCGGTCAGATCAACAAGACAGGAGCAATTATTTGAGATCAAGTTCCACAGAACTAACTCTATATATATATATATATATATATATATATATATATATATATATATATATATATATGTAATACATTTACTTTATTTGAAAAAAACATTGTTTCTTAGAAAAACAGAAAGAAGGAAGTGTTATGATAATTATAATCATTTCATTTTCCTCTACACTCTACAAGGTTTTCTATGAGAGATGCATAAGAATTTATTTATGGCACAAATATAATTGAAATTTTAATGTAACTTAAATGCTTTATTGTCTAAGAATTCTATCTTATTGACAAATCTGATTTAGATATTGAATTAAATTTGCTTATATAAGTAAAAATATTGAGCTCAATTAAGATGTTAAATGAATGGAAAGAGCAATGGTATATGATTGTCTTGTATGACCAGTTTGGATGAAATAGGGAATATTCAGGATGTTACTGGATTGGTCCCATAACAAACATATTAAATATATCGGAATGATGCTAATTATTAACATGTTCTACATGTATACACGAGCGCGAAAGACAATCTATACCGCGTTCACCATATTGTCAGGAAAAAAGTATGCATGTTAATATGGTGATTCTCGCAAAATTTCATATGCAATGGACTCAAGGAGTCTAAAATTTTAACCTAAGTTAATTAAGTTATTAAGAATTAGTTTGAAGGTGACTTCATAAAGTCAATTTTTCAATGTGGAATAAAATATTATTTTTTACTTTTTAGTGTTTTTTTTAAATCCGTTCAATTTTTATAAAAAATTCTGTTTGGAGAGCAACGCTTTCTGAAGTAGATATTGTAAAGTAACTCTCCAGAAGCGAATTCCATACTCTGTGTCTGTGAAGTCAAAGCCAAACTTATTCTTAATTACCTCATCACAAAAATATATTTATGTAATGAGTGTTTTACTATCTCTATTAGTTTAGTGACCAAAAATTTTCCAGATGGAATATAATATTATTTTCCAATTTTAGGTGCATTTTTTGAAGTCGGTTTTATTTTTTTATACACTTTTTTATTTCATCTTTTTTAGTTCTATTTATATGACGTTTATTTTAAAAGTCATATTTAACAAATAACCATATATAATATCTATGTAAATTCCTGATAAAATGGTGAACGCTTTTATTACGATGAATAAATATTTATTATAGCGACATACTTTTTTACAATATGCTAGCTGTGGGACCACTCGGGCAATATCCCGAATTTTCCCTGAAAAGTTCATCTAAATTGTTGACACCATCGCAGAGTAATCGTTGTACATACGTAAAATAATGCATACGGGGAAATTGATAACCTCATTTTTTGAAGTCTGTTAAAAATTGCATTAATATTTATGACATGGCCAGCTAAACAAAATAAAGGAAATGCCTGTAGATCCACCATTTTTTGTCCAATTGTAAATATTTAAAAACTGACATTCATAGAATTTAAAGTTTTCTCGGAATGTAAAAATGCATAGATGGCACAACTTCTGATATATTGATAACATGCCTAAGATAAAGCTAGAATATACTTTCACAAATAACCATTTAGTTTGATCAATTTTTTTGAAATTATATGGGCTCATTATTTAAATATAATATGTAGTTTTTTTTCGTTTTCTTTTTAAAATTCAAATAGCATAAGTTCACTAGTACCTGGTTATTTTTCTAAGTAGTGCCATATTTATTTCATTCATTTCTTTTTTTTTAATAAGTGTATTAATGATTTTGAAAGAAATTAGGAATTTTCTTTATTTTCAGTATGCCCAAGGATGACCATTATGTAATAAGATCACCAACAAGATGTAAGCTCTAGAAAGTAAGAAAATGATATCATCTTGAACTGTGTCATTGGTTAAAATCTGGCCTTCTTAGCAACTACACCGATTCAGTTATTGCCAGGGGCGAGGCAAGTGAAAACAACCCCTTTGTGAGTTGAGAAAACTGATTACATCATAAGAAGATAATATTTACTGTAATGTGTTTTAAATAAAATTTATGTTTAATATAATCTTAGGTTTAGATTTATTCTGAAAATAAGCTATATAAGGACTCATTCACTATTTTGTGAAGTAGGTTTTATTTATGCCATTACAATGTGTCTGACTTATTTATGAATAGACATTTACTTCTAAAAACTTTTTATTTCTTTAAACTTTTTATTGCTTTATTTCCTAGCTGTAATAGTACACTCAAATAATCTATGCTAATTTAATTAAAATTTGGGTAATTAATTGATGTAATTAAATAAATTAGTTTTCTTTACATTAAGAGCCAGTTTAAAATTATCCAAAAACCATTTAACCTTATTCATGTCCTTAATTAATAAATCCTACACTTCTTCCCATGTATTACTGGGGAAAATCAAAATATAGTCATCACCATAGGCAACCACTTTACCCCCTTGTGCCAAGATTACAAATTGTTGATATACATGTTAAAAAGCACAGGATCCAGCACTGTACCTTATGGTACTCTAATTTTGATTTCTTTAGGCTGACTCAAAGCTCCTCCTACTTTAACATAATTAGACACATTTTGAAAACATTCAACACGGATCCTCTACATCATATAGCTATCCACAATGTCCAGTAGGATAGCCTGAGGGATTGTGGCAAATGCCTCACAATAATTAGAAACTTACACAGATACATAACTTTTACAAATATTTGTGATTAAATACACAAAATTAAAGTATATAATTTTTTTAAAATATAGCTATTATTATTACATCCACGGTTAGGCTAACTCCAGACTGGACTCAGAAAAAATTCATACAAACTCTCTACATAAACTTAATTAAAGTTATCATAGCAAAAAATATAGTTGCCTGTATTTTAAAAACGAGACGATATATCTTGTTAATCTTTTCAGAATTTGCTTGCTTCTTTAGCTTTAAGAAGCCAGTTATTTTGATTACTTCTTCAATTCGTTAAAAATAGTTCGTTCACACCTTAAATCTAGCTTCAAAACCACCTATCATATTTAGTCAAAAAGAGGGGTAGCAGTAATTAATTTCTTATGAAATTTGTAGTCAGACTTAGATTATTCATATTGTAAAAAAGTGATATAAATTTGTAGAATTTTAATCAAAACCAATGCAAACTAAGCTTCAAAAATGATCATTGGAATTTAAATATCAGTATTTTTTTTATTGTAAGGTTAAAAAACTCACAAAATTATATGTAGCTTCATTACGCAAAAGAAATATGGATCCGTAAAACATCTATTTTTGTATAATTAATAATTATGGTCTGTTGCATTTGGAGAAATTGAAAAAGCAAAACATAATTATAGGCTCTGTTTACTATATCCGAGTTGGGACCTGAATAATATCATACCTATCATAATAATATGAACCAATATCATACCAACTTTTTTTTCAAGTTATTTGCTTGAAAGAAATTGTTTTTGAATAATTTTAATAAGTGGAATTTATTGTATTTAATAAATCAGTGGTTCACCCGCCCAGACCTCTTGACTTATTCCAGGCCCCAATATTTAACTCTTCCCCCTGTGTACTGAATGGTAAAGCATTTTATCACCTTAACAAAAATATCCAACCTTATATTTTAGTTTTTGTTATTTGAATTAATCTGTGTAGGTAATTTTTACCCGACTTCCAAAAAGGAGGTTATCAATTCGATCTATTTTTTTTTTGTGTACGTACATCAACTACTCCTGATTTGACCAATTTGGATGAAAATTTCAGGGAATATTCAGGATATTGTTAAAGCGGTCCCATACCAAGCATATTAAAAATGGGGAATGATACAATTTTGAATTGTTAATACGAGCGCCCAATACAATATATGTTACGTTTACCATACTATCAGAAAAAAAATACGCCTGTTAATAGTATGATTTTAGAGTTCTTAATTTCACAAAGTTTAATTTTACTCATCATTTTAAATTTTGACAGTGAATATAGCTAGTTTTCTATAAATGTGTAGAGATGACACATTTTATATAATATTAATATAGAGGTTAGCTACTTATTCATTTTCTTAGGCATGTGTATAGGTTTTACCAAATTTATGGGCTTAAATATGTATATATGTATAATATATATATAAATAAAGAACTGTTAGTATATATATATATACATGTGTATATATATATATATATATATATATATATATATATATATATATATATATATATATATATATATATATGTGTGTGTGTGTGTGTGTGTGTGTGTGTGAATGTGTCTGTGATTAAGTAATTAAGAATCAATTTGATGCCGACTTCATTGTTTTTTACTTTTTAGTGTTTTTTTTATGATTTTTTTTCTTTTAATTTGTTTTTTAGGATCAAGATCAAAACTTTGGGGATTGTGATGGAAGTAATAGTGTTCCATCTCAAACAGACCTTACCATTAAAATGTTTAGCTAACGTTTGAGAGTTAAACTTTGCGTTATAACATTGGAGTGAAAAATGTATTCGCTTGATGTCACAGAGTCTGAATGGACATTTGTTACTTTAAAGTTTTCTAGTTTTAGTATCTGAGTTTTATTACTGACTGTATTAAATATTTTAAGTTTCATTACTTAACTATTTTTCTATGTTTTGTACTGTTTGTGAGTATTAAGTGTATTTTCTTTTGTAAAATTAAGTTTTTTTGTTTATATAATAATATATTAAATAAATGCAAACATTGTGAATTTGTAAACTAGCAAAATCCTAAAAAAAACAACAATAAAATATAATAACAATGACAGGCAAACAAATAGTATTTTTATCATCTAAAATGATCAATTATCATCTAATAATGTACAGGAATATTGATTATATATTGAACCCTCTATTTTTTATGGGACACCCATGTTATTTAATGTCCATTAAATAGGCATCTTTTTGCTAATCATAAATATGTTAGGTTTGATACCTTTACCTTTAAAGACAATTGATAAAAACCATGACATAAGAGACAAGTTAATCATATCTGTGTTATGTTTTCTCTAACATCTCTTATAATAGATATATTGTCAATTTCCTGTGTTCAATGTGTCAAACTAATATAATTATAAATAGCAAGAAGAGACCCATTTGATGGACATATACAGGGTGTACTATCAAAACAAAAAAAAATGCTTTTCCGAAAAACACCCAGTATACATAGAAAATAATGGATAAAAAATCTAGAACTTCTGCATTTACAAATTTTTTCTACCTCTTTCAAAAAAAGTTAAATGGAGGTTTCATTTATGATCAATCAAAGTTTGTATGCAATCATAAAACGCTTACATCATTTTGAAGTATTCAAGATTTTTTGTATAATTAAATAATATGATTTATTCTTAAATTCCAATGGGATTTGGTTATATATCCTTGGCACCATTTACTATGAGTTTATTTTGACAAATAATGACATAATGTCAAAGTCAGTTAAATAAGATATTGTTTAAACTAGATTTTTCTCAGTTAAAAATTATTTTACTTAGTCGGGCATTAAACAAAACACTACAGGTATTATAAGAGATAACTTTTAGTCAGTGTCTATCCCTCTTGTAACACTGTCTCAACCTTAAGTATTATTAGCCTTATAATATGATACCTTAATGTACAGCTGTAATATGCCGGAATCTATATATAAAGCTATTGTAGGATACCTTTTTACTGGTTTGGAACTATTTATTTAGAAAACTTAACATTTACTTGAATAGATTCTAAAAGATATACCATATTTTTTTTAACAATACGCAGTCTTATACGTTTGGCGGCCAGTTCCCAACATATGGTAAAGTCAACGATAAGATATTTTTAGGAAATTCTATAAGATTAGGCTATAAAAAGCATGAAATTAATTGATATAAATATCTTCGAAAGACTTTTGTTATTTATAATTATGTCATGTCCCTGACTTAGATTTAAAAAAAAATTGAAGGTGTGATGTGCGATATCTGGCATACTTACTAAATTAACTTATTACTGAATTATGTATACCAACTGGAGAAAATATATAAATAGGCCACAGTTAATATTTTTAAAATATGGGGAAAAATTATTCAAATTTCTAATCTACTTTAGCTGTATATCTTTAATCAATATACAAAATATGTGATACACTTTATAGCAATTAAAAAAAATTATTCAACATAGAATTAAAAATAAAGTTGACACTACATTTATCATATGGTGCAACTTTATTAATTCTCAAACTACACACTTTCTCAGTAACAGTAATTATAAATGAACCACTTTATGTGACAAGCATAGTTAGTAAATTTAAAGGTGCAGAATTTGAAGCTTCCATATAATAAAGAGGCCCAATTATTACATTGATGGAATGGGATAATGAGGGCTATATGACACTCGGATCAATACACGTAACTAAAGTCTTTTCTTTCTTCCTATGCGAACAGGGCAACAAAGAGTACTCAAGTATGACTATAATATACGTCACTAATATCTGCAATGCACATTTGAGCAGAACTAACTTCCTAAGCCTTGTCTACGATACCTATATGAAACATCAAGAAGACTTGCATTGGTCCTAAAACAAATTATAATTAATAAAGTACCTGCGTGAATAACAAGCTTAGGGAAAATCATTAACAATCTTATAAAACACTAATCAATATGTGACTGATAAAAACTGATTTTTGGATAGGTATTTGGTTAGGATCACGATAAGAAATTAAACACTAAAAAAACATAAAAAAAAGTTGATATTATGTGTCTCAAAAAGCTCACAAAACAAAGTAGTTAGAAGATATATGTTCAAACTTCAAGGCTTTTGTGGATTTTTATATGGTCTTTTGAGTAAAACTTTGCTTTATCTTTAGGTAGGGAACAACATCCACATTAATAACAGATGGGGACTTAATCCTATATATTAACAAATAAGATTATCTGAGTGTAAGAGTCCAAAAACTGAACCAACTTTATACCATATTCACACTATTCTAAAATAAACATATCAAGTTTAAAAGTAGAAGGTTTAAAATCATCTCAATGCAAACAAGCTATAACCGCTTCCTGGGCTTTCCAACATTTTTGTTTTCAATATTCAATCTCCATTATTCCATTAAATAGAAATTATCCTGTGATAAACAAATGCTTTATAATAAACAAAAAAAAAACAGTCAAAATATTTTCACTTCAAAGTTAGAATGCAAGCAAATACCCTAACATTTTTTTACAGTGTGGTTTTGATTAACAATGAATAAACAATATATTTATTTTTATCAATAAAACTTGACAACACAGCAAGCCCATTTAAAGAATTTTTAGCCAGTAGCGTAGCTCGCCAATTCGCTATTTAAAGTGTCGGGCTAGCGCCGCGCCGCATTGCACACATTCCAATCTGTCGGGATTTCGATTGTTAGGGCCAGTGAAGTTTCGGTCCACTAACTGTTTGGGCCCATGTAGTTTAGGGGAAAATACGCACTACCAATCAATGCACTTAAAAAAGCTTTTTACATGTAACAAAGTCAAAACAAATGTTAACGAACACCAAATTACATTTAAATTTTTTTTTATTGCTTAAAAAGCAGCCATATGCCACGCTTGTTTTTTTGTTTTATTTCTTAAATTAGTTCTGTCGGCAAAAATTTTTGAAAGAGACTTTTTTTTGTTAATTATGGCAAAAGTACATACAAATACAATTATCTACAGAGCAGTTTAGAACTTCGTAAAATTAAAAAAAATGTATTTATTATTATTTTTGGCAAAAACTCTTTTGCTACAAAAATAGCTTTAAGAAACCCCTTAGTTGTAGCTGAGTAAATACCCAATAGAATGTGTATAAAATATAAAGGGATCAGATTTCATTTCATGATATGAAAAACAATTCGTTCTTTACAAATTGGTCCAAATATATTCTTTTAAGACTAAACTTTTGCTTTTTAATATTGTTAAGGTTTTTAAATGCCTTCGCAATGATGATGTTATATTCGTTTTATAATTATAATGGTTAGGAACTAGGGAGTGACAGATTATATTAAATTTAATACTTGTGCTTATTTGTCAAATCATATCTGCGTTGGATCATTTGGGAAAGAGTAAGCACCCCTCTCAGGATTTGAGAATAAAAAAGTTTGTAAAAGTTACTAAAATCATTTTTGTGGTCTCTACAAAATTCGTCAAATTTATGGGTTGACTAGTAAATTGGCTAATAGTAACTACTGGATGCGCCGCTGGTAGGTATCTTCTTATGATATAAGTTGAGTAAACTACTGTTACTAGTTAGTAATTAATTAAATAACCAACAGGACTCTCGTAAAATAGAAAATTTACTTTATTTAAATGGACTTATCGGTAAGTACTAGTAGCAGTTGATACTAATTAGCTTTTTTAACTAATAGTTTAAGGAAACATATGTGCTATTATAACTATATGGTAAGGAACACTGTAATAATATATTTTAAGCTAATCAATTTATATATATATATATATATATATATATATATATATATATATATATATATATATATCATCTAAGTGTGTCTGGAGAGGTTTTAACCTCAAAGCCCTCCGCTTTAAATACCCCACTGGTATATAGGTAATTTATGTTACCCAATTCTTGATATTAAGTTTCTTAATAAGTAAAATCTAGTGTTCAGGTCTAGCATAGTGGTATAATTTTACTAGTTTTTCTTTACTGTTTCAGTTATGTCTATAAAATGCGGCACTAAAACAAGATATCGTACAGCTTTTTTTATTGCATATAAGTTACATTTTTCGTGATTTCAGTTGCTTAATCTTTTTGTTTAAATATAAGATTGTTGCAGTACTGTATGTGATTACGTGTAAAAGGATACATGGCTGTTACAGGGATTCTCCAAGATTTTAATTGGTTAATATTTTCAAATTAATTTATTTTTATAATTAAACTTTAGCTAAGTTTTCACTTTCCTTAGGGAGTGAATATCAACTGTATCAACACAAATTCAAAAAAAAATCTGAAAAATCAATGATGGAATTGACTCTTCAGTAGATTATATGTATTGGTTTAAAACTAATTAAAGGATTTAGAACAATAGTAATTTTTATATGGCAAAACAACGAGGTTTTTGTAGATGTATTTATGGCCAATTTTAAGATCACAAAATTAAAATTATATTATATAAATTCTGCGTATGTAACCATACTATTTAAAGACATGACCAAACATTATTACTTCCTTCATAATAGGAAAGTATTGTAATCGTGAAACCTCCGAGATTTTTGCAAATCTTCATGTTTTAGGTTCACTAGATGCCGAAATACATGTTTTATCAATTCTGTCGGTCGGTTTGTCTATTCGCGGCATATCTAAAAAACTGCTTATCCGCTTATAGATTAAAATTTTGGTCAAAAATTAAGGGTCATGTGGGGATGATCTGGTAACATTTTGATAAAAATCCAATATGGCGGAAAAAATGGCGGCCTAGCGACATGTCAAAAAAATTATTACTAAGAAATTAGTTTTTACCTGAAATTTTGCACAAAAATTATGTATTACGTGTGAATAAACTGGTAAAATTTTGGTACGAATCCAAGATGGCCAAATAAAATAGCGGCCTAATAAAATATTTAAAAAAATCAGATTGATTCCAAATTTTGTGCAAAAATTAAGTGTGAGATAAAAAAAATTGTGGTATAAATTTAAGATGGCGGCCAAATCAAATGTTTGTTATCGTGAAAAAAGAACACCCTTCCAGGTTTTACATATTATCACGTTTTAACGTCCCTAGATGGCAAAAAAACATGTTTTCTCAAATCCATCGGTGTATCTGTCTATCTGTTAGTTCGCAGCATGGCAAAAAAATACTTACCCGATTGAATTCAAATTTTGTTCAAAAATTAGGGGTCATATGGGAATAACTTGGTATTATTTTAGTAAAAATCCGATATGAGAGAACAAAATGACGACCTGGCAAAACTGTAGTGTGAATTTAATATAACAGAAAAAATGGCGGTAAACTAAAATTCTTAAAAAATAGACGTAAAAAAATCTTTTTATTCAATTGGTTCATGTGATAAAGATTTTAACGATGATTTTAGAGGAAAGTGAATTAATTTACACTAAGTAAACGAAAACCCACTTGTTTAAAATGTTCATTTAATTTATTTTACAAAGAATACAATACGTGTTAATTGTTTCGCCAACACTATGGCGAAACAATTGTGGTACGAATTCAAGATGGCGAAACAAAATGGCGGCCAAATAAAGTTTTTGTAATAGTGAAAATATCAGTCTCCCATGTTTTCCATATCTTAGCGTTTTAGCATACCCACATCCCAAAACTATGGTTTCTCAATTCCGTCAATGAATGGGGATGACCTGGTAATATTCCAATATAGTGGAACAAAATGGCGGCCTAGTGAAATGTTTAAAAAATAATATTAAAATACTAATTATCCAATTTATCTCACATTTGGCACAAAAATCAAGTGTTATATAAGAATGAACTGATAACATTATGGTCGATTCCAAGATAGCAAAACAAAATGGCGGCCAGATACAAACAAAATGGTGGTCTTAAAAAAATCAGTGTTAAAATAACATATTCAATTCATTTTAAATTATGTCCAAAAATCAAATGTAGGATAGGAAACTCGTAAAATATGAATACAAATGCAACAAAATGGTACCCAATAAAAATATTTGAAAAGACTATATATGTGTAACTAAATGACTATGTGCGAACTAAATTGGGTCACACTTCACTATTTCTTATAAAATGAACATTTGTAACGAGAGAAGTTCCGGGTAAAAGATATTTAGCTATTTTTTTTAGTTTAGTTAGTTTTTTATGACAATGGGTTATTATCAGACTAATATAGAATGGCGTTTTTTAGTCTTTGTTGGGTTTTTCTCCCTAAGAGTTAATATATCTTAGGTCACTGGTAACAAATAAAGGAGGGTGCTATAAAAAAGGACATATGAAGGTTCAGTATTGCTCGAAATGCAGATCCCAAACTAATGAGAATATGGGAAGTTCCAGCAATACTCCAAAATAATAGACTTATGAAGATGCTCGTTTGTTCATCTGACCCTCCAATTTAAATGATTTTAATTTAATGATTACAAACACGTTTAGACGTTAAAATGACGATGAAAAAGGATCGTAATATATAGCTAGAGTTTTCAAAGGTATCTTAAAATAGATTATAGTAGACAGTAGACATTAATTTTTCTCGGCCTCGGCGCCGGCGGCGCCGGTGCAGACGGTGCAGTCATTAGTTCTCATATTTTTATTATGTATGTTTTTTCATTACCAATTGTGACAAATAATATTAGAACATAAAGGACGAATAATAATTGTGCTTTTAAAAACAATATCGTTTAAAAATCATAAGTAGGACGTATTATAGCGTCAACAAATCGTTGTGTGATTTGTGAAAAATCGCTATTGAAGGTGAAACGGTGCAAGTCAAAAAAGATTTGTTGAATTTGGTTCACGTAGCACGAACATTTTATTGAAATGAACATAGTAAGGACTAAGGCGTCATCCACTGAAAAAATTAAAGTTGGTAATGACATTATTCAAGTCGATTCCACTAAGCTTTTCCAACGAATAATATGCACTGTCCATTTTCCAGAGGATTTGGGTTTTTGCTTCAAGCATGAACTTGCTTGTGTACCTTTATCTTTATTTGACAATAATGGAATGATGAGAAAGGCAAAAAAATCAGCATTTTAAATAGTCGACGTTTCGCAACTTTATTGTTGCATCCTCAGGACACTTATATAGATTCTATATCCTGCATGAAACCTATATTTTAAAATTGTCGACGTTTCGCAACTTTGTTGTTGCATCCTCAGTATACATAGAAAGGTTATATATCCTGCATGCAACCCATATTATATCAGTCTTTACCTATTACGGTGGTCCGGAGATATTTTCCAGATATTAAGTTTCCAAATGGCTTTCGTTAACGATCCTCTTGTTCTTATGTTAGAGTAGTGTTTTATTTGGGATACATTAAAAAAAAAAACAAAAATCTTTAAATTGTCGATGTTTCACAACTTTATTGTTGCATCCTCAGTACACATATATAGATTTTACATCCTGCATGAAACCCATATTGACAGTCTTTACCTACTCCGTTAGTTCACAGATATTTCCCAGATATTAATTTCCAAATGGTGTTTGTTAACGATCTTCTTGTTGTTATGTTAGAGTGGTGTATTATTTGGAGTTAGAAAATATCCAGAGTACAACGGAGCAGGTAAAGACTGATAATATGGGTTTCATGAAGGATATAAAATCTATATATTTATCATGAGGATGCAACAAGAAAGTTGCGAAACGTCGACAATTTAAATTAAATACATTTGTTTTTTACTGGATCCTAACCAAAAAATACATCACTCTAATATAACAACAAGAGGATCATTAATGAAAAACATTTAGAAATTATTACTAAAAAAATAATTATACACCAATTTTTGCACAAAAATCAAGTGTTACGTAGGAAACTAAAAAGAAAATAGCGGCCTAATGAAACATTTAAAAAATCAGCGCGAAAGTGTATTTATTAAATTAATTTCAATTTTTGTGCATGAATTAAGCGTGATATAGAGATAAATTGGTAAAGTTGCGGTACGAATTTCTAAAGTGATATGAATTCAATATGACGGAATAAAATCAGTGTAATCCCTATTATTCAAATTATAAATACATCGCAGAAGTTCGAAAGATTCATAATAAATGATTAACCGCAGATAGCGAATGAAATATGCAGAGAAGTATAAATTTTAGCCCAAAGTTATCAATATTGATGCCGCGAGACGAGACGAGACGAGCTTAAGGCTTCATCTCGTCTCGTTCTAACCCTACCATTTTAACCTTTATAAAATAATCGTAATTTTTTTATTTTAACAGTGGTGACTGTTGACTTTCTATCAAACATCTTGTTGAGTGTGCACTTCAACATGTTATAAAAAAAAATTGATAAAATAGTTTTTTGAAATTTATTAAGTTTGAACTCTTTTGAGGCTACCTGTTTGCTATAGGAGCTGCATTTTTATGCTAAATAATAAATATTTCGATATTTAAAAATATGGCATTTATAAATTGCCCCAACTTTTCTTCCATGGTATAGGTACTCTTGACCAACATACGCTGATACCAATTCCGTGACAAATATAATAACGCAGTAAATGGCCCTTTTGCATGGGAGAGATTAAACAATTATTAGTTTCTTTATGTTACAGGTCATTAGGTTTTTGTACGTTCTCAGAAGATGTGAAAACAATAAATAGCCAGTTGAATATACATTTTTGTTTTGAAAAGTTTTACGAAAAAAATATGGTTGTCCCCCTCCCCAGGTTGTTTGACCAGTAAAACACAAATTATATATTTCTTTTTAAATCATTATATACAGTATACAAGATCTCATTCATTTCCATGCATAAAACATATTTTTACGAAAATGGCAAAAAAAAACAAAATCATTTAAATAAAATGGCATAAGGGGGTCATTGAAAGTTATAGGTTTTAGATTTATATACAAATGTCAAATTCGATATGCTTATTTTCACCTGTTGTGACTAGCTAGAGGTTTTTGCGTTTAATTTTATTATTTATATGAAAATTAAATAAAATTATTAGATAGCCAAAATCATATAAGTTTTAAAACCACTCTCCAGTAGATCGCATGTGTAAATATCATGACCCTGGCCATGTCAGTAGATTGTTCAAATTATTATTATATTAAATAATAGCTTTAGCGTAGACAATGTTAATATATAATAGGCTTTGCGGAAATATTTTAAATTAAATATACACTTGCGTTTGTAGGCAGCACTATTGAAAAACTAAAAGTATCTAGCTTATTTTTTATACCTTTGATTTATCGCCATGTTTTTTTTTTGTAAATTATTATGATCGTAGACAAATTATTACATGTAACTCAGGCATTAAGGTATTTTTTTTCACTCTGTGGATTGCGGTTCAAAATTTCCAAACTTCTTAGTGCTCTTTGTTACATAAATTACTATTGTCGAGCTTGTTAATAAAGATAAAATGGATATTAATATTGTCATCAACATCTGAAATCCTTTCGATTGGTGCTAGATTTTTTTTGTAATGTTTCAGAAGTATTTTTAATATTTTAAATAAATATACCTAAATTTCTTAAAATTGTTTATTTTTTAAAATTTTTTAATTACAAGATCTCATTTAGACAAAGAAGTTATGATAATTTTTAAACATAACTCTATTTTAAGGAGCTACTACGTTCTGAATTTCCGCATCAAGAGAAGAAAATCAAAAACAAACATTTATATTATTTTATATAATATAATAGTTTTTCTCTAATGAAAACCAAAATCTAAATATAAAATCAATAAAAAATATAAGAAAGGCATTTCATTTCCTAAAAGAGCCTGATGTTTTAGAAACAATCCAAAATTTGGTACATTTTTGCCATGCAATGTTTGAGTAAAATAAATCCGGTGAATTTTATTGATGCAATGATATTCTTTGATAGAAATGGAAAGACATATGTATTTATTTAATTTAATAAGTCGAGATGGGACGAGAACCTCTTCTCATCTCGTCTCGAGTATCGAGATTGCATGTGTCGAGACGAGACGAGATTAGGTCGAGATAAGACGAGATGAGAATACAAATTTTTCCTGCCTCGCGGCATTACCAGAACACACTGGCCCGAAGTATTTAGCACAGGGGCACAGCATTTTGGCAATTATCCTCCTGATATAAGGTAGTTTAATGTTCTCATGCGATTGTCGTGTGCAATGCATCTGTGTAATAATTTAAATTCATAAAGTAAATATTTGACACAAGATTTAAAAAATGAAAAGTTATGTTAGCACAAGATACTATTGCACAATACTGCTTTTGCTTAGTGCAACATATGTACAGAAGCGTACAAAGTAACATTGTCAGGATTAAAATTTAATTTCAGGTTATTAGATAAAAAAATAAAGAATGTTAAAAACTAAACAAATATTTTAATTATTATATTTTATTAATAATACAAAAATTCACCCCAACATAAAATTAGATCAACTATGCCAAAAATACGGATTAACTTAAAGTCATTCTTAAGAAGAAAAGCCTGGCTTAAAATGACGGTGCAAGTGAAATTACCACAATTTACAGACAACAATAAAGAAGAAAAGAGATTGAGTTAAACTATGATATATTTAAGTAATCCGAAAGTAATAAAATAAATAAATAAAATTTAATAAAATAAAAAAGAAGGTGAAGAGAAAGGAAATTACATATAACACAGTTTTTTGTCATAAAAAAATGAAAGATTATTCCAGGTGATTAAAAAGTAAAAGGGACTCAAACGTATATTATTTTTTTGTATTAATTTGCTACCAGTGCGCTGCACGCTGGCCCGTTCATATGTTATCGAGCGGCCATAAGTGATTTTCGAAAAGTTGGACTATATGAAAAATTGTTATTATTTTTTTAAAATAGAAGGGTTGGTTAAAAAAAAACACGAAAAAAAAATTTTTAAATTTAATTATCACTCAAATTTTTCATCCTCCCAAACATACCAAATTTATTTGATTTATTCGATTATTAAAGGAACATAGGAAATTGTTTATTTTCGGAGGATTAAAAAAACTTTTGATATTTTTTTTTTTTTTAGAGAAAATATGTCATCTATTTGTAGACTATTCGGTCAAAAAATTATGAAAAATTTTCCTGTAATATTTTTTGATTTTTTTTAACGTTGTTTTTTTCCATAATTTAGTAATTTTCAGAGAAGGGACCAAATACTATCGCCGCATATCGACGTTTTCTAATATTGTAAATAATATTATCTGAGGAATGTATTTATCAACAAAAAAAAAATTGGCTGCCTAAATTTGCCTATTCAAATGATATATGGATTTAAAGTAGTTGATTTTTGTTCATCGCCGAAATACAATTATTTTACGTTTTCCCATTAAATAAAATAATATGGTTCGTGTTAGTAGGTGTACTTTGGCAGAGTTTTTTGTAAATTGTGGTGGAAATGACGATTTGTTTTTTACAAGCCTTAAGCAGCATTTTGAACTGACCGATGATGGATTTAAGGCCCTCAAGAAGCAGTTACAAAAAATATTTCTAAGCCAAATTCGCCGAAGATGGAGGGACAGTAATCGAACTAAACATGTTTTTTTTAAAAAAAATTCTTCGTGGCTGGAAAAAAAAATACTTATTGATGATAAATGTCTATCAAATGCCCCAAAAAAAGGGAGACCCTCTAAACTCTTTGAAGAAAGTTCTAAAAGGAGTCAAAGAAGAAAATTAAGTCAAAAAAATTATGATTTAAGTTTGGCAGAAATAGAGAAATTATTAATAAGAAAATTGTTAGCTAGTGGCAAAATAGAAGAAGCCGATGTCATTAAAAAAATATTATCACAGGGGACAAAAAGTTTAAATAAAGAACAATGTCCGAAGCAATTCTCCAAAACTGAAGCTTTAGCATTAATGGTAGACCTAAAACTATCCAAATATCAGCATTTGAGAAAGCAATGCGAAGAAAAAGGCACAGCAGTTTTTCCAAGCTACTACCAAATTTCTGCTGCAAAATTGGAATGTTATCCAGCGAATCCCATAATAAGCGAGAGAGGAGCATCACTGCAACTACAAAATCTGTTGGATCACACAACAAAGAGGATATTTTTGTTAAATAATGTACTGGACAATGCAAAAAAAAGTGGATCTGGGTCATTTACTCTAATTTCCAAATGGGGCTGTGATGGATCGTCAGGAAATAGTGTTTACAAACAAAATTTTAGTGATTCAAATATTTCTGATGAGAGTGTTTTTGTTGTTTCCCTAGTTCCACTTCAAATTATATCCGAAAACAATTTTATAGTGTGGAAAAACCCAAATCCTTCATCACCAAACTTTTGCCGACCAGTTTTTTTTGAATTTTGTAAAGAAACTCCGGAAAATACAACAAACATAGTAAAAAAATATATCCAAGAAATTGGAAATTTGAACAATACTGACATTGTGGTACCTGAACAATTTGAAGTTTGTCATAAGTTATCACTGACTATGTTAGATGGTAAAGTGGGGCAAGTGTTGACAGAAACATCGTCTTCAGCATGCTGCATTATCTGTAAAGCTAAACCATCAGAAATGAACAGCCTAGATAAAATCTTTCAAAAAAAATAAGACGAAACCGCCTTTCAATATGGGGTATCAAATTTGCATGCTTGGATTCGCTTCATGGAGTGCATTTTACATATTTCATATAAACTCCCCATTGAAAAATGGAGTGCTCGAAGTATTGAGGAAAAAGAGATAGTGAAAACAACCAAAAAAAGAATACAAGAAGAACTAAAACAAAAACTGGGTATAATAGTTGACGTTCCGCGACAAGGGACTGGAACTTCGAATGATGGAAATACAGCCAGGAGATTTTTTCATGATATAGAAGTAGTTTCGAAAGTAACTGGTGTTAGTCAGTTACTTATTCAAAAATTTGCAATTATTCTACAAGTTTTGGTAAGCGAATGTCCACTGAATGATGTTAAATTTGGAAAATTTTGTTTTGAAACTGCTGAGCTTTATGTATCTTTATACAGTTGGTACTACATGCCATCAACAGTACATCGTATTCTTATTCATGGTGCTGCTATTATTCGCTCAGCTTGTCTACCAATTGGACAGTTGAGTGAAGAAGCAGCAGAGGCCAGAAATAAAGACTTTAAAAGGTTCAGGAAAAACAACAGTCGAAAATGTTCACGGTTTGCCACCAATCAAGATGTTTTTAATTGTCTCCTTGTATCATCTGACCCTTATTTGGCAGCATTTCGGCATACGTGGATAAAAAAAGAATATTTGGAGCTACATGAAGAAGCCAAAGAACTGCTTTTATAGATTATAGAGTACCAAACTTTTTTTTTATATTTTTTTTGTTTTACGATTCAGTTATATGTATATATATGTATCTACTTTTCTTATTTACCTTTTGAGGGAAAATTTTTGATGATTATAGTCAACACTTTTGTTAGGGTAATAATATGTTTCTGTTATTTTTTTTGTAAAAATATGAATTTTGTTATTAAAATATGTAATAACTAGCTAGCTGAAAACTGTTTTTTATTATAATTTCCTATCTCGTTTAAATTGATTTGCCAAATCTCACTTAATCCAACCATTTCTTGAAACTCACCCCGATAAAGCAAAGGGGTGGGTTATTCCAAGGGTAACATTTTCAGTTACATTGCTAATAAAATTTAAAATCTGTATATAATTCTGTTGCCGATATTATTTAGCGACACTTTTAAAAAAACCTTATTTTTTTCGCTTATAAGTCAGCCCCATCCCCCATTTAGCTTCATTTCAATAAAAAATGTAAAAACACTTTTTTATAAATTTTGTACATTAAATAAATTATTTTTTGTCCAAATTCAATAAATTATGTACTTTGCTTGAATTATGGCCGCTCGATCCCTATACCTCGATCCACCGTGCGCTGGTTCAAATTGCGCGATGCACTCTTTGACTACATGTTAGCACATCTATGGTCTCAAATTAAGCTTTGGCTCAACATTGCAGCGATTTCGGCAACTTTGGACCGACGCCTTGCATAGGCGTCTGCGTCTGGGACAAGTGGTCGAATTGGCGACGGGAAATGAATGCGCCACTTCGACCCAAACACACTGCACATAACTCGGCCACTGGGGCAAAGTGACCTAGGTCATGTCGAGTTTTAATCGATAAATTTGATTCTTGGCTCTTTCGGTGGAGAATGTGGCCGACAGGTGTCACTAGAGAATATTGTATTCAGGCATTTTTTCTTGACGAAACATTTTAAACGCCATTTTGAAACTTTGAAGTAATACCAACTTGTAAATGCATGATTACACAGTTTTGAACCAGTCAGATATGTCAACTTATCTTATATTTCTGTTTCTCTTCAATTTCTTACTTGCCATACACTTTTTTTATGATTCCCAGATTTTTCTTCGTGTTTTCATTAGTTGTGGTTCTCAGTTTCCCCTGAGTCCTTTGCAGTTTCAGAATCCACAGGAATTTTATAATTGCCGAAAAATCATTCAAATTATTTCAGTGTCAGCTGATTTTTTACTCATAATAAATAATTGCAATTAGGTAATGGTAATTATATTACCAATAAATATTTTAAACAACAAACTTAAGTTAATTGTTCCGAGTTTAAAATATGAATAAATTTAACAATTTACTAGATTGAAAAGGTTTTCAGGAACGTTTCAAAGCGAATTGAAACAGTTTCGGGTTTGGCGTCATCGATTAAGAAAGAAAATACAAGCTTTCAGAACAGTTTTAAAACAGATTTTCAAGAAATCTATCTAAATATCTATGGCCCAACGGGGCTTGTCCTCAAATCCTTAGTATGGACTCATATCTGGTAGGCTGGTGAAACTAAGGATTTAAATCTTTGCAGTTGGATGTAAAAAATAAAATCTACTTTCATGGACGTTTAAATTTATTTTACTCTTTCTGGAGGGGCCGTTGGGGGGTCTATCCATTAACTTTTTAACGTACCTTTTGCACAATTTTTCAGTTTTATTTTAACCAATTTTTAAAAATGACCTATTCAAGTGTTTACCAGTAATAAAGTTATAAATAAATAAACTATTTATCATAGACATTGTACAGGGTGGCGCGCTTATTATGGTACACCACCTTATCTCGAAACCTGTAATAGGTAGCAACAAAAGTTAAATATAAAAGTTTTTTGGATTCATATAAACTTTTAAAATATTACATCTTTATATATACAGAGTGTTTGGATATAAGTATCAACTTCCTTATTTTAAATACAACACCCTATATATTATTGCAGATTCGGATAGGGCTCTTTAAGACAAATTCAACGATATGTAATAATATGTGTCTCTGATTCACCGTTTCGGACTTATTGCCTGTTAACCTCAGAAACGGACTGATATGCAAACGCTTTTTCTCAGTTGCTTAAATACTTATGAATACTTTGTGAGCGCTAAGGAATAAATAGCTTTACTCTTTTTGTCATGTAGTAGCTCATTTTTTTATTGCAAATAAATAATTTTCAGTATTTTCAAAATACACGTAGGTATCCTAAATTTTCTCAATTTTTTTAAATGGAAAACCCTGTATATTATCATAAATCTGAATAGAGTTCTTCAAGACGAGTTCAATGATATATAACAATATATAACAATAGGGGGTTGTGATTCACTGTTTCGAAATTATCGGTGGTTATCTTCAGCTAATAGCCTATTTATGTCTTATCATTTAATCTTTTGCACACATTGTTTAAAATTTGAGTATTTCATCCTATGTGATAATGAGGCAATTATTAATTTTTTTTAGATTTTTTTTACAGTGGTGCCAGATTTTTAATCTCACTATATTGTAACTCGGCAATACCAGACATTTATAATGACGATTTTTTAATTAAATACCTCGGAGTTGACAAGAATTACATACCTGACTTATTTCTTTTCTGTCAGCATGTAGTAAGTAACTAAGTTTTATAATTAACATGTTTTTTTTAACTTTAATGATCATCATCAACAGCCTTTTCATCCAGTGCTGGATATCGGCCTACCTCTCGCATATACCTATGCTGTGTATCTTAGCTGTAATTTACACAGTTATATGGGACCTCCAGTTTATCGTCGAATCCGAACGTCGCTATTTGAGAGGTGATTTTTACCTTATTACTGATGGAGCGCGCAACCACTAATCCATCAGAAAGCGAGCGCATTATGTATTCTTAACGAAGTCTGCCTCAGCTCGGAATCGAGCCAGGGACCTTAAGCGCCGAACCGCAAACACATAACCATCGGCGCGGCGCCACGCTCGCCAACTTTAATGATAACGAGAACAAATTTTGTATTAATAAAATATTATCGTGTTTACTAAACTAACAACAACTAACACTAATTATTACTGCAATATGAGCAATACACGTTGTGTAAACTGTCTCTAAATATGCAGTTGCTTTCTGCACACATTGACTTTCATTAAGGACATTCACACCTTCTTCGATTCTGTGCCGCAATTCATTTACTGGTCTTGGTTTTTGTTTATATACAATTTCTTTCATAAATAACCCACAAGAAATAGTCGATAGGAGTCAGGTCTGGACTCCTAGGTAGCCACGCCAGGTTGCCGTTTTCTCCAATCCAATATTTGTAACGATTGGACAAGTAATTGGTTATGTCATGACTTCTATGGTATATTAATATTAATTAATATTAAATGTCAAAGTTTTATTGGTGGCACTTGGTTCTCAATAAGCTGTCGAACACCATTGCTCAATAGTTGGTAATATCTTGCAGAATTTAAATTTTCTTCGTAAAATAGTGGCCCCAGAATTCTTGAATGCCAAATTGCGCACTAAACCTTTTTTATCTTCTTTTCATTTGTGTTACTCCAATAATGTAAATTTTTCCTATTAAACACCGCAGATGAAGTAGCGAATATAGATTCATGCTTCCAAATAATATTTTGAAAAATATTGGCTGAAAAATGTTTGTCCATTAAAATATTGCAAAATTCTAACCTTCTGTTATAATCTCCATCTTCTAACTTTTGCACCGGTAAATATTTATAAGGTTTCCATCCATTTATTTTTAAACAAGTTTGGATAGTTGTTCTTCTAATATTCAAGTCTAGAGCAGCTTGTCGGGTGGACGTTTCAGGAGATTCTTAAAAATGAAGCAAAATTGCAAGCTGATTTTCATTACTCAAAACATGACGCCCCCTTTGCTTTTTTTGCAAGACACTGATTTTTTCTAAAACAACGATACACTCTTTCAAAAATCTTTTATTTTCTGGGTGGCGTCTTAGAGGGAATTTGGTAATATACCTTCTTAGAGCAAGAGCTGAACTTTTATTACTCGATAAATAACATTACAGCATATCAGCTCTTTTTTCTGAGGTATATATTATTTAATAATAATACAACTATGTATAATATTTAAAAAAACTATCTATAATAAGAAAAGTAAATAAAATGAATGCACTGTAACAATAACAGTAAAAAGTGACTAAACAGCTATGAAAAACTGTCAAATATTGGTTTCCAAGGTAACAAAAAGCAATACTTGAGCATTTGTTACTTTAAGTCCAAAGCCACTGTGGTAAATAAATAGTACATTTATTTTACATTCGAAGTAAAAAATAATGGAAATGTTATTTTAAGTTGATACTATTTTTTTGTTATCTCCAAAACTGTTAGGTGACACGAAGTTTGTTAAATTAGAGGAAATATTTTATTCACACGTATTTTATACATTTATAATCCTACTATTGAATAGCTATGTAATTCTATCTTAGTTTAGAGGTCGTTAGAGATAGCGCAGTTTGCTGTATATAATATATGGTAAAAATAGTTAAAAAAGTTCCTAAATACGTGTGGTTTCTAGATTCAGTTAAACTATTAATATATTATATTGTGTACAACTATCAATTTCTTTATAGAATAATAATAGAATAACGTATATATATCATCATCATCCAAGAATATTTAACGATATTGTTTGTTTTCAGAAACGGACTGCTTTACACACTTAATTTACTTGGTTCTGTAAACACTTATGAATATTTAGAGCTGTACTACAAGGCTAAGTATGGTACACCACGTTTAAGGCGGATTTTTCTATACCTAATATTTTGCTGTGGTAAAAAATGTAAGTGAGTAATATTGCTTACTAATAAATCAATCTACTGTAATATGTCACTATTTACCTCAGTAGAGATCACTGAGTCTTGTATTACTTCTACCCTTTACGTTATGAAATTAAGGACATATTGTGAAGAAAAATTTTTACAAACAAATTATTTCCACAACGTATATTGCGCAAAATGGTGTTAGTTGTTAGTCTTAGTAAGCATTAGTTACTATTATATGTGTTTATATGTGCTATTAAAACAAAATTGTTCTTGTAGTTTTAAGAGTTTTCTTAAAGATAAATAAATAATTAAAATCTGATATATACGTACAATTTGGCAACACTGCGAATAATTTATTTTTGTTAAATTTTGAGCTTACATGGCCAAAAGGGTAAAACTTTTTATTTCTAGATTCCTAAATTTCTTGTATCGTGGACTTACAACATAGTGACACACAAAAGTCTGGCATCACTGTAAAAAAATCTAAAAAATTATTAATAATTGCCCCATTATTACATATAATAATAGCCCCATTATTACATATTATACATGAAATACTCAAATTTTAAACAATTCGTGCAAAAAATGAAATGATAAGACATAAATAGGCTATTAGGTGAAGATAACCACCGATAATTTCGAAACAGTGAATCACAACCCCTATTGTTATATATCATTGAACTCGTCTTGAAGAGCTCTATTCAGACCTGTGTTAATATACAGGATGTTCCATTTAAAAAAATTGAGAAAATTTAGTATACTTACGTAAAATTTGGCAACAATTGCAATTATTTATTTGCAATAAAACATGGCGAAAAGGGCAAAGCGGTTTATTTTTTAGCGCTCATAGAGTATTCATAAGTGTTTAAGCAACTGAGAAAACAGCGTTTGCATATCAGTCCGTTCCTGAGGTTAACAGGCAATAAGTCCGAAACGGTGTATCAGAGACACATATTAAATATCGTTGAATTTTTCTTAAAGAGCCCTATCTGAATCTGCAATAATATATAGGGTGTTGTATTTAAAATAAGGAAGTTGATACTTGTCAACGAAAATCCAAACACTCTATATTTAAAAAAATGTAATAGTTTAAAAGTTTATGTGAATCCAAGAAACTTTTGTATTTAACTTTTTTTCTACCTGTTACAGGTTTCGAGATAAAGTAGCGTTCCATAATAAACGGGCCACCCTGTACATTATTGGGTTTATAAGGAACATTTTGTATTTCTAAATTAGACCAGCGTAATTAAATGAAGAAAGTTCGATCCCAGGAATTCTCTGGTTGGTAAATTAAAAGACGTAAGGAGGCTCTACGTACTCAAAAACTAGACGATATACTAAAAATCGTAGATAGCTGCAATTGCAAGTATAACAGGGTCGTGCAAAAAGTACAAGAATAAGTACTGGGTAAAACCATTGGCTTTATAACCATTGATAAAAGCTTCCCTAACGAAAATTGATCAGTTACTTTGTTTACTATTCAGAAGCCAGTTTGGCAAAAAGGTAATTTCTGCGGAAATTAATTTAGGCAAAAAGTATAGTCTCGCAGCAAGTGTTCTCATTTTTTTATAGGTTTTGGTCGACATATTTTTTTTTGAAATAGGAGACCTTGCACACAAATTGTATTTGGCGAGTTCTAGACATATTTTATTTAATATGTACTATTAACTTTGTCTGTCGAAGGTGTAATATTGTGTGATATTACTGTCATTCATTCATTCATTCGTAATTTTTTGCCTCTTGACTAACTCTAAGATTAAAATGGTGTAAAAATGGTAAAGTATTACCTTAATGAGTACAACTCTAAAAATCCAAAATCCATTACAAAGTTTTCGGATTTTTTTGGTTGACACTATTAGCTTTTAATGTAGAAATATTTAATCGGTTTTGAAAAAAGCACATTTTTGTTTAGCTAGGTAGTTTTTTACATAAAAACAATATAATTTTTTGTGACCAAAAATTTCTCAAGAGGTAGAGAGCCAGAGAGAGTGAGAGAGAGCAATGCGCTGCGCCGTGGCTGTTAAAGTTAATTTGAACGTATTAAAAAAGTTACAATTTTCGTTGTTCTAAGTGTAAATATCTATAAACAAAAAATTGAAATAAAAATGGTACCTACTTAAAAATTTATATTTACATCCATTAAATAGTTCTAATATTAATACTTCGAATTCCCACAAATTCATCCCTTTTGCAAATTTTCAGTCTTTTTTCGGATTTGTATAGCACAATATATTTCAAATTCAGTCAACATTATTTTATAAATCTACACTGTTTGCCATTGTTGCAACCTATTAAAATGACACTCTTTCTATTGCCAATTCCATTACCCTGACGGCTAGGCAACACAATATGCCACTCTCCGACCGATCCAAAGCTGCTGAGTTGGTAGATTCTCCGCCCAAATTGAGGTTATGTGATGATTTGCACGCCGAACCAAAGTCCGATATCTGTATTAATCTGTGCTTTGACTAAATGATGTGTAACTAGAATCATCTAACTTTTAAGTTTTTATTAAGTTCTGATGAACTGTCATTGAAAGTTTGAAGCTGAGGACAGCATTGTTGGCTGACCACCTCGTTAGGCTAATTTTTTGTGTCGTTCTCATCATGTGGAAGCAACAGCAAAAAATTGAGCTGCCGGAAAATTAGGTTTTATTTCTTCTTAATTTAATTTGTTGTTTTATGGACTAATTATTTTTCCCGTATTCTACGTATGAAAATCTACGCCTGTGATTTTTTCTGGATTTTTTCAATACATATGATTTTCTAAATTCTGTTAAAAATCACCAGTTCTATTTAGTCCGCGGATAGGAGCATTATTTAATAGGGATTTACATATAGTTTAGGTGGGCATCTTCGCCGTAGGCTTACAGCTTTTATTTTGTCGAGTACGGACCTTTTTCATTAAGAAACGGAATTTGATCAAAATCAGATTTTCCTTTCTAAAAATCGGGAAAGAGTTTAGTTCGAAAGAGAATATTGAAATATGCATTTGATCTTAATACATTTTTTTTATCATTTTTGTTTAGACGTAATAAACGAAATTAAAAAGTTAATTTTCCAGAAAATTTTCACTTAAAAATTAAAAATTGTCCAAAAATGAAGCTTAGGTGAAATTATACCTTTCTGTTTAGACCAATTTGGGCCAATTTTGGGTTGTAAATTTTTTTTCATTTGTCTGATTGGACTCAAACTTTCAGAAACAGTGTATTTTAACTTTATATTTTATATTCTGAAGCAATTTTCTCAATAAACAAAAATTTTCATTTTTGTGATACCCGTGTCTTGGAGCTCTCGTATCGCCCTGTATATGAGCTTCTAAATTATTCAAATGAGGTTTTTAGTATCATCAGTTATTCTCGCACCTGAATACAAATAATGAAATCATATAAGTTGTCGACTGGCTTGTATTTTATACATTTATTGTTGCAGTGTTTTGAGAAAATTTGATTCATCGTGATTTTAGTTTATTTCCCTGAAGGCCTTATGATATCTAGGTAAATGGATTATTTTATCAGCAAACTGATATAATACAGTTGGAAAATTGTTTATTGGCAATCTTTCGGTTTTCGGATTTTTTTGGTTGACACTATTAGCTTTTAATGTAGAAATATTTAATCGGTTTTGAACAAAAGCACATTTTTGTTTAGCTAGGTAGTTCTAGTACATAAAAACAATATAATTTTTCTAAAATAAAATAAGTTATTATTTTAGAAATAGTAAAAAAAAACTAAACATTTTCTAAAAAAAACAGGAATAACTTGAGGAATACTTATTCTTAATAGTTTAATTCTTAACAAACCTATATGTTTAATGAATGGATAGTTTTTAAAAGAGTATCTTTCTTCTAAGTATTGTGAAAAGTTCGATACAAGTATGTTTAAAATTATTTTTTACTATAGGAAGGGATCGCAGTGTCGTTAGTAATAATTGAGTTTTGTTCATGTGAAAAAAAAAGTCTTTCAAAACAACTATTTGTTCTTGATAGACTTATACTGTACTCTAACAAAACATTAAACATTTTTCAGAAATCGTGAAAGGATTTTGCTTCCAATGAGCGATATTTTCTTCGGTGATGTATGTATTAAAGCACAACATTAATCAAATAAATCCGAATCATTGATGTTAACATGAGAAAAGTTCTAGCAAAATAATCCCCAGCAGGGCTTACATTATCAAATTTGGGAATATTTTCAAAGGAGACCCAGAGAAACTCATCTACGCTTGTAAAATGTATATACCATTCACTAAGATAATTAGTGCAGGTTAAATAAAAGTTAAGTACGATGTTCTTAAACAGCTACACATTAATGTCTCCCCTAGTTTCTAAATGCTGAACCATATTTTTTCAGTTTTTTTTTCAAAGAGTGACCAACAATTTCGCAAGAGGTAGAGAGCCAGAGAGAGAGAGAGAGAGTCAATATGAACTTATTAAAAAAGTTACAATTTTCGTTGTTCTAAGTGTAAATATCTATAAACATTCCCCCAATTGATTTAAATTAAAAAAAAACTGAAATAAAATTGGTACCTACTTAAAAATTTATATTTACACCCATTAAATAGTTCTAATATTAATACTTCGAATACCCACAAATTCATCCATTTTGCAAATTTTCAGTGCATTTTCAAATTTGTAAAGCATAGTATATTTCAAATTCAGTCATCATTATTTTATAAATCTACACTGTTCGCCACTATTGCAACCTATTAAAATGACACTCTTTCTATTAACAATTTCATTACCCTGATGGCTAGGCAACATGGTTTGTCGATTACGACAGTGATGTTCTGAGAATTAAACTCTATATTTAGCGCTGTCATTTCAAACGTCAATGGTTTAGTTTATTTATTGCCTAACAGTATCGTCTCTACTTTCTGGCTTAATATGCAAATTATTCTAATCATCTGCACTTGTCTTTAAGTGAATTTATATAAAACAATAAAAAGTATTTAAATTTTAGGCAGATATCAATAAAACTTTAGCTTATGAAAACTATAAGAAATAAGTACTATTTAAGCAAATTTTAAGTTCTTTTAATATAAGGTCCGAGACTTTTTCAAGTTCTAAATTATTGTCAATTGTATTCTATCCATTTTGATGTAAAGAATTCTTGCGTAGAAACGTCTATGCAAACATTAAACATAAGATAATAACAATTTTGGTGAGGTATATTCAAAAGCCATAAAAAAGGCACATTGAATTCATTTTTCTTGTAGAAGTTAAATTGCCTTTTTTGGGAAACTATAACTTTAACAGAAATACCAAAAATCTACAAATGAAAGTTTTTAGATCTAAAATTTTTAGCTGGTTTTATGATATACGATCAAATCGCCATCATCCTCGGTGAAATGGAATATTACATTATTGTGCGATGTAATCTCATTGAAAGTTTTAATCAATACACCTTAATTAAGTCCTAAATAATTGGACATACAAGATGTGGCATATAACACATTTCTAAATATTTAAATAATATGTGAATAGTACAAGACATTGTTTCAGAAACTTAGAGAGTGTTTAACTCCTGATAAACGTTTTAATATATCATATTATGTGGGATCAATTTAATGAAATTAGAAGAAAATATATGAATAGCTCTCAAATACATTATATTTTGTATATCGTTTTTTATTGAGGGGGGTATTTGGAGTATTAAAGTAGAGTGTCTAATATATAAGCAATCTGAGACCAGACAACCTATTCTATTCGTGTTTTGCTAGTCGAAACATAAATTCCATTATCGATAATGTAAAAAATCGCCCTATACTTGTCGCTTATATTAAGGCTTTTGTCACACCAAATTCCCTTATTTAAAGGTGCCACTAACAGTCTTAAGACTAGATTGGCATTATCGAAACTCAACCGAATGAGCCTTGTTTATTTCGCATCGGCAGGACGGGATAAAACAATGTCGGTATTGCATTGCCTATATTGTTAATTTCTTCACACGGTTCCATTAGTTGAGGATCTATATATTATATATATATATATATATATATATATATATATATATATATATATATATATATATATATGTATATATATTTATATATTTATATATATATATATATATATATATATATATATATATATATATATATATATATATATATATATATATATATATATATATTTTTAAATATATATATATATATATATATATATATATATATAAGGACTTTATGCCTATTTTGCCTATATATATATATATATATATATATCCAAATCCAGCTGATAATAAAAAACATATTATTGCCGCAAATTTATGGCATGTAAGATACACGACTGATGTCATTAAATGTGCAATAAAATAAATCACTCTGTACAATAAAAAAATCTCATTTATTTTGAATCTCTCGTTCTATAATCAATATACCTTTCAATATATCTCAAAAATTTTATTAAATAATAATAATAAATAAAAAGGTTATTAAAAATTTAAAAATGTAGATATTTTTTTAGCAGACAGTCAGTCAGTCAGTTATACAGTGTGTCCAAGGATTGACTTCGAACAAAAGAAAATTATTTGTGGATTTGGGATAAAAAGTCATTCTATACAAAAACACCTGATTAGGCTAAAACATTGAAAAACGGTTTCATTTTGCCATGACTGCAAAGATGTCGGCATACATTTTTAAGTAATGGATACTACTCTTTTGTCTGCCAACAACATATCACACCACAAGAACATAAAACCTTTTTGTTATACTGTTAGCAATTCAAGAGAGGTATTTGGATGAAACTGATGGAAATATAATATTATTCAACCGCATTGATTCTGGAATAGGAGAAACTTCTTTATGTGTGGAGTTAGGAAACAAAGTCATTCTTTATAAAAACATCTGCTTAGTCTTAAACATTGAAAAAAGTATCAATTTTTCAGTTTATTATAAAATGTAAAAAATGCACAGTACAGAGAAAACCACTTAAGTAATGGACTCAAGCAACAACTTCTAAAAACAGTTTTATCTATTCATTATAATATTAATTATATTATGTTTATTATTGTAAACACTATTTCTAATAATATCACTATTTTATCAATATTATAATTGTTTTCAATACTAAACCAATAAAATACGCTTATATTCAGAATATAAATCTTTTAGTTTGAATTTGATATCTGTGTAATTAACCTTAATGATTAATTAAAAATATTTATCTTGAAATGCCAACAGTTCGCTTAAACTGGATTTTTTCTTTTGAATTTTAAGCACACTGCTGTCCGCAGTGTTAAAATAACAGACTACTTTTCGTGAAACCTTCTGATCCCTCCTAAGAATGAAGTATCTTCTCCCAAATCGAAATACAGTACTATAAAAACTTTTTGCTCTATTTGGATGAAGTCGTTTTTATTATTCTAAAAATGACCGAAGATATTTAGTTACCAGGAAGGTCATAAGCGTACCTAAAAAGATTAATTACAAAAGTATCAAGTGTATACTATAATATGGTTTATATTCTAAATCTAAGCCCTTAACAGAGAGAAGGGGAGAATCCATTATTTTAAAATGTACTCGGACCGGCAGCGAACTTAACATTAAAGAAACAAAAATCTCTTTAAGCGAATAATAAAAGGCTGTTGCGGCCATCGAAATCGATTTAGGGCATGATCCCAAAAAATATTTCAGGTGATTTATAAAGCTAATAGATAATATTATATCGTACAAGCCTAGAGTATAAAAATTCGAAATTTGTATATTAATTTATTTCAATATTTAAAAACAGTTAATGTTGAATGAAAACTCACAAGTCATAAGGCTTCCAAAAGTGGAAAAGTTTGCACCACTTCTACACACTTTTCCAATTTTCTAATTAATATTGTATATAATTAAAAAAAGTGTGATTCCCAGTGACATTGTTTAAACTATAAACTTATATATATATATATATATATATATATATATATATATATATATATATATATATATATACAGAATAAAAGAGAACATATTATTACATTGTATTTCCTAATTTTTCTAATATTGTACAATAAAAATAAACTCTACCTAATTACACTTATTTTCTAAATCATTTAATTTTATTATGGTTTCCACATAATAAAATACGTATCTTATAAATAATAAACAAACATTTCTTAGAGTTAGAAAGAAAGATTAACTTCCCGCCTCCATCACCATTATGTGAACAGGAGCGCCTGCTTGTTTCCTCGTAGCCGTCATAGATTTCGAGAAGGCGTATTATGCTGCTAAGGCTAGATTGTAGATAGGCACGCTTAATAATAACACACAGAAGTAAGAAATAAATCGTTCCTATTATGTGTTAAGAGAATTAACGGAACCTATTTAAAATCAAATTCTTTTACAACAGTGGTTCTAATGGAGCTGCGAAAATAGTGTTGCTTTTACCGCGAAATAATTTTTTACAACATACTGATCTTATGGAATGCAGTTATCGGGTTTAATGCAAGATCAATTAGATTTGCTTAATTTTATTTGACACTGTTGTGTAAATCTGTCGTGACGAAGCATTAAAAAAGCTTTTTAAAAACAGTATACTATGTTGAAGAATAGAAAATTAATATTGTGTGACAACAGATTTTTTTAAAAGCATTTTTACGTGCTTACAATGTTGATTGTTAAAGCCTAGGTAATAGTCAGAGTAGAGAAATCAAAACTGATATCTTGTTTCGACTGTTCAATATGTCAAAGAAATGGATCGACAATCCTTGATATTATCTTTTCAGAGGATGTCGAAATGAGTTTAATTTCTTGATTGCTGCCGCACATAAATCACTGATGATATCTGCAGCGTGACAGGTCGATTTGGGTCACCGATGGAAACCTTATTAGTCTAGCTAACGAGACGGGTCGTCAGCCATATAAAAAATTTGGCGGTTGATCTTGAAAAATGGGTAGTCGTGTTTTTTTGAAGAAAAATTAAAATAAAATTTATCTAAATTTTATAACATAATATCGGAGTCTACAGTTTTTTAATAAACGAAAAGAGAAACTGTTTTGAAATAGAAAAACATATAAAAAAATGGTGATTTCAGGTGATCCTACTTAAAAGGGAACATCATTTTACTAGGGTTATTTTTTCTTCGGTTAATTAATTAAAAGTCGATGATTATTAATTTGTCACATTTCTCGATTTCGCTCTACATCTAGAGGAATCAAATTTCAAAATTGCATATAGATACACTACACTTTTTCTATTTTCTGGACCAAATTTACTGTTCATTACAAATCAAATTGAAATTATATAATAGAAAACTGTATGAATCTAGATTTCTGTTAAAACGATATCGAAGTGAAAGTAAATTCTGGATTCTGTCATTGCATATAAATCATATCATACCTGCAGTATCACAAACTGAAATGGGTAAGCAAATCAGTTTTTCTTTTAATAAAGGAAAATATACATTTCTTTGTAAATGAAAAATGTAGAAAATAAAAAAGACTGACTTCTCTATAATCTTTGTAAAAAAAGCACGATACTTTTACTGCGGTCCTTGTTTACCTCTTCTGAAAATGAGATCTTGTACAGAATACGCGTCATCGCGAGACATTGACCTTGACTATTTTTAGTGCAAATTTGAAACGAAATTTTTTTTTCTTTCAAACATACGCACACATATCCGTACACATATCAGAGCTGAAATAGTTACTGAAAAAATTTATCTAGATATTAGATACAAGTTACCTTTTTAAAAAGTACATTTAATTAAAAAGTAACTAAGTTCCTAGTAACTGTAAGTTACTTTTTAACAGTAACTAGTTACTTTAAAAAGATACTTTGTTTTCTGGGTTTCACATAGGTAGTATAACTATTTTTGCTTTTTGGTTAATATCCTTTCAGAGCCGTCAATGTACAGTGCACCGGAATGTAGTGCCCGGTGTCTCTTTATAGTTTGCATTTATTTTTAGATATAGAAAAAAACTTCAACTAAAAGTCATAAGATTTTGCCTAGACAGCCAGGATCTTTTATCAATATAATAAATGAACATCGCAAATCGGACAAAAAATATCAAATTTTGTTTTTTCTAAATATAATACCCAGCATATTATTTTCTCATTGTAATCCTCGTAATCTTCCGATTTCATAAATAACGTTTTACCAATATTTTGCAATAAAGAAATAGCGGACCAAATAAGCGGCGCCGGCGATGACAAGAGTCTCAGCTAAAATAGTTTAGGTAAACTGGGCGCTTAGTACCCAAGTACCATCTTAGATCACGGTTAAACTGCAGAGAGTAAAACAGGCACTGTAATTATTCCTATTATTTTATTTTCAACATTTCGACCTAAAACTACTATATAACTATACAGGGTTACTGGTAAGATACATTCCTTTGGAGATGTGCTAGGGGAGGAGGTAATGAGTAAATTTAACCTTAATATGCGTTATAAAAACCTTTATCGTTTTTGAGATATTTCATTTTTTCTTTTTTTTACCGTAGATCTTAATGACTTAAAAGTTATTTCCCAAAAAATCGACTATATTTTTTTTAACATTTCATATGTAATATATGCAAATTAAATCAAAACGGATTATTAATTACAAATAAAAGAAACAAGCTCTTAAAAGTTCATTAAAATGAGTTCACTTGTTTTCGAAATATAGACATGTAAAATAGAACTATTATTAGGAATACTTCAAATTGGAAAATTTCTCATCTATTCTGCTTTATACTCAGAACATTATTACCTATTAAACTCACTTGGAACCCTAACACTTAAATTTAAATGAATTTAAATTAATTAAAAAAATGTAGCGTAATGTGACACGTTGTAGGTACCCTATTAATCTATCTATTATCTCTTCTACTAGTGCTGCTGTTATGGGTATGTTAATTATCTTTGTCTCCATAAAACTTTTATTCCTTATACCTACGTCTTGTGGTGCTAATAAATATATTATTTTACTATAAAGCGTCTCCAGAAAGACTTATTGTAGGTTAATTTTTAGAGTACTGGAGAAGTTAAAAAACTTAACGGTAGCATGTGTGTACAAAGATACCACTTGTGAATGTTTAAGTATCAGGGGTTGACCTTTTTAATTTCAAATTACCCTTTTACTTTATTTTAAGGGCCTTCGACTCCTTTCCAAATTGTAAGATAATGAAATGTGGCTTTAGACTGTTACCGCTATTTCATTAGCTATAATATATTGCTATGTGTTTTTGAAGATTTTCCATTTTCAGACACCGCCTGTATTTCCGCTATTCCGAAATATATTAGAAAAGTATATTTATTGATATTTATTTTTTAGAATCCAGTGGCGTACTCAGATTTTTTTTGGGAGTCACAGTTGCAGTTTTTGAGATATTGACATAATATGCTATATGCTTTTCAGTCATGATATTAACCTCAATGAAAGCTTTCAACGTAACGTACTCTGTATTTATTTTTATAAATAGTGCTATAAAATATATTTTTATATTTTTTTCGTAAGCGGCCGTGGCTGTGGGTAGCCAGAAGAACAACATCATCGCACCGCCATGGCCATTACTGTTATTGTTAGCATTACTGTTGTTAAAATTTGTTCCCGTATTTAGTTATTGATTATTGATGATTATTATTCCCGTTTATTGTTATTGTTTTATTTGTTTGTTAAAATGGCTCAGAACCAAAAATTTGAATATTTTAAGAAATATGATATGAAAGTTTACAACATAGAGAATGAGGAATCCGAGGTCAATGTTTTAGCTGTTATTCAAGCATAGATAAATATATACATTCAAACCTTACAAATACAAACTTGTTCATCATCTGAACACTGGTGATGCTAACTGTAGACTGCTGCAATTAGTTGATCAATATGAAAGAGAAAGATCCACATTTTGAAAAAAAATTGTCAGATCAGGACCTTTTAAGCTTTTCGGAAATTTTAAATAGACACAATTTGAGATTTTGTAATCACACATGATTTTTCAATGTCAAAGAAGGTTTAGATTTAATGTATCATGCTTTATTTTCAAGAGAAAAATAATACACTAACTTTTTGAAGGGACTCTAAACTCCAATAGATACTTGCAAATCCTAAAAGAAACTGCAATAACAATTTTGGAATATATTCCACTGCCCCCCTGTGGGGCTATTGAGAAAATAAAATTTGTGCAAGGCGAAGAATTTGTTAATCGAGTGTCAGTCATTTTATTTTTGTGATCTAACAAAAATCTTCGGCACAACCACGGAAGAGATTTGATTTTGTTTTTTACGTTACGATGGCTAACCACGGCCGCCTACGATAAAAATAAGAAAACGCATTTTGCGACGTTACTTATAAAAACAAAAAGAGACTATATTGTATTTTTTAAAACCATTCCACTGGTATTCCTTTCTTGGAACTAAAAATTATTAAAAGAGGTAAATGATCTTTTTGAAAGATAAAAGAACGGCTATAAATCATAAGATGGAATTTTGTTACTGCAAATACTAGAGGAAGTTGTTTTTTCTTAAATAGTTGATCTAATGGTTGGCGAATAATGTCCATATTTTGAAAAAAATTCACATAATAAATAATAGCTCCCCAAAAAAAACCGCAATATGGTAATATCAATGAGTGCATGCACTTTTTTAATAACTTGAGATTTAGCAGGGTCTGGTCGACTTCCATTTTGATTCAAAATATACCTCAAATATTTTATTTGTGCCATTCCAAATGAATTCGATCAAATACTTGTTTTAAGTTTTGATAACGTTCTTCAACGTTACGACCACATATTATAATATCATATATAAATCCTTCTACTCGTTAGTCAACCTAGCATGGTGTCTATCAGTTCCTGAAACATAGTACTTTCTTCCAGCAAGACGGGGGCTCAGCCCACAATGCTGAAATAATCCTAAACTAGTTCAACTAAGATTTTCCTACAAAATGGATGGACAAACGGATCTATTCGATGGACACCACGATCTCCGGATCTTTCAGTTCTAGATCTTTTTGTGGGGCTATTTAGAAAATAAAATGTATGCAAGGCGATATGAAAACATACTATTGAGAGTGGCTTTTGAACAATTACAGAGACAATCTTTTATATTAGAAAATGCATTAAAAAGAATACATAAGCTTTGCCAAATATGTAGAAGACATAATGGTCAGCAATTTGAACAATATTTTTTAAAAGTTATTCGTTTTTTTTTAACCTTTATCTATTACCTTTTTATGTTCGTATTAACGTGTGTGTATTTGTAACGCAACAAAAATTCTCTCCAATCACGAAAGAGACTTGACTGATGATTTTGTTCTTTATGTTACCATGGCTACCCACGGCCGCCTACCATAGAAATAGAAAAATGTTATTTATAAAAATAAATATAGACTATGTGATACTTTTTAAATACTTTTAGTGAGCTTAATATCGTGAGAGAAAAATATATAGGGTGTCCCATTTAAAAAAAATGCAAGTTATGTCAATATCACAAAAAATTGAACGCGCAGAAAAAATCTAAGTGCTCCACTGATTCTACGTCAAAAAATCTATGGAGAACCGTTATGACGTTCACTTAGTACCAAATCTCTCACTTGATAGCAAACCGAATAATCAAGACGTAATAGTCCAAGGCTGACGTAACTCGAAAGAAGACCCCGAAAAAGAAAAAGAGAAGAATACATCCTGTCACGTTATTTGGAAAAATAAATATGGACTATGTTATATTTTTGGAAAGCTCCCATTGAGCGGAATAAGATTAAAAAAATATACTCATGTATAGTGTATTCCATTTAAAAAAATCCAAGTTAGATCAACATCTTAAAAATTGTGAATCTGGGAAAAAATCTGAGCACGCCACTGATATTCTACGTAAAAATATATATAAATATCCATTTCGATTTCTATAATATATTTTATACTAGCCGGCATTGTTTGAAAATGTCAAATTTTCGAAATCACCTGTCTCTCAAAAAATAAAATTTATATATTTATTTTAAATAAGGATTGACTTGAGTAGGATTTAGCTCATAAAAGTTGTGATACCTACAAGAGATCAAAATACAGACCAGACGCAACGGTAAAACCTGCCAGTAGTCCATACGTTGACCCTGATGACCTCTTTGACCCGCAGAACAGGCCGATGCATGGAGGAGGCATCGCCAGGAGGCGCAAGACGCAAAATGCGTCGCGACGGTCCTTAAACCCAACGACGGCGGCAGCAGCGTCGGCCGTTCACCCTACACAGCCGACGGCCATTTAGAAATAATATTTGGGAATTATGGCCATCAGTTGGGCTCAGATTTTGCTATTAGGGAACATTTTTCTAAAATATTCTAAGTATATATGAGTGAGTTTTTTTTATTTCCCTCGTACAAGGAAAATATGGTATTCGTAAAAAAACACCTTCCTAGATTTATGCAGATTATAAGAACCACAAACTTGATTGACTTCAAGTTTTATTCAAAATTTAAGGGTCTTATGGAAAAAAACTTGTAACATTCGGGTAATAATCCAATATGGAACAAGAAGACAGCTTAATAAATGTTAATAAAATCAACCTCAGAAAACTACTTATCCAATATAATGTGTGGTATAAAGGTACACTTATCCAATATAATGTGTGGTATAAAGGTACAAAATTTTGTGCGAATTCAATATGAAGAAAGAAGACAAGTTATTTTATTATCCATAATAAAAGTAGAGTTATTAGAAATAAATATAAACTCAAAACCAGAATAAAAAATTATATGCTGAAGTATATTTATTTATAGATACATTCAGTATGTCTAGTATGCGTATCAGAGATTGACAAACAAAAGTTGTGAAGTTGAAAATGTATACTCCTTCCAGTCTAAATGGTTGTTCAGATACAACATACAAATTTAGGGAAATTGTAATAATACAATATTGCCGAGGTAAGCCAAAAAGGCGTATCTCAAAATTTTATTGTTTTGAGATATTTGACTTTTTATGAGTTTTGCCAAAAGCAACCCCCGATGCCGATTTTTTGGATTTTTTTTGGTAATGTTATGGGCTTATAGACCAAAAATTGTTAGGTAATATAATTTTGCCTATATGCTCTTATTTCTTGTTAAAAAATGAGATACGCCTAATTCGTTAAGTAATAAATGTAGAATATTTTATTATACGTCCATTTGTCTTTAAATATTTTATCATAATTCCTAATTCTTATTATGAAAACTGGGGTAAATAAAAAGATGCCAGACTAAGAAATTTATTATTACAAAAATAAAAAAAGTATAATTTAAAAAACATCTCAAAACTATTAATTATGATTAACTATTCCGACTCCGGGAGACTTTCACAAAATTGCAGTCTATTTTTCAAAATTGGACCAAGATTATTAATTATATTGTCCTTTTTTTGAATTGAAATCCCAAGCACTTTTTGTTGTTTGTTTGGGAGGAGGCAGTTTATAATTTTTGGTTATTTTAGAGTTCAAAAAATTTAGATCAATGAATGGACTTTCGAAGTCGTTTTTATATGCGATGTTATATGAACCTCTCCTAGCCATCACATCCTCCATCTCATGCACGTACGGCCTGGGCGTTATTCGACTTAATTTATATTGAGATGAATAATCTTAAACAAAAAAGTGTTGTAATTCCATCGGAAATACTTTAGTTTGATGAGAAGCTGATTTTAACGTTTGCACAAAATCTGAGAAGTAATACACTTTGTTTCCCATTCTTTTCATGGATTGCTCAACCTTGTGATGGAAAGAATCAGCTGCTATGAAAGTATGGCCCGGCTCAAAATATTTAAAATCAGTTTCATTTGCGCACATTTCATTTAAATTCACAATGTAGACTAAAAATGAGAAAAATGTGCAATTTTTATTTTGGGCCGAACAATTAACGTGCCATAAAACAATTTTGGGAACGTCTCTTTTACTACGAAAAGAAGGTGCTAATCAGTCCTTCTTTATTGCGTTTAAATAAATCTTCATGCCAAACAGCTGCGAACGGTTTACATTTTCTGTTTTTTCCAACAGGGACAAAGTTCTCATTGTAGAGAGTTTGTCGATTACTGAAAATTGCACTTTTGAACATATCAAGTCTTGGGAGCATGATTACTTTTTCCAAGTTTGCACAATATATAATTTTACCGTCAATTTCCGCTCTCTCGCTGTCATCCGCAATCTCGCTTGTGATTTCTTGGCTCTGTCATCATACCTCTACCGCATTTTACAAACATTGCACATTTCATCAAGACTGTCTTTTTTATGACTTGGATTATGTTGGTTGAATATCTCACAATTTTTACATTGTTCGTGTCCCAAATTAGCTATAGAAATATTGATTTTCTTGGGTACCACTCGATAATTTTCATATGAAATTTTAATATTTGGGTTATTTTCAGCAAAGTCTTGATGCATTAAAGTAAATGTGAGATCACTTGGTAGATAAAGACGGCGTGGTACATGTTCTCTGCGGTAATGGGAGATCGAAGGATTGAAAGACGAAATATGTTGACAGATAGCTCCATCATCTATTTTGTTGTGAGGTTGGCTTGTACATCTCATATCTGCTGCAGGTACGACATAGTTTTTTGCGTTAATTAACGCAGTACGAACAACTTTGTCGTTATTTTTTCGATACAAAGAGCTGCGAGGAAAAAATGTTTACACGGATATTCAGAATTCTCATTCTTAAGCATATACCGGTAAGTATTATTTCTTCGATAATCTTCATTTGCGTAGGGATGTGTAGTCGTTTTCTGTTTAACAGGAGTATGATAAAAGATGATGCATGATAAAAGACGTCTATTTTTTTCATCGACTATTCTCCAAAACTCTTGATTCAGGAAAACCTTTATGTCCTGTGCTGCACAATCATTTTTTACTTTATGTTTCTCTGTACGCAAATCAAGCTTTACTTTTTTTCTTTCTTTCAAAGATATCTCATACTTCTGTCTTCTTTGTATTGTTCCTATTTTAGTAAACTATGCATTAATAGTATTAGGGATAGCAACTGCATTACTGACAAGGTTAGCAACCACATTTTCTTCTTCCAAATTATTAATATTGGATGTAGACTCTCTCCAATGTTTACTTCCGATCTTGTAACGACCATTTTCTCCCCTGCCTGCTCCACTGGTTCATTGTTAGAACTTCCAAAATCTTCCTGAGACAAATCTTTTTCTGAAATAATTACGTCTCCAACTGCAGTGCAATTGCTAGTTTCTGGGTATGTTAAGTCTTCATATATACTACTTGTCTGCACAGTTTCTATTACTTTCATGTTAGTGTATAATATTGAAGTTTGGATTTTCTCCTCTAAGGGTACATAGCTCTTAGAAATATCCAATAATTTGTAGGAGTTAGTTTCGCGTGATTCTCTTTGAGAATAATTTTTTTTAGAATGAGTAGAACATTGATAGTTTTTTCCGGGTTTATGGAATCTGCACTAATAAAATGATCTTCCTGTGTCAAACTAGATCCAACATCAACAAGGGAGCTGTCACTATCTTTAGACATAGAGCAAGTGTAAAAATGTTATTTTGTTCTTTTATTTAAAGCCATCATTAGCAATTTCTTTCTTCGAGATCCCAGATGATTTTCCATTCTGAAGAAAATCTGGGTATCAGGTAATGTTATAAAAAAATATAAATATAGAAAAAAAAACTTGCTTGCGAAGAAGTATCAATTTTATTATTAAAATTTGAAAATTTTTATAATAATGAATTTTATTGTAACTTTACTATCAACGAAGGTATGTGAACAACAAATCGTAAGGCGAAAATATATATTTTGCAATACATAAGTAAAGCCTATCTAGTATGCACTTGAAAACCTTGTTTGCAAACGTTGTTTCCCAACAAGTCAAAAATTGTTCCCAGAAACTCATTGCAATTAATTTGCGAACTGTTTTCGTATTTCCCTTTAATTTTTGAAAGCTTAACAATGATTCCCTGTGTTTTTTGAAAGTGTTTTAATTTTCCCGTGTCCTATATATGGCAGCATCAGAAACACTAGAATAAACAATTTCTCTGAAATTTTGAAGACAATGTTTCCAGGTGCATACTTTTGGCCTAAAAGAGACTGTTAACTGGAAATGTGTATTATGTGAAAGTATCACGCCATATTTATGATTTAGCCCCAAAAATTAGTTGATAATAACTTCTTCAGGTATAAAAAGCGAAACTTACTTAAACCGATATCACACAAAATCACTAATATTTCAACCCCTCCTGTAACGACGCAGCAGGCACTTCGAGATGATTTGAAATTTTCTTAGATTAGGTTATATGTTTAATATTCAACGGACTTAAGTTATTTAACTTACTTACCTCAATATAATTTATCAGGCTGACTAATAAAATACACCTATAAAACGCAGCTGTATTGCTGTGTTACACTATGAATACTAATTATTTCAAATTAACTAACGTCTAATTTAAAAGAAATGTCGCATTAAACTAAATTTAGATTATGCGTCGTTGGCTAAAAATGCTTAGCAAATCGAACGTATCTCAATGTAATGAATCAAGATCACCCACGATCATTCTGCAGTTTTCTGCGAAATGAAGTATTCTCCAATTACAGAAAGGCCTCGCAAAATAACGTTTAGGTCCTGATATTAACTTTACTTACTAAAAATACTTTCAACGCGCTCTAGAAATGCTTACACTAGACATTATTTATACCATAAATGACATTAATAATAACATTAATTTTTTAAACCATACGTTAGTAGACTTATTTGATCATCATGCGACTTTACAAACTCTCTCCACATGCAGAAATATGTTTAACCCTTGGATAACGAATACCATAAAATTTTTGCAAAAACTTAGAAATAAGGCATTGAAAGATTTTAAAAATACTTGATCCACAACTAAATGAGAATATTACAAACAGCTGAGGAATTATATTACCTCCCCAATTAGGAGTGAAAAAAAGGCTTATTACAAAACTTCATTTAGAAATTCAACGGTCAAAGAAAAATAAAGGGAGCTGAACAAAGTTAGACCTTCGAAAACTAAAACATATACCTGACTCGTTTAAAAATGTTAACAACTTTAATAAATATTTTGTCAGTACTCTCAATAATAGTGACACGACTAATGAAGAGCCTGTAAACTATTATTCCAACAATGTGAAAGCAAATACACTTAATTTGTTTGAATTTCATGAGGTAGGATATAGTGAAATTTTATCTATACTTTTAAAAATAAAAATAAAAGCTTTTGGCGCAGATCCTCAGGGAAGTATTTTAGGTCCCCTATTAATTAGTATATATACATCCACTTTTTTCTTACATCTTAAATACACCAATTACAGTTAACAAGGTTAACTCTGATTTAAATGCCCTTTTCAAAATATCTTCCGATCACAAGTTAAAACTCAATCCATCCAAATCAACAGTTATATTAATTTGCAACAGGACATGAACTGCAAATCTTCGTAACATACTAAACTTTCGGATAGATAATATCACAATCCCAATTGTTGAAAAAGAAAGAGCTTAGGACTTGTTATCGACTCCCAACTGCGTTTTAAGGATCACGTGACATATTTTTAAAAATAGCATATTCTGCACTGAAACTAATTTACCCACATAGACAGTATCTTGAAAAAAAATTTTTTTTTTGTGTGATTCTTTAGTGCTTTTACATTGTAATCACTCCGACAGGGTTTATGGCCCCTGTTTAGATTATAATGATAAACGCAGAATTCAAAAGATCCAAAACTCCTGCATTCGATTAACATTTGGAGTAAAAAGACGTAATAGAGTGTCTCACAGATTAAAGGAAATATTATAGTTAAATATGTATAATCGGCGTAAACTGTACTAGACACTATTTTATTATATGTTCAATGTATTAAATTTCAATCATACAGACGTTCATCACCTTAATATACGTAGAAAAAAACCTTAATATTCCGAGACATAATCATGAATTTTTCAAATTGTCATTTTCATATAGTATACTTAAATCAATAAACTCCTTAAATATTGATTTGAATCAGCTACCTCACTCATGTCATACCTTAAAATAAAAGCTAACTGTCAGGTTACTGAATGAACAGTGACAGCCGTTCACTGGGAAGATTTGGATTTAGACCGGGTCTAACTTTGCAGATATGGGTTTAAGATATGAGACATGCAGTAATGAAACAATTCTTTTTTCTGAAAGGGCCATTAAAGCAATATGATACCTAATGATGTCAAACTAACTCCTCTTTCTCCGTCTCTTTTTTTTCCTCGACCCTGATTGCTTACTGTATTTTTTTTGTAGGTATGTTATAAATAATTTATATAAATTTCTGTCCGCTTTGTTTAACACCAGTCTGCTTGCGTGCAAAAGTCTGAATTTGCCGGTCTTTTGTTTACTTTTCTAAAAAAATATGTATAAATCTCTATGTTATTATTATGTTAATATTGGGGTAAACAATAAAGGATTATTATTATTATTATTATTATTATATACTAAGCAAATAAAACGTTTCTCAGAGAAGAGGCTATTTAGCTCAGTAAATTGAGTTGCGGCAAAATCGTTTCAGTTTTTAGTTAATTTTTGAGATACGTTTATTTTTGTTAGCCTATATGCCCCATTTAATGTCCGATTTACGTCCTTAGTTGTTCCTAAATGCGCTAATATGCAAACCGAAAAAAAAATGGGAGACGCCTTTTTGGCCTAGGACGGCAGTATAATAAGTTTTTTTACATATTGTATAATTTGTAATAATTGCCACATTTCATAGTTTTCGGAGAAGTGTTTTAAAAAAAGGTAAAACCCCTTTAAATTAAAATGCAAGGGCGTAGTAACATAATAACCAGTCCATTTAAGTGACCGAATGACTGTTACGATTAAGGCAGAGGGGATTATAGTGGTGGAAAACCGTCATATGTAACCCCCAAGGGGCATATTCTTGACTTTCCCTACCCTTTTTCTCCGTTTTCTCACAGGTGCTAGGCGGTCAAAACGATTTCTCTAGTCTACTTGCTTGGTTCCGAGCTTGCGTTCCTATCTGCCTAATGAGTTAGCCTGCCAACCGTCAGGCCTATTTAACATATCGAAAAAATCTGAGCGGAATCCTTTATACGATAGGCCAGTATTTAAATTTACTAAATCCAGCGACATATAACTTTTTTATTTATTTAAAAAATTAATGGCTAAAAACTCTCTCACAAGTGCGCCCACATTTTGTTAGTTTAATAAACACACTCTTAAAAGAAACAGGCGTGAAAAAAAAATTGGCATCATGTGGTAAATTTAATTGTATATAGTTCTGGAAATTTACATAACTGCCTTTCATTTTAATGAATTTCTTAAACTTTGGTTGTTGGTGGTTATCATTAAAAAACAGTGTGAAATTGAATAATTATTAATTAAAAGGGAAAAATATATTCTATTTCCAGTACAGCACATTAAAAGTTATGAAACGCGGGACAAGCTGAACAATTCCTGAATTCCGCATACTTGATGTTAAAATACATTTTTTTATTTTAGAAACAAGCACATTTTGTTCCCGTTCGAAAATTTAAGAACTGAAGTAGTTTTGCATGTCACCACCCAGACCCGATTACTAACTGTCAACTTTCAAAACTATATAAGTATTTTCAACCGTTTACCATTTCTAAATAATACTATACTTTTATATTATTTCCCTAGTCTATTTAGATGATAATAATTACAACGCAGACAATCTATTTGCCTGTCTTTTTTCCCCTACAGCCTTGAAATTCGTTTGATGAAAAATGATTACGAAAGTTCCTAATTATTTTTTACACTTAGGTTTTGGAAGCTTTTTCATCGAAAAGTTTAATGTGGCTTGTATGCGCTGAGAGCTTACAAAAGCTATAAACTGAAGACTCATAGATTCTAATTTTTTACATTTCGACACCGTTATACAAAAAATATTGTTTTTTTAAGCTATGTCTATGCTCCTGGTACTGGTAACGCCTTTTTTACCGGTAGCCTTATACTACTTGTGTAATGCACGGGTTGCCCGTATTTTAGCAGATCTTGGTAAAACGGACCTTCCACACTTCTTGTTGAAAATGACATTCGGCAGTTTGTTTAATATTTTGACATGATAAAGCTCTCGTGATCAAACGTTTCTATGGACACAGTCTAATCATATGACTAGTTTTTTTAAAATACAGAATATTAAACTTGACCCAGATCCCAAAAAATATATGGAGAAAAAAGGATGGCTCAAATTAATTTTTCATCATGCTTAACTAATAGTATGTTGCTTTGCTCTAGATATACATGGTGTTATATATAAACGTTATTCGCTCTATATCTCGGAAACAAAGCCTTTTCGGTCTAATCTTCATATAAAACTTCTTTCTTATTTAGGAATGTGCTGTAGGTTAAATAGTTATAAAAAGTTCATTTTGTGCCATCTTTTCTTTCCCATGTATTTTATATGTAATGAAGTCACAGTTTAATACACTTTATTTTAAATACTAGTCATAACACCAGATTGTCGTCATGAGAAATTTTGATTAGAACATCGAAAACTGCATTATATTAAGAATTAGAAACATTACACAGAGCCACTTTGTGTGAGAGGTTCTTTATTTGTTCGAGGTTTGCTGTCTGCGAACATATTTTAGTGTCGCAGTTGCATGTACGGTTTACGTCTAAATTGAAAAACGTTGAAATAGATAAGTATATTAAAAACATTTCATTGTATTTAAGTGTTCTAGAAACGGTATTCACTCTAGTGTTCCGAAAGAACTTTCTTGAGAGCCATTTATCAATAGATTATGAGAGAGAACATTTGATAGTTTGCATAATATTAAACTTTCAATACAATGAGTCCAAGGGGATTTAAGCAAATTTCAATTGTGATTGACAAAAAAAAAGAAAGCAGATAATTGAACCCAAAAATCTCAATTTTTAATAGAAATAAAAATAAATTATGAGAACTGGTTGGTTCACCTAGATATTCTACAGATAGTCGAGATAAAGTACAGCCCAGAATATAGGATCCTACTTTTTTGTCTTTGCAATAGGGCAATAAATTCCCTATTAAGCTTTTGTACATAGCTGCTAGGTATTAGGGTAAAATTATTTTTATTTTACCAGCTTTGCTAACGCGCTTACTTGTATAGTTACCTATAAATTTGCTACCTGGCAACTGTTTCTCATCCATTAAATGTTTTATAATATAGGTCTGCTGACCACAGGCCCAAATTAGTTTTCAAAAGATATTTTTAAGCGGTTACAAAGTATTTTTTCGATTTGTTAAGATAAGATATATGAGAAAATAATTAGTGAAAAATATTTACGAAACTTTAGTAAAAACATTTTTATTTCATCCTTTTTAGTTTCATCTATACGAGTTGTATTATAAAATCACGTTTATCAAATGGTCCACTGCATAATTTTTTTTCCTGACATAATGCTGAACGGGTAGAATCGAGTCACCAGAGTATTGGGCCATTTCGCTATTTTTTAACATTTTTTTAAATACTCTTGCTATGGAACCACCCCGGTAATATCCTGAATATTCCTTAAAAATGTTATCTAAATTGGTCACATCATCGCCGAGTAATAGATGAACAAACAAAAAAAATCGTTCAATTCCTTTACCCGGAACTTAATTCAGTACATAGTTACAGTATATATGTACTACATTTTTATTGGGCGCCATTTTGTTCCATCATATTGGATTCCTACCAATATGTTTACCATTTCCTTTCTACCTATGCCACACTTGACTCTTGGGCATAATTTAAAATAAATTCGATAAGTATCCCATATTCACATTTAAATTTTATGCAAAATTTAAAATCAGTTGAACAAGATTTTTTACGTCGATTTTTAAAATTTTTATTTGCCCGTCATTTTGTTTCGCTATCTTAAGTTGAAACCCATATTATCAGTCTTTACCTACTCCGATGGTTGGCAGATATCGCAGATATTAAGTTTCTGAATGGTTTTCATTACCGATCCTCTTGTTGTTATGTTAGAGTGGTATATTATTTTGGGCTAGAATCCAGTAAAAATTAAATTGCCGACGTTTCGCCAATTTACTGTTGCATCCTTAGGACACATACGTTTTATATCTTGCATGTAACCCATATTAGTCTTTCCTACTCCATTGGTCCGCAGATATTTTCTAACCCCAAATAATACTCCACTCTAACATATCAACAAGAAGATCGTTAACGAAAACCATTTAAAAATTTAATATCTGGGAAATATCTGCGAATCAACGGAGTAGGTAAAGACTGATCATATAGGTATCATGTGGGATATAAAATTTATGTGTCCTGAGGATGCAAAAATAAAGTTGGGAAACGTCGACAATTAAAAAAAAATTTGTTTTTTTTTACTGGATCCTAACCCCAAATAATACATCACTCTAACATAAAAACAAAAGGATCGTTAACAAAAATCATTTAGAAACCCAGATATTATTATGGGAAATACCTGCGGACCATCGTAGTGGGTAAAGACTGATAATATGGGTTTCATGCAGGATATACATTCTGTATATATATATATATATGAATATATATATATATATATATATATATATATATATATGTAAATAAATATATATATATATATATATATATATATATATATATATATATATATATATATATATATATATATATATATATATATATATATATATATATATATATATATATATATATATATATATATATATATATATATATATATATATATATATATATATATATATATATATATATATATATATATATATATATATATACATATATATATATATATATATATATATATATATATATATATATATATATATATATATATATATATATATATATATATATATATATATATATATATATATATATATATATATATATATATATATATATATATATATATATATATATATATATATATTTATATATATATAAATATATATATATGTTATATATATATACATATATTTATATATATATATATATATATATATATATATATATATATATATATATATATATATATATATATATATATATATATATATATATATATATATATATATATATATATATATATATATATATATATATATATATATATATATATATATATATATATATATATATATATATATATATATATATATATATATATACATATATATATATATATATATATATATATATATATATATATATATATATATATATATATATATATATATATATATATATATATATATATATATATATATATATATATATATATATATATATATATATATATATATATATATATATATATATATATATATATATATATATATATATATATATATATATATATATATATATATATATATATATATATATATATATATGTGTGTGTGTGTGTGTGTGTGTGTGTGTGTGTGTGTATCCTGAGAATGGAACAATACAGTAGCAGAACGTCGACAATTAAAAAAAAAAGACATTTGTTTTCTTTACTGGATCCAAACCTCAAATATTACACCACTTTAACGAAAACCATGACATGCCAAACTTAATATCGGAGAAATATCTGCGGTCGAAAGAGGTAGCTAAAGACTACCTATATATGTGTCCTAAGGATACAACAATAAAGTTGCGAAACGTCGACTATTTAAAAATAGTCGTTTGTTTTTTTTTACTGGACCCTAACCCCTACTAATAAACCACTCTGACATAACAACAAAAGGATTGTTAAAGAAAACCATTTAAAAACTTAATATCTGGGTAATAAGTATATGTGGAACAATGGAGTAAAAGTACTGAAAATTTGGGTTTCATGCAGGATATAAGATCTATATAATATGTGTCCTGAGGATGCAACAATTAAGCTGCGAAATGTGGACAATTTAAAAAAAAATACTTTTTTTTTAGTGGATCATAACCCCAAATAATACACAACTCTAACAAACATTTTTTAACATAGTTCCACATATTGGATTTTACCAAAATATTATAAGGCCATCCCCATATGAACCTTAATTTTTGGTCAATATTCAAAATCAATCGGGTAAGTAGTATTTAAGCTATGTCGTAAACTGACACACAGACTGACAGACGGAGCGACGGAATTGATGAAACATGTTTTTTGGCATCTAGGATTTTACCAGTTGATTCCAACATAATACTTGATGTTTTTGCAAAATTTGAAATAAATTGGATAAACAATTTTTTCATAATAATTTTTTTAACATTTCACTACGCCGCCATTTTGTTTCGCCTTTTCGATTTTTACAAAAATATTACCAGGTCATACCCATATGACATTTAATTTTGGATAAAAAATTTGAAATCAATCGGATACGTAGTCTTTAAGCTATTCTGCGAATTGACAGACAGGCAGAGATACCGACAGACAAACCGACGGAATTGATAAGACATACTTTTTTGGCATCTAGGGACGCTGAAACGCAAAGACGTATAAAACCGGCCACCTTGAATTAGTACCAGAATTTTACTAGGTGATCCATATATCACAATTAGTTATGACACACAATTTGAAGTCAGACCATTAAGCAGTTTTTCAGGTTGAATTTTATTAAGCCGTCATTTTGTTCTGCCATCTTGGATTCGTACCAAAATATTACCAATTGATTCCAATATATTACTCGATATTTCTTGCAAAATTTGACATAAATTGGATGAGTAGTTTTTTAATAATATTTTTTTAAGAGTTTAAGACGCCGCCATTTTGTTTCGACATAGGATTTTTACCAAAATCTTACCAAGCCATACTCATATGACCCTTAATTTTTGACCAACATTTGAAGTAAATCGGGTAAGTAGTCTTTGAGCTATACTGCAAACTAACAGACAGACAAACAGACAGACAGACAGACTGACAGACGGACCGACGAAATTGATAGAACATATTTTTTCGCATCCAGCGACACTAAAACAAAAACATGAGTAAAATCTGACAGGGTGATTTTTTCACGATTACAAACATTTCTATTGGCCGCCATTTTGTTCGGCCATCTTGAATTAATACAACTGTTTTACTAGTTGATCACTATACCACAATTAGTCATGGCACACAATTTGAAATCAAACCATTAAGCAGTTTTTTCAGGCTGAATTTTTAAATATTTTATTATGCTGCCATTTTGTTGCGCCATTTTGGATTTGGACCAAAATTTTACCACTTGATTTCAGCACAATGCTTGATGTTTCTGCAAAATTTGAGATAAATTGGATGAAAGTTTTTTAATAATAATTTTTTTAACATTTCATTAGACCGCCATTTTGTTTCGCCATGTTGGATTTTTACCAGGTCATCCCCATATGACCCTTAATTTTTTACCAAAATTTGAAGTCAATCGAATGAGTAGTTTTTTAGCTACGTTGCGTACGAGGGAAGTAAAATACACATTTTTTTAAAATATGCTTGCTAAGGAACCACTCCGGCAAAATTCTGAAAGTCCCCTAAAAATGTCATCCAAATTGGTCAAACCATAGCGGAGTAATAGATGTATAAACATTAAAAAAAAACAAAATGACCGCCATTCCGCCATTTTAGCATTTCTTAATATGCTTGCTATGGGACCACTCCGGCAATATCCTGAATGTCCCCTAAAAATGTTCATAAAAATTGTTGAAACCATCGCGGACTAATTGATGTACAAATAAAAACAAATATATTGGGTAAAACTGATAACCTCCTTTTTTGAAGTCGGTTAAAAATTATAATGAGGGTAGTCGGTTAATAAAGTTTTATTCATACCGAATGTTCATTTTTCCAAAATGTCAAGTAAAATACTAGATTTTGAGGTTGCACATTATCACATGGTCACCCTGTATACATAAAATTACATAACGGGGTAGCAAAAGAGATACCTTTAGCAAATGGGGTTGTATGTCTATTACACACCTCAACGCTTTAGTTTCAAGTGTATTTAAAAAAATGTAAATTAAATTATAACACTCGCTGCCTTTGGTGCCCTTATATCTGTTTTTTTTTTATATTATTATTACAAAAAAAAATGGGTGAACGAATCTCATATAAAAATACATGAGACCACCAGAAAAACGTCCTCTACAATTTAGCGTTTGACTCATCAAAATCGGCCAAGCCGTTTAGAGAATATGCGCGAGAGAGAGAGAGTTTAGAGAACATACAAAAAATACATACAAGCCGGATTGAAAACCTCCTCCTTTTTTGAACTCGGTTAAAAATATATTCAATATATTCTCATTTATACTCTTGACATACTATAAATTTATTTAAAATTTTATGTTATTTTATACCTTTTAATACTTACTCTTTGTACATCTGTTCTACATGCACCTATAAAAACCCCTCCAAAAACACCTAATGGTTTCATTTATCTCATGTGCATTACTAAATAAAATGCTTAAGTACATTTCTGCAATCTTCCATAAACACATTGCCAGAATGTCTCTATTGCCTACTAACAATGACAAAAGCCAGTATCTTATGTTTTAAGATGTATTTTCATGTGTATTTTACTACGATTGTATATTCAATGAAGAAGTTGATATGTTTTTGATACTTTACATGATGATGAACAATTACATAATTATGTTCCATATATTGTAATTTACCCTACATTGTAGAATATTTTTTTTAAAAGAAGCCTGCAATATACTTATGAAGTGGGTCAAAGTAAAACATGAAGTTCCAGTCTCTTGTGTTCATTAAAATATTCCTATTTTGATTAAAAACTTATTAATTTAAAACAAGAAAAAATATTATACAAATTGTTTAGTTATTAGCTGAGAATAAAATTCATCTAAATTAACCAACCATGTATACTTAAAGAACCCCGCACATTTCCTATGAAAAATGGTTTTTAGTCAATTTCTTTGGAAATTTAATGTTATAGTTCTCGATATACTGACCAAAAGCACTCTTGGCCACAACTTAATCATGCCTCTAGTTTTTTATATACACGCAGTCAATGTTAGAATTTTATACATTACATACTTTTAACTGAAAGCTAAGGTATTTATTAGTAATAATAAATAATAAGCTTATAAAGGGGGTGTAGCTGTATTTAAGAATTCAGACATTTTTTTTCATATTCGGCTGCACCTACAACACTAAAATTAAAATTTTTATTAAAAGTCCTATTACACTCAAACAAACAGTCAGATTTTGGTGAATTTTTATTGAAATTAAAAAATTGTAATAAAAACTTTGTACATAGCGGACATTAGACTGGCCATGAATTTTAACACACGTTTTGTAACGCATTGTGTTATCTGAAAATCAGGATCATTACTTTACAGCTGGAATATTTAAATAGTCACTAACATTGACACATTTTAATTATCAAACGAATATTATCATTAAATGCAACTTTAGTAATATAATTGAGAATAAAATAATACAGGAGGTTTCATAAAATTCTAGACAAACTACGCTGCTACTGTTACGTCAGATTCATCTAATTTTTCATAATAATTCTCAAAGTGTGATATTTAAGAAAACACAAAATGGAAAGGGTGGTCGGATAGTACATATTTTGAAAAGCCTTTTTAACAATAATTTATTTCCATAATATGCGGTCATTATAATTACAGTTCGAAAGGGTAGTGCGTATTTTCCCCTAAACCACACCGGCCCAAACAGTTAGTGGACCGAAACTTCACTGGCCCAAACCGTCGAAATCCCGACAGATTGGAATGTGTGGAATCCGCCGCTAGCCCGACACTTTAAATACCGAATTGGCGAGCTACGCTACTGTCTAAAAATTCTTTAAATAGGCCTGCTGTGTTGTCAAGTTTTATTGATAAAAATAAATATATTTGTTGTTAACCGTATATTGACTGTTTTTTTTTTGGTTTATTATAAAGCATTTGTTTATCACAGGATAATATCTAATTAATGGAATAATGGAGATTGAATATTGAAAAAAAATTATTGTTGGAAAGCCCAGGAAGAGGTTATTGCATGTTTGCATTGAGATGATTTTAAACCTTCTACCCTTGTCTATACATAAACAAGGCTTCTACACATAAAGTGAGTATGTTTATTTTAGAATAGTGTGAATATGGTATAAAGTTGCAACCATTTCAGACTCTTACACTCAGATAATCTTATTTGTTAGTATATAGGATTGAGTCCCCATCTGTTATTAATGTGGATATTGTTCCCTACCTAAAAATAAAACAAAGTTGTCTACTAAAGACCATATAAAAATCCACAAAAGCCTTGATGCTTGAACATGTATCTTTTAACTAATATGTTTTGTGAGCTTTTTGAGACACATAATTTCAACTTTTTTTTTAAGTTTTTTAATTTTGTATCCTGATCCAAGCAAATACCTATCTAAAAATCAGTTTTTATCAGACACATATTGATTAGTATTTTATAAGATTGTTAATGATTTTCCCTAAGCTTGTTATTCGTGCAGGTACTTTATTAATTATAATTTGTTTTAGGACCAAGTCTTCTTGATGTTTGATATAGGTATCGTAGACAAGGCTTAGGAAGTTAGTTCTGCTCATATGTGCATTGCAGATAGTAGTGACGTGTATATATTATAGTGATACTTGAGTACTTACAATTACTGTTGCTGAGAAAGTGTGTAGTTTAAGAACTAAAAAAGATGCACCATATGATAAATGTAGGGTCAACTTTATTATTAATTTTATCTTTAATAATTTTTTTTGTTACTGTAAAGTGTATCACATATTTTGTATATTGATTAAAATATATAGCTAAAGTGGATTAGAAATTTGAAGATTTTTTCCCCATATTTTAAAAATATTAACTGTGGCCTATTTATATATTTTCTTCAGTTGGTATACACAATTGAGTAATAAGTTAATTTAGTAAGTATGCAAGATATTGCACATCTCACCTTTAAGTTTTTTTAAATCTAAGTATGGCTTAAGAAAAAGTTAGGTAGATGATATAATTATAAAGAACAAAAGTCTTTAGAAGATACCTTCAATTAATTTCATGTTTTCAGGTTCTTAAGTTTATTAACTGGTATAAAGTAGTTTAGATCTTGTAAATTATTTTATCAATTAACTTATTAAAATATAAACTTTTATAGCCTAATCTTATAAAATTTCGTAAAAATATTAGATCTTATCGTTGATTTTACCATATGTTGGGAACTGGCTGTCAAACTTATAAGACTGCGTATTGTTGAAAAAATTATGGTATAGTCTTTATTCAAGTAAATGTTAATTTTAAATAAATAGTTCCAAATCAGTAAAAAAGGTATCCTACAATAGCTTTATACATAGATTCTGTCATATCACAATTAAATCAGCTGTACATTAAGGTATCATATTATAAGGTTAATAATACTTAAGGTTGAGACAGTGTTTCAAGAAGGCTAGACATTGACTGAAAGCATTATCCCATATAATACCTGTAGTGCCTTGTTTAATGTCCGACTAAGAAAAATATTTTTTAATTGACAAAAATCTAGTTTAAACATTATATGTTTAATATTATTTAACTGACTTTGACATAATGTCATTATTTGTCAAAATAAACTAATAATAAATGGTGCCAAGAATATATAACCAAATCCCATTGGAATTTAAGAGCAAATCATATATAATTAAACAAAAATCTTGAATACTTCAAAATGAAGTAAGCATTTCATGATTGCATACGAATTTTGATTGATCATAAATTAAACGTTCATTTAACTTTTTTGTAAAAAAATTGGTAAATGTAGAAGTTATAGATTTTTAATCCATTATTTTCTATCTATACTGGGTGTTTTTTCGGAAAAGCATGACAAATTTTTTTTTGTTTTGATGGTACACCCTGTATACTAGGTTTGAAACATTTATCGTGAAACACAACTGAGAAAATTGACAATATACCTATTAAGGGATGTTAGAGAAAACATAACACCGATATGAATAACTTGCCTCTTATGGCATGGTTTTTCTCCATTGTCTTTAAAGGTAAAGGTATCAAATCTAACATATTTAAGATTAGCAAAAAGATGCCTATTTAATATGCACATAATAGACAGGGTGTCCCATAAAAAAATTGAGGGTTCTATTTATAATCAATATTCCCGTACATTATTAGATGATAATTGATCATTGTAGATGATAAAAATACTATTTATTTGCCTGTCATTGTTAATATATTTTATTGTTATAGTTTAAAATTTCACAATGTTTGTATTTATTTAATATATTATTATACACAAAAGCATAATTTTACAAAAGAAAATACACTTAATACTCACAAACAGAACAAAACATAGAACAATAGTTAAGTAATGAATCTTAAAATATTTAATACAGTCAGGTAATAAAACTCAGATACTAAAAGAAGGAAAATGTAAGTTTAACCCTAAAAGAAAAAATTAAGTGCTAAAATAAATATAATATATAATAGCTAGGAATAAGTTTTGTAATTTTTTAAATAAAACACATAATTTTACTGATTAATTTGTTTGTGCCCAGATACATACTAATCATACAATTACCTTATATATATATATATATATATATATATATATATATATATATATATATATGTATATACTACTACCTGGTCTACCTACTACCTACCTAAACTTGGTAAAGCTTATGGACATCCAAAATAAATAAGTAGCTAACCACACACCATATTAATATTGCATAAAATGTGCCATCTCTACACATTTATAGAAAACTATCTATATTCACTGTTAAAATTGAAAATGATCAGTAAAATTGAACTTTGTGACATTAACTTTAATCATGATATTAAGAGGCATTTTTTTTTCCTGATAGTATGGTGAATGTAAGATAATTTGTCTTGGGCGCAATTGGTCAAATCAGGAGTACTCGATGTACCTACATAAAAAAAATAATAGGATTGAATTGATAACCTCCTTTTAGAAGTCGAGTAAAAACTACCTGCACGGATTAATTCAAATAAAAAAAAATATAAGGTTCAATATTTTTGTTAAGGTGATAAAATGCCAATTTGTCTGGGCAGGTGAACCACTGATTTATTAAATACAATAAAATCCAATTTTCTTATTAAAATTATTTAAAAACATTCAAACAAATAACTTGGTTGGTGTGACAACATTCTTCAGGGCCTAGCTCGGATATAGTAAACAGAGCCTATAATTATGTTTTGCTCTTTCAATTTCTCCAAATGCAACAGACCAAAATTATTAATTTTACAAAAACAGTTTTGAAGCCAGGTATAATTTTGTGAGTTTTTTAACCTTACAATAAAAAAATACTGATTTCCAATGATCATTTTTGAAGCTTAGTTTGCATTGGTTTTGATTAAAATTCTACAAATCATATCACTTGTTAACAATATGAATAATTTAAGTCTGTGATTACAAATAATTTCATAAGAAATTAATTACAGCTACCCTTACTTTTGACTAAATATGCTAGGTGGATTTTGAAGCTACGTTTAAGGTGTGAACGAACTATTTTTAACAAATTGAAGAAGTTATCAAAATAACTGGCTTCTTAAAGCTAAAGAAGCAAGCTTTCAAATTCTGAAAATATTAACAAGATAGATTGCCTTCTTTTTAAAATACAGACAACTGTGTTTTTGTTATGATAACTTTAATTAAGTTTATGTATTGAGAGTTTTTATGAATTTTTCCAGTCCAGTCTGGAGTTAGCCTAACCCTGGATGTAACAATAATAGCTATATTTTAAAAAATGATACTTTAAATCATTTTGTGTATTTAATCACAAATATTTGTAAAAGTTTCTTTCTTTGTTACTGGACATTGTGGATAGCTATATGATGTGGAGAATCCGTGTTGAATGATTTCAAAATGTATTTACTTAATTATGTTAAAGTAGGAGGAGGAGCTATGAGTCAGCCTAAAGAAATCAAAATTGGAGTACCATAAGGTACAGTGCTGCGTCTTGTGCTTTTTAACATGTATATCAACACTCTTTGTAATCTTGGCACGAGGGGGTAAAGTGGTTGCCTATGCTGATGACTCCACTTTGATTTTCCCCAGTAATACATAGGAAGAATTGCAGTATTTATTAATTGAGGATATGAATAAGGTTAAATAGTTTTTGGATAACTGACCCTTAATGTAAAGAAAACTAACTTATTCAATTGCATAAATTAATCATCCAAATTTTAATTAAATTAACATAGATTCTTTGAGTGTACTGTTGGTAAATAAAGCAATAAAAAATAATAAAAAGTTTAAAGAAATAAAAAGTTTTAAGAAGTAAGTCTATTCATTGTAGGTCAGACACATTGTAATGGCATACAATACCTACTTGACAAAATGGTGAATATCAAGATATAGTTTATTTTCAGAATAAATCTAAACCGAAGATTATATTAAACTTTATTTAAAACACATTACAGTAAATATTTTCTTCGTATGATGTAATCAGTCTCCTTAACTCCCAAAGTGATTGTTTTCACTTGCCTCGCCCCTGGCAATAACTGAATTGGTGTAGTTGGTAAGAAGGCCAGATTTTAATCAATGACATACATACTAACTTTCTAGAGCTTACATCTTGTTGGTGATCTTATTACATAGTGGTCGTCCCTACGCATACTAAAAATAAAGAATTTTCTTAATTACTTTCAAAAAAATTAATACTCTTATTAAAAAAAAAAAGAAATTAATGAAATAGATATTGCACTACTTAGAAAAATAACCAGGTCCTGGTGAACTTATGCTATTTGAATTTTAAAAGGAAAACAAAAAAACTACATATTATATTTAAATAATGAGCCCATATAATTTCAAAAAAATTGATCATACTAAATGCTTATTTGTGGAAGTATTATTCTAGTTTTATCTTAGGCATGTTATAAATATATTTGTTTTAATCACAAGTTGTACCATCTATACATTTTTACATTCCGATAAAACTTTAAATTCTATGAATGTCAGTTTTTAAATGTTTGAAATCGGACAAAAAATGGCGGATCTATTTAGTTGGCCATGTCACAAATATTAATGCAAATTTTAACAGACTTCAAAAAAGGAGGTTATCAATTTGACCCTATGAATTTTTTGTATGTATGTACATATATTACTCTGCGATGGTTTCAACAATTTTGATGAAATTTTCAAGGAATATTCGGAATATTGCCCGAGTGGTCCCACAGCCAGCATATTGTAAAAAGGTTAAATATGGCGGAATGACGCTATATTAAATATTTATTCGACGCAATAAAAGCGTACACCATTTTATTAGGAATTTACATAGATATATATGGTTATTTGTTAAATATAACTTAAAATAAAACTCATATAAATTGAACTAAAAAGGATGAAATAAAAAACTGTATAAAAAATAAAACTTCAAAAAATGCACCTAAAAATGGAAAATAATATTTTATTCCATCTGGAAAATTTTAGTCTGTGAAGTCAGCACCAAATTAATACAGATAGTAAAACATTATACTCTTGGTATTAGACATCAACTCATTACATAAATATAGTTTTGTGATTAGGTAATTAAGAATAAGTTTGGTTTTGATTTCACAGACACAAGGTATGGGATTCACTTCTGGGGCGTTTCTTCACAATATCTACTTCAGAAAGCTTTGCTCTCCAAACATAAATTTTTATAAAAAATAAAAAAACTTCAAAAAAAAAAAACAAAACTAAAAAGTAAAAAATAATATTTTATTCCACATTGAAAATTTGACTTTATGAAGTCGTCTTCAAACTTATTCTTAATAACTTAATCACAGAAATTATATAATGGGTACCTACATATATGGGAATAAAATATATTATTATCTATTAATTTTTACATTCCGATAAAACTTTAAATTCTATGAATATCAGTTTTTGAATGTTTGAAATCGGACAAAAAATGGCGGATCTGCAGGCATTTTCTTTATTTTGTTTAGATGGCCATGTCACAAATATTAATGCAATTTTTAAAAGACTAAAGAAGGAGGTTATCAGTTTGACCCTATGTATTTTTTTTATGTATGTATATCGATTACTCTGCAGTGGTTTCAACAATTTGGATGAAAGTTTCAGGATATTCCCGAAGTGGTCTCCCGGCAAGTTTATTGTAAAAAAGTTAAAGAATAGCAGAATGACGCTAGATTAAATATTTTATTTGACGCAAAGCGTTCACCATTTTATCAGGAAATAACATTTTTGGCTTTAACTTCACAAACTAAAATTTTAAAGAGGAAATAAAATATTATTTTTCTTCTAAGCACTTTATTTAGCTACCTATTTAACAAATTTTTCTAAAAGTTTTCTTTGTAAGAAGAAAATATTTTGAAAAGGAGAAATGCCTCATTTCTATTAAAATATCTAATTATTTTGACATATGAATTACCTCAGCAGTTCTGTATTTATTCTCAGATGGATCATAGAACCATTCCTCACTGCTATGTCTGTCTACTCATAATTTTATATGCAAAGCTGATTTTCATTTTTTATTGTTGTCTAAGATTCATACCCCGATTTGCCAAAATGGAGTCCACTGTGGATGATACATCCATGAATTTACATGGTTTTCCTAAAAATTCAAACACAACTATATGTCATAATCATGTTATCAACCAAATACAAATTTTTTTGTTGAGGTTTTTCTTTTAACTAACATTTAGTGTGCACTATACATTGAAAACCCAATATATTGTAGAAAATCCGAAGAGGAACATTTAAGAAAAAAATGTATACCTACACAAAAAAAGAATCTAGCTGACTTACCAATATGAAATTTGTACATTACAATATACTTTCTGATTATTCTGATGTCCTAATATTGATAGTCCTTTTAAATTGCCGAATCTAACTTCCTAGTACTCCCTTTCTTGAAATCGCATTTGAATGGGCGAAGAGCTGAGAATTCAGTACGTATCCGGAACACAGTAAAAGCTTGCATTCTTGCATATTATTTCTGCATGTTTCACAACCGAACCAACTAACAATTTACATCATGTTAGTAAAATTTATTTTATTGTATCCTAACACTGATAGGACGCAGTAAAATTAATACGTAGCTATTTGCTATTTTTATAAACAAAATTCTTTGAGAACGATTTAAAACTTATTATTTAGGAATATTAATAACATGTTATCAACCATAAATAAAAAAACAAGATATTATTTTACTAATATTTTCGGAAATATGTACTTCATCTTAACAATAACGCACTTTGGCAACAGTGACAGAAGTTTCTTACGTCATTGGCGTACATATTTATGTATTTCGACGTTTAAAGCCAAGGACAAATTCCATGCATTCCAATGTGTCGGGATTTCGACTGTTAGCGCCAGTGACGGTTATGTGTAATGTAGGTTCGGGCAAATGTCTTTTAGGGGTATTAACTGTTTGGGCCAGTGAAGTTTAGGGCCAAATACATCGAACCTTCGAAAGGGCGGTAATTTATAAATGTGACAGAACTTAAAAAAATAACTGTATATATATACGCTGTATTCTATAAAGAATAAACACTCTGTAAATAAAGAAGTAAAATATCTAGCACCCATTCTCGTAAGAATATATTAATTAAGAATCATGTGAGGAATAAAATACCTCAAGTTTTAAAAAAATTGTAGTCTCCATATTTTTTAGGTTTTGAAGCATTTACGAATTGCCGCCATTTTAAACTGTGTAATGTTAATGTCTCCATAATTTGAGGGTAATTTAGGATTGCAAAGGTCTTTCAAAAAATGTACTACTCGACCCCTTTTGCCAAGAATTTTTTTTGAAGATGGTGGCCTTTAATCACGAAACCCATAATATGCATCACAAAGCAGTATTAGTCTGGTATTAAAGTTTGCAAATTTTCATTTTTTATCTAACTGGTTCAAATAATAAAAGAAGACTCATTCAAGAGACTCACTGTATATGTATTAATTAAATATAAGAATATTAATAATCAGTTATAGATTTTAGGCAGTGAATTTTATTTAGAATACTTCATTATCTACAACCTTCAAACAGAAGTATAATATGTTCTCTCACAAGTTACCGTGTCAATAACTAATGTCGACAATATATATTTAATTTTGTAAGTAATAATATACTGTTACTTAAGTTGTACATCCTCAGTAGAATTTTCAATTATTGGCGGTTGCCCTCCTCCCTTGGGGAACAAACTTACGACTTACTTTACGACAAAAATTTATTTTTTGTTGAGGTGGGTTCATGTAACATGACTTTTTCCTCATCCTTTTCTACATAGCTGACGGTGTTTACGTTCAGAATGTTTTTTTAGATTTAATAATAACAAACGACAGTTTAGTTTGTTAAATTAAAACGTAAAATCAAATCTCAGCAAGTAAATTAATATGTGGAAATTAAAAAATAACTACTACAATCTGCTAAACAATTAAAAAAAAATTGGTTAAGTTGTGAATTCGTTCTCTTAAAAACGCCAAATTTTATTATATTGCCGTAAAAAGATTAACGACCTTTACAGCTAATACATAAAATTGAGCACTAAAACAAAAGTCTTCGAACGCTCGTAGTAAGAATTCTAGGTTTAACTTTTTCTCATTACTAAAGTTACGTGAAATGAAAAAGTCATTTTAAACAAACCCACCCTAAACTTTTAAATGGCTTTAGTACTTAAATAATGATTCTTTATACTTATTTTCAGAGTATTTTAGTCTCGATTTAAATGAATTACTAACAATAATTACCCTAATATAATAGTTCCATATGTTACTTTTCTATTACTCCCAAACGTAAATATTTTGAGTTTGTCAGTTTTGTTGCATTTTTTTTTTATAATCTATAGTGGAAAGATTCTGGATATTGGAGTTTTTCCTTTAAATTTACTTGTTACATAGCTGCGGTCTGTATTGCTTCACGTCGAACAAACCTGATTTTTAAATTACGTTCTACACAAACGACACCGTTGCTACAAAGACGCTTTGTGCATTTGACACGTTTTGCTTTTTCTCTTAGGTTATGTAGATGACATTCCTAAAAAACGGGCTAACTCTATCAACAAACACACAGCAAAAATTGGTGTACAGTATGGAAAAAAGAGAAGAAAAATGTACATACTGCAAACTGTATAAAGTATCGAACCTGCAAATTCGAAAACTTTTTAGAGCAGTAGTATAATAGGAAAAACTGGAGATATTATGTCCAGAAAGAACCAGTAAAGAAATATATAACCTGTAAAAGATTTTTTTTTGTATATCCTAAAATAACACAATTTAAAGGTTTTTTAAAAATAAAAATACTTCAGAAAAAATATCTATCTAAAAAAAGGTTTGATTTATTTATTTATAAGTTGATATATTACCTTTATGAAAAGGTATATTTGAAAATTATTAATTTCCGTGTTTCCTCCAAGCACTAAGCTGAATCTATATCTAAAATCCACCATGCTATAAAATTAAGTCCAAATCTTTGATTGTTCATCAAGAGCGTGAAAGGAAAAGGCAATATTTCTTTACTGCATTGTTCAGATATAGCTTTTTGCCCTAAGAACTGATGGTTATAGTATTAACCTCATAAAATTCCAGTATTTATCGGCCCAGATTTTGATTTGTGGGTATAAATGCTTCGATACCTCGCGGTGAGAACCATACCAGCAGAATAAAACACGAGAATCCCGCCTTCTTTATTTATCTCGTTTCTTGACACGCGAAGGAAATATTTTAAGATAATTTACAAACCGATGCGAGGTAAGGAAAGTACTTGAAATTATTATTATTTATTTCTCCCCGCCACTGTATCTTTTGACAAAGTATATTATCTTGTTTCTATTCGTTGCGTTTGATATGGACTTAGCATGCAGATTATCTGTTTTTTTTTTTTGTTATTATTAGAATTTGAGAAGCAATTGAATCGATGTGTATGAGTCTAAATTTTGACGTTTTTACTTTAAATAGCCAATCTTCTCAAAATTAGTTCCTCTATGGAATGAACTTAAAAACCGTAGCTCTATATGGTTACGATGTACGGGTAGGTCTGCAGCAGCGACGAGCAGAACAACAGTACAAGCTTAGTATCATCGCTTAGTTGGTTCAGTATTTATTGTTTATACAGAATGCAACAGCAGTTCGTTGGGCTAATTCGAATTTAAAATGATTTTATATCGTTTTATGTGCATTTTTAAAGAAAACAAATATCTTCTGATGATATTAGTCCTCAAGGGGATACCAGTAGTGGTAGCGTAGCAGAAAAAGGGGAAATACTGTAGAGTCCTGGAAAGTAAATCAAAGAAAATTAGCTTGGCAGCATATTTGATGAAAATAGAAAGCGAATTAGAGCAAAATGTGTTAGCCTTTCACCGGCATAAGTTGCATGAAGGATGGAAGATTTGATGTTTCTACTGTAACATTAACACAAACGTATGAATCAGTTTACCGATCAAAAAAAGACCGAAATAATGTCAAATTTGTACAAAAATTAGCAAGACATGTTTCAACAAGGACCTATGCAAACTAAGACAATTCAGGGGCATAGAAGTAGGTCTGACGAGCCTGGTAAGCAAAAAGCCTTACATTTCTAAATTTCATATTAAAAATATGGATCGCATTTTAATATGCAATGTTGCTTCGTGCAGGATAGGCGAAGTCTGCATTATAATAAGCCTTGTGAAATATACAACCAATTGGTTGAAAAATAGCATAATGAACCTTTTCCCATAAAAACGACTAGATAATCTACTCAAACTCATAATTACTTAGATGAAATTTAAATATTAAAACCAAGCATGGGCTTTTTATAAAGAAGCATCAGGAATTTCTAGGTTTGGTAAAATATAAGTTATTTCTAAAATATTTCAGTAATAACTACAATTTAAATTTGGTAGGCCCCAAATCGATGTTGGCTCCGAATGTGATACTGTTAAGCGTGTTGCTAGAGCAGAACTATTAGCTCATAAGAGATGTGTTAAAAATGGTTACTCAAAACTTAAAGAAGTAGAAGTTATATGCGTTGAACGGATATACAAAATGGGTGTAACATTTGAATATATTCAAAATCTACCCCTACCATATATACCCGTCCAGAAGATTTTTTATTTTTGACAACTTTGGGTATATGCTTTTGAGATATATAATTTAAAAAATAAGGGGGGTCATTTTGATACTTACCACGAACAACAGGCCTGAAAACGGCCAAACGAGGTTTGCTCATTTCCTTATGATTTCATAACTAATCATATTCCCCCTATAATAACAAACCTGCAGCTGTTTTTGGATGGGTGTCCTTAACAGAATCGAAATAACACAATGGTTTTATTCCTACTCTCATTGCACATCTTTATTTCCTTCTAGGAGGACAATCTTCTTATCTTGTGACAGCGAAAGAATATGAAGATATGATAAGGGTATCGAGAAAAAAGTGTGACATTGTGTCACAGATCCTCATGATATTCTTAAATAATAGCGAAATTATAGTGGCGGATTTATGATTTAAGAAGAAAACTATTTTTTTGGGTTTTACACCAAAATCTAGATAATAAGATAGAATTCTATTAAAATTTTAATATGTGGTCTTTAGTTCTGGGTCCACTGTGAAGGTATCCGAGAAACTACACTGGAAATTTCTATTTTTGGACGTCTTAGGTGAAAGTCTACCCCCGTCTTCAGCAAATTAAAAAATAAAAAACTAAGAGCAGTATATCACTTATGTTTTATAGCCCAGATAGGAATGGACATTTTATCGATGTTATTACATCCAATAAAAAGACGAGGACTTTTTTGTTCTTCAATGTATCCTGCAGGACATTACACTCTCTACTCAAGGAAATATCGATGACATAATTTAAATTTATCTAATAGTTTTTACTTACCACCGATTATCGATAGCAATACTTATAGCACATCCCTAGTCATGAACCGTCACTATGCCTTCCGCTTCTGCTTCTTGCAACCCTACTTGACGTTTTAAAGGAAATTCTATCCTAACCAATTTAAAAAACTTTTCCTGTGCTCTTTTGAAATATTAAAAAAATTCTTGTCATTCCTTAATAAATCAGGAAACAGGTACCAAATACCCAAATCTATTACGTTTGAGATTATTTTCATTGACCTAAAATCGTCTTTTTGTTTCTTTATTTTCAACCACATCATATTAAGAGCTCAACATTTTTTAAATGAATTGAACACAGAACTAATATAAAATGACATCTACAAGGCACAAAGGGCTAATCCCAGGCGACATGGTGAGCGGGTGTTGGACGTTTCCGGACTGAGCGGTGCCGCGCCGATCCGTTCGGATCCGATTTCATAGAGCGCCTACCTTGAGTAAGCAAAAAAAAATTACATTTGTCTCAATTATTATAAATATCGAAATCGATGCAAAATACTAGAGACAACCACACTTTTGCTGGAAACTTCCCCTATTTAGCTCTAACTAAATATTTTACATCAAATTATTTTAGTAGAAGTAAATTGCAACATTTTTTTCTAAATTGTTTTAATTTTGTTAGACCTGAATGGGGAAATATTTATTAAGGTAGTCACTAACGAGATCAATAATTAGAAATTGTTTGATATTATAATATAGCGTTGTCATATACTGAAACTTAAAAAAACCTGCTTATAATTTTAATACTTATATATTATGTAAATACTAGAACATGATTTATAAAGATTTATTGTGAATGTGAAATAGGTAGATCCGTAATTTTATTTTTAGAAGGGAAAATATCCTCAGATAGAAATAACCACTTTTTATTAGATCGTCTATTTGCCTCTACGTTTTCGTTGAAATTTTAACTGCTGTTAGTTCAATCTACCTCGATCCGACTTTCAATTCTTTGAACGTTATTTATTATGGAAAATACATTTTAAATAGGCACTGACGATGTTGTTACACAAAAAATAAATGACAAACCGTACTACTGCGGAGAGCAAACGGGACAAGCAAATTTTTAGGTAAAATTTAAATTCGAATATTTTTAAAAAGAGATGAAATACTAAGTTTTTTTTTTGGTTTTCAGATATGTCTTGCAACTTTATTGTATATTACCGATTTTAAGCGTAAAACTTACCTAAGTTAAGAAGTTTTTTACACAGGGTGTTGAACAAGACTCTGCAAAGCTTCAATATTTTATTTGTTTCAAAAACGATTTTTAGGTGCCAGATAAGCTTAGTGGTGAAATTTTAAAAAAACAATTTGAAATTTTTTAATGTGTTTTTGATTATGATTTTTTTATTAAATTCTTCTTAAATATTAAGTTTTTTTTAAGTAACATTTTGTTAGCCATTCGATGAAAAGTTTTCTTGATAGAGAGCCCTTCACTCCTATTTTTTTTAATAATCTGTAGGATCTGTACTAAGCAGAAAATATGCAATGTGTACAAATAATTTGTTAAGATTAGTTAAAAACTTAGCGAACCTAAAGATTATGTGCGTGTATTTTAATACCTTGCAGCATCAAAACGAATTTCAGTTTTTTTTTTGTTTAAGTTTTAAAGAGTACTGAATATTTTCTCCAAAATTTTTTATTTTTGTCTCAAATTTTATTATTTTTAAAAATACAGATGTTGATTCTAGAGCCATTATTGGGTGACACAGGAGATATCTTTTGCCATTTTTGAAATTTGAGACTTTTTTATAAATCCATAAGAAGCAAACTATCTATGAGAAGCAATTAAAAGATAATTGCGGTTTAACCGGAAGTGACTTCTACTTTTTTATTTTATATAGGAGGTATATTTTATGGATTATCGTATTCCGCCTAAAATTAGATTTTGAACGATATATTACAAGTTTAATTTTGTTTTCAAAATCGCTGCGGGACAGCAACTTTTTGAAAATTTAACATTGCCACTTTATGAAAAAGAAAATGCAGTCGTCACTTTTAACAAAATATGTTTTAAACCGTACAAAATAAGTTTATTTTTTAGTTTTTAGGACACTTGTTGCTTTACCGAAAGAGCAATTTAGGTACTCCAATATCTTTAATGGTACCTTGTATATTTTTCTTCACAGTAATTTTTCGCCGTAAAATTACCTTTTTCAAGATGTATTACTTGTTAACTTTAATTCCTAAAATGAATATAAAATAGCCATTTATTTTAAATAAAATGTATCCTGAATTGTCGAAAATAGTAGGCATATCGCAATCTTGAAAATAAAGGCTAGCATGCGACATATCTTTAAAATGGCTGCAAAAAATACAAAATGCCATTAACATATTGGAGTAAAATTCTCTTTCGAGAAATGAAAAAAATTAAAGAATTCTTTTAGTGCCTAAAACAATTTTTCAATCATGTTTTAAAAAATGAAGAAATACTTTTATTTGTACTATTTAATTTATAAAAATAGTTGTTTACCATTTTGAAAATAAAAGTAAACTTGTGATAAATTTTTGAAAAGCTAATTTTAGGCTGAATACGATACTCCATAAAAATATACAGGGTCCTATTTAAAATAATAACGTAAGTGTCAGTTTCGGTAAAACGGAAAGTAACTTAATTGTTTTTTTTTATAGAAAGTGTACTCCTTATGGAGTTATAAAAATGTCTCAAATTTCAAATTCATATTTTTAAAACTAAAAAAATCGCAGCCTGATACACACCTCCTGCGTCACCCAGTACTTGAAAAATTTGGCAAGCCCTGTATTTTTTAAAATAATAAAGCGAGAAAGAAAATAAAAAACACGTTTGGATAAAAAGATTCAGTACTCTATAAACTTAAATGAAAAATTTTAAATTTGATGTTATAAGGTGTTGAAATATACGTACATGATCTTTCGAGTCGGTACGTTTTTAATTAACATTAACATATTTTTTGCACACCGAGTATATTTTCTGTGTAGTATAGTCCCTACAGATTATAAAAAAAAAGATTTACGGTCTCTCTAGTAAGAAATCTTTACATCAAACGGTAATAAAAGGTTAGAGCTTAAGTTATAAATAAATCTAATTTTTTCCAAAAAAAAATCATATTTCAAAAATATTAAAAATGTTTAGAAACGTTTCAATTGTTTTTTTACAATTTTTCCCAACTAAAACTCAAAAATCGGAAAATTTTCGAAACAAATATGGACATTGGAAAATTTGTAAAGTTTTCTTTTAAAACCCTATATAAAAAACTTTTTAGTATAAGTAAGTTTTAGGCTTAAAATCAGTAATACGCGATAAAATTTGCAAGAATAGCTGTGAATTGCATGTCAGTGTCTCTTCTTGATTCAAAAATATTCGAATTCAAATTCTACCTAAAAATTAGCTTGTTCTATTTTTCCTGTCCAGACGTGTATTTTAGAACATTAAACAAATTACTTGTTCATCCACCGATAAATATATCAGTACTATTTTGAAATTATGATATTTTATTTTATTTGGACATTTTGATTTTTCAAAATTGTCAATTTCATCAAATAAATCGTCATAAATTGTCGACTAGAGGAAAAAGCAAATACTTCTATAGCTTCCGTTTTTAGAACAATTTTATTCAAGAAGTCTCGGGACTGTCAGATAAATCAAGGATGAAATTGATGAAAGTTTTTTTTATTATTAGGACAATCTTTTGCTTCTTTAGACAAAAATATCATTTTAAAATTCTAAACATTAGCAGACTTTCTGAATTGCAGATAACAATGTTAAAAATCTCGCAGTAGAGTGGATTTATGAATTCATAAATTCACCCTCTGCAAATTCACAAAGTTCTCTTAAAACAATATTTGTTTGTAATGTTTATATCTAAAAATGATTAAATATATTGAAGACAATGCTTTCAATATCTACTCGTATTTACGTGTAGGTAAATTTAGGTTATAAGAAAAACATTTTTTATTTTTCACCGGTAAACAGTCCTCTTTTAAGTTTTTTTTCGGCATCTTTAAAAAAAAAGCGAACATAAGACAAAAACAGACCGGACCTACGAACAGCTTTTAAATAGCGGCGAGTCTGTTAAAAAAAACGGACGTATGGCAAGTCTACTATAAACGTTAAGTTGAGCATTGCAAAAAAACTACGCGTTTAAATTCGTACAATAAACAACAGATAGAACCAAAACACAGAATCCTTTGTCAAAATTTGCATAATTCTCCATCCAGCACAGCGTCTCCTTTCCACGTATTGTAACGCATCGCGTATTCGATAAACCAACCGATGCTGCATAATGTTTAGTAAAACAAGCACTGCGTGGCTGATTAAAGCAGCACGCTGATTTAAATGTTCCTCCTGAAAGATGTCTTGTTCTAGCCCATAAAGGTGTTGGGCATTTTATAGACTTCTCACCGTAAATTTGCCTTAATATATTATCAAGGAACAATTTGAATGTCGTAATTTATTTATGGCGTTTTCTCATAAAACCTAGGTGCATTCCGCATGACCAGTTTAACCCTCCCTTGTCTATTTTTTATAATTAAATTAATTAACTCTAAGCATCAGTAACGGAACATATTTAAATTCACAATCGAATACTAATAGAAGTACTATATCAATTAATTTATTTATTTAGGCTTCATAAATATAGGAAATAGGACTACAAACCAATACCTACATTTAATTTATAATTTATATAATCTTACTATAAGACTATATCTCAAATACTAGTATTAGCTTTGGATGAATTTTTCACGAAGTATATGTGTAGAACGTGGTTAAAAATTACTACTCTATAGAGTGTTAAAAAGTTAAATATAACAGACTAAGTGTTGTTAAAAGGAAGAACTGCAGAAAAAAGTGAAAAATCAGGGACAAGGTCTAGTCAAGTTCAAAGTAAGATGAAAAGATACGTATTATAAAAAACTTTCTGCTCGTCTGACCTTAAAAAAACGTGTTATGTATAGGCAATTTAAATTACGTTTCGGTTCCAAAAGGGTTCACCCGCTGCAGAATTACAAAGACATGAGTACGATATACCATTTCAAAATTTGCAGCTATGTAGGCAAAGGATCAATGCAAGGCGGTAAAGAGCCATTTTGTGGAAAAAAATTATATTCGACGGCATTTGCGTCAAAAAATGGTCGAATATGGACAAATCTGGTTCTATTTTATAATTTTAGATTTGATTTTTTCATAAAAATTCGAATTTAGCTCCCAACTTACATATTTCCCTAATTAAATCACATTGAAGCTAATAAATATCTATTAACATAATATTCCAGCGGCGGAAGGCTTGCAAATGATCCGTAATACTGCCTCGACATAAAATAATGCATTTGCTACTTCTAATTCTTCCTAGTTGTCTGGTATATTCTGTTAAAGATGATTTCCCATACTTACATTCAGAGGCATTTGAAACCGCCCAGAGTCAATTTTTTCCTTTCTCCCCCACTTAACGTTTAAACGTGAAACTGTATAATTAAAGTGACACCCAAAAATGATAGAACATATAAAATATTGTTATTCAAAAATAATAATAAAATAAACTTTCAAGAAAACTGAAAAAATGAGATTTAACAATACAATTAATACATATGTTATTGTAATCTTAAGAATGGTCCTACTATTTCTATATTCCAAAGAAGAAATTAAACCAAATAATGATAAATGATACATATCACATTCGGGTGAATTTTTTATCTGGATTTACTTGCTGCGAATATTTCAATACTTTTTGTCACCTCTAGGTTATTAAAAACTGTAATTCTATTGCCATTAAGGCCAAGTCGTTTAGTTTAATATCCAATAAGGTCAATGTAAAATATTTTTTTACTCTTTTATGGGTCTCAAACCAATGTTCTCCTGAGAAGTTACTGACATCTTCTGACAACGAAGATTCTTAACGGTACTTCCAGATTTGAGAATATAGAGCCATATCTTTCTACTTGAGAGTTTTTAATAACTTTCGTTCTCAAGTTTAGTGTTGAAATCATCGTTATATGTTTTGTTCATTGTCTGTGTACCCACTTTAAGATCTGCGTTACTTAAAGTAGACAATTTTGTAAGAGCATTCAAATTCTTTCTCCAATTCCAGATAGACATTTTTTTCTTTGATAATTCAGTTGTTAGTTTAATAAATAACGAAAAAAATATTCTGATATCAAAAATTTTGTTTTTTTATCCACTAAATCCGCTTTATTTTTAATTTCTTTAACTGATGGGTTTCTTTCTATTTTTCTCGATGTATCAAATTGATACGTATTATTATGGCACAGAGAAGATCATTATTCGAGATTAGTACATACTCACAAAAAGTTTTTTTTTAAATAAGTGTGTTATATTTTACAAAATTGTGACTGCGGGTTTGAATTATAATACGCTACTGCTAATATTTCTGATATTGAAAATTAGAAAAATAGTGAATAAATCAAAAGTACAAGTTGTTCCGATTGTATACCATATCGAATTATACTGATGTATTAGCATTAAAATAACAATAGATTTATTGTTAAGCTCTAGCACATACTAACTTATTGGAGTTTGTTTAATAGGCTTAATCATTTGTTATTTAAGTATTTTCTTTCCAAAATTATTTTACTTCTACTCTTTTCTAAATTAGCTTCAAAGTTACTTACACAGAATCGAAAAAAAATCGGGAAGATGATCGGAAAGAAAAACGTACATGATACCTAGCTCTTTTAACCTTTCTTCACATTTTTGATTTCTTCAAATACATTTTTTCTCTCTTTGGATAAAAATCATTGTTGCTCACTTTCTATAAACATTAATCCAGTCCTACGACCTAAAATGTATGGTTTCTAATAAAATATATCTGTCATTGCAACAACAAAAACTTTATTTTTAACGCGGAACTGAAAACAATGTTTCAGTAAATGACATAAACTAGTAACGTGCAGTATTTACAAAAGGTAATATCCCCTGATAGATATCAGATCTGAATAAGCCCTAAGAAGCTGCGGGCGACCGACAAGATGATAA
>JAUTXW010004801.1:0-85552 GCA_030620095.1 Kuschelorhynchus macadamiae
TTTATTGTCCGAAACATTGCTTCCCTTGTGGTTATTAAAATGTTTATTAAACCTATTAGGATTATAACTTAGAATTTTTATTATGGTAATTAGAATGGGGTATAAATGTACTACTGTTAGATGATTCTCCAATCTCAAAATTATTTATTTGATTTACTGAATGATTTTTATTTTTTAAATAATTAGCCTCTTCTAATTTCCTACAAAGTGTCAACAAATTATCCACACTATTAATTTCACCCAAAGCTAAAGGAGTTATATTCAGATAAAGATTTTTCTAATATGCTTAATTCGAGTTACCTCCGCTGGAGGGTGTGACAAGCGAGAAAATAAAATTTGCATGTGTGCAACATAAACAGCTACAGACTCTGTAGATTTCTGTTTCCTATGTTTAATTTGCTCCCAAAGGTCATCCTCAACATCTGAATGAAGAAAGTCTTTCTTTAAACGAGAAACTAATGACTGCCAACTATCAACAGAACATTTAATACTTTTATACCAAATAAAGGCATCCCCTATAAAAAGTTCAGCGGCAGAATTAAATAAATCTTTATCCTCAACTTTACGAGATTGTGCTAATTCTGTAATACGCTCTAAAAAGTTATATAGATTTTTACTATCTCCATTAAATTTTACTTGCCAATCTCCAATGGCAGGAATATTACGAGAACAGTTAACACTAGGGGGTGGAATATGAATAATTGGTTGTTGAGACGAACTAGAAGTACTAGGTTGACTTGGATCTGGGTCTTTACTAATTTTGTCATATAGGTATGCTTCTAGAGCAAGACACGTTGCAAAAGATTCTTGCTTAAAGAGATCTTGGTCACTACCAGATACATGTAACCTACGCACTCTATTTGAAACATGAATCAAGCGAGATGTCATACGTAAAAATACTGAATCTTGAGCACTTCCTTCAAAATCTAAAATAATGTCTGAAATTGACTTAATAGATTTATCTATTTCACTTTTTTTCTAACTCAAAATCTAAGGTTTCAACTATAAGATCTGATATTTGACTTTTCTTTGATTCTCTTTCTTTATGAAGTAAAGTAGTTAACATCTTTCTTTTATCAGCTACATTTCGTTCTGTGACAACTAATCTAATTTTAAGTTCATAATCTAACTAAAAATCTAGAAGATGATTAGGTCTATATGATTCTTCCATGGCTAAATAGGTTACAAGAAACTTAAATAGAACTTAAAAAGATATTTAAAAGGTTTGACTGATAATACAAGAAAGTTTATGTTATTAGACAAAGCCAAAAGTGTGCTCAAAATTCACTAAAATTATTCAAAATATAAGACTTCTTCACTATCCTGTATGCGTTAACTGATACTTAACTTATTTTATCCTGATAAATATTAAAAAAAACGAAACCAGTAGTTTCTTGTCTCCAATAGATAATTTAAATGTCAAAAATAAGATATCTAAAGTATATCCAACCAATATAAGAAATCTCATTGACAATATAATAAATTTGCCCTTACACTTTAATAAAAATAATTTTCCAAAACAAAGTCAGATATCAAAATAAGTGCCAAATTTTGTCAGAGATTAATCCTAATTATGCAAGCTATAGCATAAAACAAATATCACTATCTGACCAAAAGCTATACTGTATTAACCCTAATCTGAATCCCTTTAAAAATTCAAGATAATTTAGATCAAAACCACACTTAAATATAGTTCGGGTAAATATTTTTAGAGTCAAAAACCAGTTTAAATGAACACGAAATAATAAACAAAATATCTGTAAGTAATTCAGAAGGTTGATATGGTAATGACAAAAATTTATTGAGCCACCACTCCAATTTTCATGAAAAGAAAAATATGTGTACTCGAGCCCCACGTTGGGCGCCACTTTTGTATGGCGTAAAGTCCCTATTCTCAAAGTCATCTTTTCGGAGAGCTGTAGGTTGCAGGTCCTCGGGTACACCTTTCGAAATTAGAATGGGCGCCACCTAATTGACTGTGACTCAATTAGGAAGAAATCTATATTGATATTTAAATGCAGACAAAATAAAGATTTGGAGGGCTTTTCAATAAAACACTATATAAAGTGCAGACTGTCAAATTTTAATGATCACCTTGATCTTTTGTCTTTTTTTTAAAAAGTTGTTTTATAAAATAATTTTTGACATGTGAAATTTAGCTTACATTCAAAAATTTAATTAACATGAAGATATAAAAAAAAATAAATCAAGAAAATGTAAAATATATAAAATATATCAAATATATGAAATGTGATAGAATGTTATTACCATTATATCATCAACCTATGAACATCTGGCGAAATGTCATGTTGCAAATATGTAAATATGAAAATTAAATTAAAAAGCGCACAGGGAATCAAAAATTCATGAATTTTCTCTTACACAGCCGCAAGGAAAAAAGTTATAAAAATATAAAGTGTTTCGCCAAGGCTGTTTTATAAAAAATAGGTTACTTACTTCCTTTCTGCTACCTTATATAAAATTTATAAATATAAAAATTAAGAATTAATTCCTTGTACTCTTACAGGAAGGAACTCCAAAACCATTGTAGAACTCTTGGTTTATGTACCCCAAAAATTACACCATAAACTTGTAACTATATCCCAAAACCATATCTTGAATTCTTAACCTGAAACCCTACAAACAATTGTTTGTCTTAAAATAAAATCGACATGGAATGTGCAAAAACAAGTTATTTACAACACAACTATTCAAAGACATTGCCTTACCTCTAGTCATCTAGAGGGCTCCTTCGACGTCAACGGTCACCAATAAAGGGAATTTCCAGACATCTAGAAAGGCTTCTCGAGGACCGACAGCCAAAAACAAAATTCAGGACGCCATTCTGTTTATAAAAGATAATTGCGAATTAGCTCACAGTAGGAAACTAATTTGAAAATCGACTTACCACGTGGTTGATCAAATGTGGAACCAAACAAAACGGGGCCAAAATTTATGGCCAGATGATGTCCATAAATAGGCCTTAGGCTTTCAACAGCACTGCACTTTAAAATAATTTACTTATGGCATACTCTCAGTACTTTAGAAAATTGGTCCATTAAGACACTTTTATAAAGCTGGACACATGTTGCACCTCTAAGGAGAGCCAATAGAAATGGACGAGAAAATCAGTTCCAGAAAATTCAAAGAAGTTTGACATTCCCCTCCATCATTCTTCCTCACTTCAGACTTATGCCAACCTAATGCCATAAAATAAAATAATAATTACAGTGGAGTTCACTCCTGGCGCCACTAGTAGAAGGGAGTAAGAACCCGATAACATTCGGTGTCGAACGAAAATTATGACTTAAATGAAAAATCAGATACTGTCAAAGCTGGCTGGATGCCGAAAAATAAGAAACCAATGAAACCATAGTGACAGAAGAGAAAGGCAGGCAAATTCCGAATATTTATAAACAAAGCAAAAACAAACAAATTTCTTTTGTCTTAATTTAGAGAAGTTGAAAATACTTTACAAAATGTAATCCAATGAATTATGAATAAAACATATTGAGGTATGTAAAATGTAATTTACATAAAAGTCTTGATATTTTAAAGGTTATATTTAACTGCAAAGTTATAATGTTCAATTTTGTTTCAGATTACTAATGGGCTTAAAATAATGAAAAACCATCAGCAAAATGTCTGTTTAACATTCCATACCAAGCAAACATAAAGAAAGGCAGCTTGGAGAGATGAAAACAAAAAGTTATGTCAACTGAAACTTTCTAATAGTTCAAGTGTTCTCAAAGTCTTAAATTGATATTTACAAGAAAGAAGAGAGTAAATATGTTTATCATAATTCATGTGAGTGAAATGGACTGAAAGAAGAAACCAAAAAAACAGAATATTTTATTGTAAATGAAAAAATTGTTATTTTCATTAATAAAGAAGGCCAGTATCTTATGAACTAAAACTGATTATATATTCAAAATATGTCACTTTCAATAGTAACACCCTATTAATAAAGATTCTATTAACTTTCTTTTATAAAGTGTATGATATGTAAATTTGGAAAAATCCAACTCGTAGAGTTATTCGACAGGATGGTGATAGAACACTGTGTAAAAATCAGTAACTATATAACTAGCCAAATTTTGTAATTGCCTCACTGTTACTATAAACTAAATAATTATACATAAATTTGAAAATGTTATAATTTCTAACTAAAATTTTAACAGATTCCTTATTTGATATATTTAATTATAATATACCTGACACATTTAGTTTTGTGAATTCTATTGAAGGTCGGATGTTACCCCAAAATTATATCTTAGTGTCAATGGACGTAGTTTCATTATTTACCAATATTCCTTTTGATCTCATTCTTGAAAAATGGCACATAATAGAGACTGTTACAACATTACTTTCCCATAGTTTCTACGCATTATTATCGTTTATGTGTAATCACTGCTATTTTTCTTTCAACAACCATTTCTATCAACAAACATTTGGCACTTTTGTGGATGACATAGTGACCGCTGTTCCTTCGAGTGACACTTTAGCGACTTTTAACTCTGCCAAAGAACATTTGCAGTTTACTATAGAAAGCGAAGTTAATAACAGCATTCCATTTTTGGATACATTATTAAAAAGGACTGATAATAATAAAGTTATTTTAAACTAGCATCAAAAGCCTACCTTCTCTAGACGATATCTTAACTATTTTTCAAACCATCTGTTGAGCCAAAATTTCAACACCATTATTGCTTTAAAAAAACGAGTCACTCACATTTCCGATAAAAGGGTTTTAAAAGAAAATCTAAAAAAATTATATAAACTATTTCTTAATAATGGCTTTCTAAAAACATGTGGTTTGATGGTCTGACAGAAGACCTGGATGTTTCACGTTTTAAATATAAAAAGTTACCTTACATTCAAGGGCTTACAGATATTGTTATTAACCAGTTAGAAACAGATAATTTAAAAATAGTTAAATATAATACAATCACTGTTGGTAGCATGTTCACAAAAACTAAAGTTAGAATTTCATTTTTAGAAAATAATACTGTTGTGTATAAAATTCCTTGCAAACAGTGTGATCAGTGTTACATAAGACAAACTTCACAATATATTAAACATCGTATAACGCAACACAAAAGTGACAGTCGTATAGGAAAAAACTAATGTATACTCGTTGATCATTTTCAAAAAATGGATCATAATTTCGATTACGAAAACACAAAAATTCTGGAACTTGAAAATAATTACAGAAAAAGGCTATTTTTGGAAATGTTACATATTAACAATTAAAAGAATTTGGTTGGCTCTAAATCTGATATTCAGCAGTTAAATACCATTTATTTCATTTTATTAAAATAAATAAATTCTTTGCCTTGTTCAATACAATTTCTAAAATATAAAAATAATGTAAAATCTGGTGAACATGTACATATATGCACATAGTAGTTTAGAATATTTACCACATATATATAAAAAAAATTGTTGCCAGGGTTTCTTTTATTTCCGAAAAAAGATAGTTCTTATAAATAAATAGAAAAAAGGAATCCAAAAAATGTTTTGCCAGTAAATAAAATTCAATAATAGTTTCTTAATACTCAAGCTATCATATGTGCTAGTCCCATTCGTTCCATTTTAAGTATCCATATTGGTATTAAAATGCATATAGTCTTGCACTTGTAACTTCACTTGTAAGTCAGTTAATTTGTTTTTATTGTCTTTATACCATTTCAATCTCTATTATTTTAGCGTTCCCTCCTGATGAAGTCATAATTGTTAAACAATAAGCATAAGACCGTGATAAAAATAAGTTTTATTTTTTTTCTTTTAAAATCTTTATGAATTACAAAAAAATTACAAATAATAGCAAAAAAATCATGTGGCCCCAATAAAAAAAATTAACGGCGTGAGACCTGAGACCGGTATAGGCCGGAGCACCATCTTGTTGAAAGTAAACTGCTAAAAAATATTTAATGGAAAGTTGTTCATCATGTTTTTAACTGTGGTTTGTAATATTTGCAGATATTGTGCACCAGTCAACGGTTCGCCAAAAAGCACTGCTCCAAAAATTTTAGGGCCCAAGACACCCACGTAAACGTTAAGTCCAAACCGTTCTTGAAAATCCTAAAGGTATGTTGATTTTCTGTCGCCCAATATCGCATATTATTTTGGTTAACGATACCTAGATTAGTAAACGTAGACTCATTACTGAATAGCATTAATTTTTAAAATTATTATTTTCTTTATTTTTCCGAAGAAACCATTTCGTCGAAGAAATTCATTCGTCTTTCAAAACCAGTGTGTCCTAGATGTTGATGAATTTGATATTTATAGGATTTAAAACCATATTTTTTCAAGATTTTTATAATACTTTCCCGACTAATCCCACGTTTTTCAGCAATCTGACGTAAAGATGAAATCGGATGAAAATTAACGTAAGTCAGTAAATTAATTTCAGCTTCTTCACCTATAATGAAATATTTCGCTCGTTTATATTGCGCCTTTCGCCATTTTTAAAGTATTCTGCCAACTTTCGGAAATATGTATCCCTTTGTTAAACACGGTTCTAATACCTTTGGTTGATAAAACCTTTTGGATTCTCTTCTGTTTTGGTTGCATTCGACAAAAATTAATATCATATCAACTTGATGATCACGATAAAATGTATTATTCTGTTGCTATTTTTAAACAAATGCCACAGCACCTTACAAAGATGGATACCTATCCATAGCCTACTGGATATTATTTCGTTAGAACCCTTCCATAGCCTAGATTTTATCATTGCTTTGAAGACATGCGTTGTTCTCGACTATATTTTGACGTGATTTTTGGTAAAATAGATATGTAATAGGTATTTGACGATAGAAAAACAGGAACAAAAATAAGAAGTTGAAATTTCAAAAATAAAATCTGACTAAAATTTATTAGTATTAAGGAAAAAAAATGAGGTAGTATAATATATTTTTAGACAGTTTTTTAATTTGTTTTGATAATAACGCAAAATGAAAAAGTACAATAGGTAATTTTTGGAAAAACAAATATCCGAGAGCTAATTTGTAGTAAAATTAAAAGGTTAGTAAAAAAGTAAGATTGAGAAGTGAAAGTTTCCTTTCTCTTTCTTGAAGCGTTTTCTTAAAAAATTCAGTTAAAAATCAATTTTCCCATATTAAAATTTTGAAAAATAAAGTTATTTCTATCACGCTCTTATGTCACAGTCCAAAGCACACTATAGATGCCATGTTCTGTTTTTTCCAAGTTTCATTTGTTTTGTAGGAAAACACGATTAAGGGTCAACATTTCCAGATTATCAACTGCACTTTCCATGAAAACTGTTGATATTTGAAATATTTGTGAAATATCAGAATTTAGCGAATTTCACAAAGATTTTAACAAGTCGGAAAATATGGGTCATTTAATTTAAAATTTTAAAATCACAGGAAGCACTACAAAAATGAGCTTCTTACCTAACTGTATTAACGTTCCAAATTAAATGTATATATATATATATATATATATATATATATATATATTTATATATATATATATATATATATATATATATATATATATATATATTATATATATATATATATATATATATATATATATATATATATATATATATATTATATATATATATATATATATATATATATATATATATATATATATATATATATATATATATTTATATATGTATATATGTATATATATATATATATATATATATATATATATATATATATATATATATATATATATATATATATATATATATATATATATATATATATATATATATATATACAAAGAGGTTTTATTTCGGGTCTAGAGGTCCATGGGAAAAAAAAAAAGAAGAAACTCTTTTTATCTTAAGTGCTCAATATTTCGCCAATGTTTATTAGCTTCATCAGGAGCAACTACAAAAATTATAAAGAATAGGTCCAATTAGAATTATAACATTATAATGACAATCAAAAGAATAAAATTTTGCGTAGATATACATAGTCTGTACATACTTAAAAATTACTTACAAGATGGTCAATAATTTTTAAATTTTAACATTTCTACGTTACAACAGCTCAAATAATGTGGCGTTTTTAATGATAATATTCATGTCCCAGCAGTTGAATTGCAAAAAAGGAGAACAAAACATATTAGCTACACAAGCCTTATCTAGATGTTAATAAATTGTACGAGGTGAACTATTCTACGGTGTGCATTTAAAAAGTATTGTTACATAAAGTTTAAAAGATTGCAATAAATATTGCTCAGCTGATTGGTATCTGATTTATAATTAATGCAATTTTTGTTCTTTTTTATGTGGTACATTTCTAAGAATAACCTTTTTTGTAATTCGATTCCATCTCTTAAGTTTTAACATTGGAAAAGTCAAAATTGTGACCGGACCGCTAGACCCGAAATAAAACCTCTTTGTAATTTCTGTACGGAGGAAAATACTTAAAATGTTGTGGTTTACACACAGCTACAGAGGCAGGCTAGCTCTGACACTCATGGCCCAATTTTTGTACGCCCTGTATGATATAAACTTTGGAAAAGGTTTGTAGATACTACCAACATTTGACTAAAAATTAAGCCATGTCGCTAATCCTAACCGTTTTCGAGAAAAACGCTATTTTAATTACATCGTGTATTTGGAGTATTTTGATAAAATAAACTGGTCAATATTCGAAGCGTCCACCCTAGGTTTTAAACCCATTTTTAAAGTGGTCTATCTTAAAAAGTAACTTGATGGCTTTGAGATTTTTGGAAAGGTTGGCTAACTAGCTTTCGTTGGAGATATTAATTTCATGTGTAGCGTTAGATGATTAGGATATACGTATGTAAAATTAGCTAAAATGTTTGACGAACCCTTTTTAACCAAAATAATGCATGTTGATTCATAATTCGATTTTTGCGGTCCAGGATGAAAACGCAAAAAAGTAATTTCCCCGAAAAAGTAAAATTTTCCTTTTTTTCAGAGATACAAATTATTTAATTGAAAATAGATTTTTTTTAAACTTGACGTTTTATTTTTTTTGCCGAATATTCGAGCTTATTGTTTTTACTAGAATATTACACTGAAGTGTTTCCACGAAATGTACAAGTTCAACTTACACAGCATGTCCCCAAAACAATTTTGCAGGCACTAAACTTTATATGAAACATTTTGTACAAAATACTTAGTTTAAGGGTTTATTTATAATTTTCTGTACATTAGTCTCCGAATTGTTTTGCACTTTTTTAGCCACCGCCTTTATTAAAAAATATACAGGATGTTTCAAAGCATGCTGTATCATGGTCGATTTAAAAGTTGAGCTGTGTCATTTTATTATCACAGTAGTCCCAACTGCATCTACAATAAATATTTTTACTAAAACATCATTATTTTATTATACAGAGAGTTAAGCATGTAACGATGAGTTATGTAGACGAATTGTTTTATTGTATTCTGTAGCAATATGTAATTCAATATTAAGAGATTTTGACCACCTGAAAATCAGCCTTCGTTATTATATTCCCTTAGTGACTCCAGCTGCACCTTAAACAAAATGATCTAGATATGCTATGTATTTAGCATCTAACGAACAAGTTTCGATAAACAGTTTTATTATAATTGACCAACAATACCTAATTAACAACTCTCCTTATATAAAAATTTCAATTTTAATAAAACACATATTTTGTTTTTAAAAACAAAATAATAATAGCGGGTTCGACCAACTCTATAGAGTATTATATATCAGATTGTTGAACAAATTTCTGAGGAATAGCTGCCTATATATTCGTAATAACATTCACCAAATCTTCCATACTTACTATCTGATGGTCACGCTGCTTCAGTAGGGAATTCATTCTACTCCAGGCAGTTGGAATTATGTTTGGAGATTTGGCAGGCCATTCCGTTCTCTCAATATTATTTTCCCTTAAGAATTCACTACTATGCGTACCCTGTGCGACCTAGCTTTGTCATCAAGAAGGACAAACCCGTCTCCAAAATTTTCTGCAAATGGGAGAACAACCCCTGTAGTCATGCTCTGTCACACAAAAAAGTATTCCGTCCTTCTGCCTCTCATTATTCGTCCCCAAATATTCACACCACCACACCTCCAAACGGCTCACGCTCATCCAAATCCGTTGTATTAATAACCAATTTGCTAAGAACTACATGACAATCTCTGCCTGTCCTAGTTTAACCATCTCTCTCGCTTTAAATTCTACAAGCCTAAATTTTACAAAGACCGTGGAAAACCAATGATTTATTAATTTAGCTGCTTCCGATTTTTGCATCATGCTTGACTACGTGGTCTGGCGTCTTGTAATGCTTTGGAAGCCATATCACGAAAGATTTCTTAATCGTACTATTCCAGATCAGAAAACATTTCAACGAGTTGACCAACATCTAAGGGAGAATGGTGGGCGATTCCAGTTAATTATGTAAGTGAATTATTTCACTCTCTTTATTATTTTAGGAAAGTTTGGAAAAAAGTATTGATGCTGGTGTGGCAAGAACAGTACGTACGCCACAATTAAAGGAAAATATTTTAAATGCTGTATATGACACTCCTTCAAAGAGCACACGAAAATTATCAGCACAGTTTAATACCTCGAAAACAATAGTACATGAGGTTCTTATCATCTCCATATCATTTGCAAAAAGTGCATAAACTGATTCCTGAAGATTTTCCGCGGAGAATGGAATTTGCAAACCGGTTACTGGAACAGCAACGAAATAATGTAAACTTTATTAGCACTGTTTTTTTTACGGATGAAGCAGGGTTTACCAAAAATGGTATCATAAATTCACACAACTTACATGCATGGGCTGATGAAAATCCTCATGCTACTATTGTTTCGCATCGTCAACATTAGTTCCAACCAATTAATAGCTAGGCAGGAATCATTGGCAATTTTTTGATAGGACCATTCGTATTGCCTGCAGGAATAAATGGACAACTTTATTTGGAATTTCTCCAAAATGCTTTTCTGGATTTAATAGAGGATTTACCACTTGAAACCCGTCGAAACATGTACTACATGCACGATGGGGCACAGCCTGTGGGGACACCTCAAAAACTTGGTGTATTCTACTCAGGTCGAAACTAGGGAGGATCTTCTACGGAGAATCACATTTCATTACGATGGGATAAGAAACAATGCTGGGTTATTGTAGCAGGTACACGAATCCTCAATTTGCCGTGCCCTCGAATGTATCAGACATCACGGACTCCATGTTGAACCTACTTACGAAGTTTTTAATTAAACAGTTAGTTTTAATTTTGGATCAAAGTTTTTTATCGGAAGGTGTTCCCATTTAATATGTGATCAAATATTTTATCAAAATACTCCTGATGTAAATAAAATGGCGTTTTTCTCGAAAACGGTTAGGATTAGCGAAATGGATTAATTTTTAGTCAAATGCTAGTAGTATCTACAAATATTTTCCAAAGGGCAGGGCATAAAAAAATTGGGCCATGAGTGTCAGAGCTAGCCTGCCCCGGTAGCTGTGTGTAAACCACATTTTCTTGGGTAGTAATTTGAAGGGTCTCACCTGGTATACATCATATTAAAAAAATATTCAATTATTTATACCTGGAGGTTCAATTATTATTTTAAAAAACTTGATTAAATTGGTGCCCTTTGGGACACCATATCTCCGAAGAGGAGGCCTATACGAAAAGAATTTATATGGATTTGTAGTATTATTTTTACGTATTCTTTTCATTTCCGGGAGATTTTCCACATTTTCCCGGACACCTTATATATATATATATATATATATATATATATATATATATATATATATATCTATATATATATATATACAGGGTATCCCACTAAGTGCGGCCGGGTAGCTTTCCTCAGAAAATATGAAAGCTACAGCTTCGCGAAAAATAAAGTGACCAAGAGAAATTGCCTATACGAAAAGAATTTATATGAATTTGTAGTAGTATAAATATTATATATATATATATATATATATATATATATATATATATATATATATATATATATATATATATATATATATATATGTATATAAATATATATATGTATATAAATATATATATATAAATATATATATATATATATATATATATATATATATATATATATATATATATAAGTGAGTGGGAGAGTAGTCACGACCGAACTAGTTGAATACAAAAGTTTCAATTTTTTCTTGGGGTAGCGGTCTGGGGCTGAAGTAAAACTCGTTTTTTACATACGCCGAGCTTTCGGAAATTTATTGTTTCCTTTTTTCAAGGCTACAATACAAAACAGAACTTTACAATATTGCACCAGCTGTCTAAATTAAGCTTTAACGTTTTTTTTTTTAATATTGAAAATTATATAAAATATCTATATAAAGATATCAAAGAAGAGAGATGAAAGATTTTAACATTTCTGGTTGACTGAAAAATATCTTTTTTTGAATTATTACTTTCATTTTCTATTTTCTGTGTCTACATTTTACTTAACTACTTAATTTAATTACTAATTCTATGTTTTATTTGTGGTAAATTATGCTTTTTAAAATATTAGGATTCTACATTTATGTTCAAATTAGTTTATGAAAATTGATTTAAATTTAATTAATACTCTAGGACTTACATGCAAGGTGAGTTTTTTACTACATTTAGCTTCTATGTGAAACATTCCAATTTTTTCATTTTTGTGTTATATAGGACTACATATTGGTAAATTTACATAAAAATATAATTATTCTACACGTTTACGTTTTAAATTGATCGCATCTAATGAAGACGACCGAGTGTATTATCATTGGAATTTCTTTCTGTGGTTTTTTATAAACTAGGTGAATAAACAAAAATCGATACAAAGATCTGACCGAGTATAGTATATCTAATAGTATCTCTTTCTGGCACTAAATTTGAACCTGTGTTGTTTATTATAATTACGTTATAAACTAGAGTTAACTAATTTTGGGTGGCTAATTAATAAGGTGTAATTGGTTGACTGTTAAAACAATCACAGAATTCTCCCAATCTGTAGTTATTGTTTATAAAAAACAAAAAAGGGTGCATATTTTTTGGATTATTTTTACTCAAATTGTGAATTAGTATCTGATTGTTTTAAAGTCATTAAAAGTTGTGAGTAAATAATACTAAAATCATTAATGTCTTTTTTCTTATTTAGACATTCATTGTCTAGGAAAATCTCCACCATTTCTAAAAATTTTCTTTTGTTCGAATTTTTTTCTGTGTTTAGAACCTTGCAATTTTGAAAATCTGTGACATGATTTGTGTTGATTGTGTGTTCTGCAAGTGTGCAAAAATTTTATAAAAAATACATAGGGCAAACCTCCACTGTTTTACAACAAAGAATAACTAGACACAAAAGTGACTGCAGATTACAAAAAAAAAATTCTTGCACACTTGCAGAACACACAACCAACACAAATCACGTCATAGATTTTCAAAATTGCAAGGTTCTAAACACAGAAAAAAATTCGAACAAAAGAAAATTTTTAGAAATGGTGGAGATTTTCCTAGACAATGAATGGCTAAATAAGACATTAATGATCTTAGTATTATTTACTCACAATTTTTAATGACTTTAAAACAATCAGATACTAATTCACAATTTGAGTAAAAATAATCCAAAAAATAGGAACCCTTTTTTGTTTTTTATAAACAATAACTACAGATTGGGAGAATTCTGTGATTGTTTTAACAGTCAACCAATTACACCTTATTAATTAGCCACCCAAAATTAGTTAACTCTAGTTTATAACGTAATTATAATAAACAACACAAGTTCAAATTTAGCGCCAGAAAGAGATACTATTACTTGCTAAATATGCTTACTCTGTCAGATCTTTGTATCGATTTTTGTTTATTCACCTAGTTTATAAAAAACCACAGAAAGAAATTCCACTGATAATACACTCGGTCGTCTTTATTAGATGCGATCAATTTAAAACGTAAACGTGTAGAATAATTATATTTTTATGTAAATTTACCAATATGTAGTCCTATATAACACAAAAATGAAAAAATTGGAATGTTTCACATAGAAGCTAGATGTAGTAAAAAACCCACCTTGCACGTAAGTCCTAGAGTATTAATTAAATTTAAATTAATTTTCATAAACTAATTTGAACATAAATGTAGAATTCTAATATTTTAACAAGCATAATTTACCACAAATAAAACATAGAATTAGTAATTAAATTAAGTAGTTAAGTAAAATGTAGGCACAGAAAATAGAAAATAATAATAAGTAATAATTCAAAAAAAGACATTTTTCAGTCAACCAGAAATGCTAAAATCTTTCATCTCTCTTCTTTGATATCTTTATATAGATATTTTATATAATTTTCAATATTAAAAAAATGTTAAAGCTTAATTTAGAGAGCTGGTGAAATATCGTAAAGTTCTGTTTTGTATTGTAGCCTTGAAAAAGGAAACAATAAATTTCCGAAAGCTCGGCGTAAGCAAAAAACGAGTTTTACTTCAGCCCCAGACCGCTACCCCAAGAAAAAATTGAAACTTTTATATATATATATATATATATATATATATATATATTTATATGTATATAAATATATATATATATAGGGTGTCCCACTAAGGGCGGCCGGGTAGCTTTTCTCAGAAAATATGGAAGCTACAGCTTCGCGAAAAATAAAGTGACCAAGAGAAATTGCTGGAAAATATTTTCAAGTTTGTAAAACTACCGCAAGATGGCGTACCTTTAATGGTAAATAGAAAAACACTTTTTTTTGCAAAAATACCCATCATGAGATAATATTTTGATAACAGCAACAAAAACTCCAAGAAAATCTGCGTCATTTTTGTTTAACGCGTTTTGTCATATTTCCAATAATAAGGGTGGGGGAAGGTGATAAATAAATCAACTTTCAAAGCGCGTCTCCTACATCTTTAATTTAATGTTATCCAAGAGGATACTTGTTTGAAAGAGCATTTAAAGCTCTTTTAATTACTGTCATTTTTGGCTCTCAATAGTTCTTGGTACACTAACTAGAGGGCGTTGTTTAAACAAAAGTCAATTTTTAGAGATTTTCTTAAAAAAATCAAATGGAACGGTATGCTTTTAACAGTGTGATTTTAAGGAGGAAAAAATTGTCTAAATTCTAGCGAAAACCGCGTTTTAATATCTTTATTCATTTTTTAGTTATTTCAAAATAACCTGTTTTCCGTTGGTCAAAAAAAAAATAGCTTTTAATCATAATTAAATGTTATTATTCTGTGACAAAGTATTCTTTATTACAACTTGAAAGCAAAAACTTCTTATTACAATAGTGTTTGCTTTACCTCACATTTTATTCAGGCTTGGTACTGGTCCAAATTTATTTATTATCGAAAATTTGAAGCATAAAGTCCAGCGTGCTATGACCATAACAAAACGGTAAAACTGAAGTCCTAAAAAATTTCCATTACAAAATGTCTTTACAAATGTTCAAAATTGTTGTCATTTCTGTAAACCCAGTGATTTTAAGGAGCGAAAAATTAACTAAACCCTGTTTTGATATCTTTATTCATTTTTTAGTTAATTCCTATGAAGCATTCATAAGAGTGGTAAATGATAAAACTTAATTCCTAATTTTAAAAACAGCTTATTCTGTATTAAAGTAAATCATTATTTGTATTAATATTAATGTTCACAGACATAACGTTAATAACTAAGAATATTATTAATTAAAATATTGCAAGTAGGCTGGGTAAAAACAATAAAGGCAAATTAAACGTGGTTGTCTGGCGCGTTACTCAATTTAAAAATGGCCGTATGTCAAACTTCAAATAAGCAACAACGCATATTTATTGTTAGAGCTTATTTAGTATTTGCGAGTATATGTTATCATAATTTTCCTTCACTGACTTGGTAAAAATGTCTTATTCCATTAAAGAAGCTTATGACATGTTAGCCGTATACTTCCAAAATTTCGAAAATGCGAATATAGCCGCGTGGGTATATGCAGCTAAATATCCTGATAAAAGAGTATTTATGCGTTTAGCTAAATATTTGCGCGAATTTGGTCAAGTGAATCCGATTTCAGTGCCTAGAAGAAATCGTGCAATTAGAAATGAGGATAACATTATCAACATTCTTGCTTACGTTCAAATTAATCCACATGTAAGCACCAGAGTAATTTCGTTGGACTTGGGAATTAGTAAGTCGACGGTACATCGAATTTTGTTAGACAATAAATTACATCAATATCATGTTACTCTGCACCAAGCTCTGACAGAAGGAGATTTTGATTCAAGATTAGATCACTGCTACTGGCTAAGATCTATGATTGTCGAGAATCCCTATTTCTTGTCCCGCATATTATGGACGGATGAAGCAACCTTCACGAGGGGTCGATTTACATAATATGCACTATTGGTCATGAGTTAATCCTCACTGGATGCGTAAAGTCGACAATCAAAATCGATGGAGTGTAAACGTTTGGTGTGGCATACTGGATGGCCACATAATTGGCCCATTTTTTTTTAATGGTCACTTAAACGGCGAAGTTTATCTAAACTTTTTAAAAAATGAGTTGCCTGGACTATTGGAAGATGTTCGTTTAGAAATCAGAAGACAAATGTGGTTTCAACATAATGGTTGTCCGACACACTTCTCCAGGGCAGTTCGTAATTTTTTGGACGAATATTATCGAAACGGCTGGATAGGACGAGGCAGTTTGTTTTCATGGCCTGCTAGATCCCCGGACCTCTCTGTGCTTGATTTTTATTTGTGGGGAAAAATAAAAGACATTGTGTTTGAAACGCGCCCTACTACACTAGAAAATATAATTGAAAGGATTCGAAATGCTACAGCTAGCATTTCGAGAGCTGAAATTGAAGTCGCCGTTGCTAGCACTCAGCAAAGACTTGATCGTTGTATTGAAAATAATGGAAAACAATTTGAACATTTGTAAAGATATTTTTGTTAATTGTAATTTTTTAAGATTTGTGTGTTATCGTTATTGTTCTTTTATATTGTTAGTGATTTACTTAATGGGTTTTCGGTTTTGTTATTGTTATAGCCCGTTGACTTTTAAACACGCTTCAAATTTTTGATAATAAATAAATGTGGACCAGTACCAAGCCTGGATAAAGTGTGAGGTAAAACCAACACTATTGTTATAAGTATTATTTGTTTTCAAGTTGTAATAAAGAATACTTTGTCACAGAATAATAACATTTAATTATGATTAAAAGCTAATATTTTTTTTTTAACAGTGGAAAACAGGTTATTTTCAAATAACTAAAAAATGAATAAATATATTGAAACGCGGTTTTCGCCAGAATTTAGGCAATTTTTTCCTCTTTAAAATCACACTATTAAAGGCATACCGTTCTATTTGATTTTTTCGAGACAATCTCTAAAAATTGAGTTTTGTTTAAACAACGCCCTCTAGTTAGTGTACTAAGAACTATCGAGCGCCAAATGCTCTTTTAAAGAAGTACCTACTTGGATAACATTAAATTAAAGATGTAGGAGACAGAGTGCTTTGAAAGTTGATTTATTTATCACCTTCCCCCACCCTTATTATTGGAAATATGATAAAACGCCTTTAACAAAACTGACGCAGATTTAGTTGGAGTTTTTGTTGCTATTATCGAAATGTTATCTCATATTGGGTATTTTTGCAAAAAAAAGTGTTTTTTTATTTACCGTTGCAGGTACGCCATCTTGCGGTAGTTTTACAAACTTGAAAATATTTTCCAACAATTTATCTTGGCCACTTTAGTTATGAATTTTTTTTTCGCGAAGCTGTAGCTTTCATAGTTTCTGAGAAAAGCTACCCGGTCGCCCTTACATATATATATATATATATATATATATATATATATATATATATATATATTGTGTTTTCATTCCGGGTGTACATCCGTTCACTACTGTCGTTCTGAAAAGAACAGTTTTGCTTGCAAAACTGTTCTTTTCAGAACGACAGTAGTGAACGGATGTACACCCGGAATGAAAACACATTGTATTTTTCCATCCGTGAAGGAGTAAAAATCAACACACATATATATATATATATATATATATATATATATATATATATATATATATATATATATATATAACGTTAATACAGTTAGGTAAAAAGCTCATTTTCGCATAAAATTCCGCTTCCGGTTTACCCAAAAGAGCCAATGATTTCAAAATTTTAAATTAAATGATCCATATTTTTCGACTTGTTAAAAATACCCTACATTTTGATATTTCACAATATTTCAACGGTTTTTTATAGAAAATGAAGTTGATCATCTGGAAATGTTGACCCTTCACCGTATTTTTCTAGAAAACAAATGAAACTTGGAAAAACAGAACATGGCATGGCATCTAGTATGCTTTGGACTGTGACATAAGAGCGTGATAAAAATAGCTTTATTTTTTCAAAATTTTAATTTAGGAAAATTGATTTTTAACTGGATTTTTTAAGAAAACGCTTCAAGAAAGAGGAATAAAACTTTCACTTTTCCATCTTACTTTTTTACTAACCTTTTAATTTTACTACAAATTAGCTCTCGGAAATTTGTTTTTCCAAAAATCACCTATGGTACTTTTTCATTTTGCATTATTGTCAAAAAAAGAATTTAAAAACTGTCTAAAAATGTATTATACTTTTCCTTAATACTAATAAATTATTCAGATTTTATTTTTCAAATTTTAACTTTTTGTCCAGTAGGCTGTGGATAGGTATCCATCTTTGTAAGGTGCTGCGGCATTTGTTTAAGAATAGCATCTCCTGTTACTAAAACGTTCGTCACATTTTTGTAGTTCATACATAATTTCCTTTTTATTTAAGGCTGAACTGCACACAGCAAACGAAATATCAGCGACAAGGTCAAGTCAGGTTCAAAGTAATATGAAAAGTTGGGTAATATGATGACGTGTTGGAAAATACAAATATAGCACTGAAAGAAACTGCGGCTAACCGAATAAATTACAATTTTATTATTATTTGAGCGGCGGGCGGGCGGCGTCTCGGATAATATTTAGGAATTTACTTTGTTATGGCTGTCCGTGGGATGATGTCGTGGGAGGGGGGCGAAATTATTTTAATTTGTATAAAGTGAAGACTTTTTTTGGTTGTTGAAGCTTTGATTTCGATGTGCGGATCGTTATTCGTTATTCCCTCGTTCGATTTTCGTTTGATTTCCGAATCTGCGATTTGCGAATTTATAATAAAATGTATCAGTGTTTTTGTGACTCTTACTTCTCTCGAAAAAGAGAGGCATTGAGATCGTGAAAAAATTAGCCTCCGGTCTGTCTGTCTGTTCGAAGCATAGCTAAAAAATTACTCATCCGATTGACTTGTTGACAAATGTTGGTCAAAAATTAAGGGTCAGTGGAGATGACTTGGTAACATTTTGGTATGGTATGGCGGAAGAAAATGGCAGCCTAGCGTTAAAAAACTGTTACTAAAAAAATAACTGACTAAACAAAATGGCGGCCTAAAAAAATATTAAAAATATCAGCCTGGAAAAACTACTTATTGGATTGATTTCAAATTTTTTGCGAGAATTAAGTGTGATATAGAGTCAATAGTTAAAATTGTGGTACGAATTCAAGATGGCGGAAGAAAATGGCGACCAAATGTGTTTGCAATCGTGAAAATATCAGGTTTTACATATCTTCATGTTTTAGCGTCCCTAGATGCCAAAAATTATGTTTGCTTTATTCCGTCGGACTATTGGTCGGTATATCTGTCAGATCGCAGCATTGCTAAAAGCTACTTACCCGGTTGACTTCAGGTAGACAAACATTAAGGATAATATGGAGATGACCTGATAACATTCTGGTAAAATTCCAATATGGCCGAATAAAATGGCGCTTTAGTGAAATGTAAAAAAAAAATTTAAATTAATTATATAATTTACCTCAAATTGTTCACAAAATCAAATGTATGAACTGTTAACATTTTTGTCCAAATCCAAGTTAGAAAAACAAAATGGCGGCCTAATAAAATATTTAAAAAATCAGCCTGATAAAATCACTTATTAGATTGAATTCAAACTATATGCAAGCATTAAATGTGGTTTAGACATAAACTAGTAAAATTGTGGTACAAATTCAAGATGGCGAAACAAAATGGCGGCCAAATAAAATATTTAATAAACATATTCATATTTAAGTGGCTTCAAATTTTGCACAAAAATTAAATGTAATATGGGGATAAACTGATCGAATTCATGAAGATGGGACAAAATTGCGGTCTTAAAAAAATCAGTGTAAAAAGTTCTTCAGTTTATTTGAGATTTTGCTCAAAAATCAAGGGTGGCACAGGTAGAAACTGTTTGGTACCCATCCAATATGGTGGAACAATAGAAATGTTTGAAAAGACAGTATATATGTGTTAATAAATAACTATGTGTGGAACTAAAAACAAAAGATTAAAAAATTGTGTGTGTGTGTGTGTCAGAAAATGACGAAACATGTCAACTGTTGTATATGCAAAATAATGTTTTGTTTATTATACAGGATAGTCCTGTAAACCGGATACATTATGCAAAAAATGGTGTAACATGTCAGACTTGGTTTTTTTTTAGTAGATGAAGCTGTTTATGAAACCTCGCTAATAATTTTATTTTTTGACAGTGTATATTGCTGACTATAAAAACTTTTTGAAATCGGATTCAAAAAATAAAGACAGCAAAAACATTATGCTCATGGCATCCTCTTTAACATACATACATATATGTCTTGTTCTAAATAAATGGAATATTTTCAAAAAGTCAAATTTTTGATAAATAAAATATGTTTTCCTTTTTATTTTTTTAGGTCAGTTTAATTTTTTTTTTATTTTTTTACATTACATAATAAATTAAACCGTTTAGCATTATGTGTTTAAAAAAATCTGTCTTTAAATTTTAATGAAATCTAATTTTTTAGTCAATAACTGTAAAAAATAAAACTACATTTCATTTAAAATCAAAGAAATAAAAAATTAAAAAAATTCTTTTCACAAAAATTTGACTCAAACTAGAGCCCTGTAGTGTTTAATGTCACCATCAAAATTTACAGTTTCTATTAGTTTGACGCCGACTTCATGAAATTTTTTGTCGTAATAAATTAAGCGGTTTCTGGCGTTTTTCGATGTGTTATTTTTCTTATTTTTCTATATTTTTATATTTTTTTTATTTAATCCTTCATTTAAAAAAGGTTCTATTGTAAATGTCAGGCTTAAGGTTCCTGAGTCCTAAATAGATTACAATAATTTTAAAATTTTATAATAATCACGTTTATAATGATATATATGTATATATATATATATATATATATATATATATATAAATATATATATATATATATATATATATATTTGTATACGTTGACTGATTACTCAGGTATGTTTTAATCAATATACATCACAATTTTTTCACAAATTATAATGATTAGTAGAAGTAAAGTTCATTTTCATAAAAACTACGAAAAAATAAAATGGTGCCATTTTTTTTATTTCTCTACTCGTCCCCCACCACGCATTTCCGCGATGGATTTGAAATGCTTAAAAGTAATTTCGCCGCACCTTTTTTGTCAGGTTATTTCGGGTATTATAAATATTATTGTATGTTGAAAATATTAAATATCTTTATTCTTGACTCAACCATGAGTGAAGTATTTAGCGGGAGAGGAGGGGAATTGCTCATACTGAATTTGTACCAGTTTTTTCCTACATCCCATTTAATTTTTTAGTTAGTCGAGTAAGATTTTTTACGTTGTTTTTTAAAACATTTTCTTTGGCGCCATCTTGAGTTCGTACCTTAATTTTACCAGTTTGCTATATCACACTTAATTCTTACACACAATTTGAAATCGATCTAGTAGAAAGTACGTTTTTTGGTCTGATTTTTTAAATAATTTATTAAGCCGCCAGTCGTGTTGTTTCGCCATTTTGGAATCATACCAAAATTTTACAATTTGATTTTTGCAAAATGTCAGATAAAGTGGACAGGTAAGTAGTTTTTTAGTATTAATTTGTTTAAAATTTAATATTTATGGTATGACAAAAAGAAAAGAGTTATTGCACAAAAATTAACTTCCACCTAATTTGGATACTGTTCAATTTTTCCATTTTTCACATAATTTTTTGACCAACAGCCTGGATTACTTAGCCTAATGAGCCATGATATGGTTCTTTGCATGGGTAAACAAATAATTAAAATATGATAATTTTTGAGATATAAAAGAAATTGGCAGTTGTAAGAGTATTTTCGTTAAGTATCGTTGCCTTTGCCCTAAATCGAGAGAGAGAATCAAATAAAAAAACCTTCAAAATACAATAATCAGTGTAGATGTTAGGACGGTTTATGTTGTTTCTACAAATCGGTGGTAATTGCAATAAGCATAGCTTCTTTTAAAACGATATTTCTTCTAGAGTTACCCCTGCGTTGGTAAAGTTACTTTTAATATGTAAATTAATTTATGTCTTTCTGTTCAAAACCAAAAAATTTTTATAAAGAATTTTTTTTTGCTAACGTCGGTAATAAAATAGTTTCCAGTTGTTAACTAAAATATTTACACAAATCCTGCATAAGTATGTATGGGCCTTTTTCGTATTTTCAACAATATATAAAAACAAATATCTTACAAAAAGTCATCAAAATCCAAAAATGTTTGATTTTACCCCTCCATTGACGAATAATGGTTAAAATTGGAATAACCTTCCAACCAATTTAGTGCCTTCATCACGTAAAATTCCCCGAATATATTTTAGTAATCCGGGCAAAACTCAGAAAACTCATATTTATTCGTTAAAATAAGCATCAAAAATTGGTCTTTCAAATTAAGTTATGCAGTTATTAAATATTCATTTTTAAGCATATTTGGATTTCCGATAGCAAAACTTAACGAGAGGCAAATATTAAAATTTTATTTGGTTGAGAGAGAGACCCTCTCTGGTCTTATCTCTGTTTTCTCTCCTTGTTTCTCTCGTGACATAAAAATTAGAAAAACTACTCCTAATTTGTTAACAGCCGATAAATATATTGTCTAATAACATAAAAAAACGGAATTAATAAAACATATTTTTGGCATATAGAGACGCTAAATCGTGAAAATATGTAAAACCTGAGAGAGTATTTTTTTCACGATAACGCGCATTTTATTTGGCCGCCATTTTATTCGGACTCTTGAATTAGTACCACAATTTCACTAGATGGTCCCTATACCAAAATTAGTTATGGCACACAATTTGAAAACAATCCATTTCAATTTTTAAATATTTGATTAGTCCTTGGATTCGTACCAAAATTTTACCACTTGATTCCAACATACTACTTTAATGTTGGTGCAAAACTTGAGATCACAAACATTTTATTTGACCGCCATTTTATTCGGCCATCTTCAATTAGTACCACAACTTCACTAGTTGGTCCCTACACCACAATTATTTATTCAGTTGGCGTTTTGTTCCGCCATCTTGGATTCGTCCAAAATGTTACCAGTTGATTCTAACACAATATTTGATGTTTGTGCAAAATTTGAGGTACATTAGATAAGTAGTTTTTTAATAATATTTTTTTCACTAGACCGCCATTTTGTTTGGGCATATTGGATTTTTACCGGAAATTATCAGACTCTCACCATGTCAATCGAGTAAGTAGTTTTTTAGCTATGCCGCGAACAGATAGACAGACAGAATGTTATGGCATCTAGGGACCCTGAAACGTGAAGATCTGAAAAAATCTCGGAGGATGATTATTTCACGATTACAATACTTCCTTTTTTGAAGTCGGTACCAGTTCAGTTATATCCAGATTGAATTATATACTGTAAAATCTCTTAACGTTGACTCGTTAATAAAGCACCTCGATTCGTAAACAAAACTTTAATGAAGAATATACGCCACAAACAAATAAAACTTAAAATTTACATGAGACGTTCAAACAAGTGTCTTTCGAACTAACTTTAATAATACGACTGAGTACCGGATCACACTTCTTCCTTGCAGCCGGTTCGGGATATTGATTTTCTTATAAATCTAAAAATAGATTTGATGCTTGTTTCTAGGTCCAGTCGATCACCGAAGTAGTTGAATTATATTTATTTCCATAATTTAAAAGACGTAGTTTAAATATATTTTTTTATCATAACATTCCACCTGTTTTACATTTTGCATCATTTTTATATTTCTCCACATTATTATTTTTAATTAACAGAAATTTTCTTTTATTTTACTAAGTCACTTGTACATTACTTTTAAATATATTTATATATTTTTGGTCACATTTTTTTTAGTATATCATAATAACTCAATTCGAGACGTTTCCTTCACGTCAGAACTTGAAAAATTATGCTGTCTATAGGCAACTTAAAATACATTTCGGTTAAAAACCAGCTCAACAAGGTTCACGAGCTGCGGAAATACAAAGACACGAGTCCGATTTAACATTTCAAATTTTGCAGTTATGTAGACAAAGGATCAGTGTAGGGCGGTAAACAGCCATTTTGTGAAAAAAATTTATATGGGTCGGTATCTACGTCAAAAAATGATCGAAAATGGACAACTTTGTCACTAATTTTTCATTCTAAATTCGAATTTTTCATAAAAAATCGCATTTAGCGCCCAACTATACATATTCCCTATTAAAATCACTTTGAAGCTAATACATATCACTTATAGTTTTAACACAATATTGCAGCGGCGGAAGGCTTGCAACTGATCCGCAATACTGCGTGCAGTTCCCCCTTAAAACATATTAATTTTTGGCGAATGCAACCAAAAGAGAAATGTATCCAAAAAGCTTTATCAACCAAAGATATCCGAACCGTGTTCAACAAAGGGATAAATATTTTCCTAAATAGGTAGAATACTTTAAAAATGGCGAAAGGCGCAATATCAACGAGCGGAAATATTTCATTATAGTTGAAGAAGCTGATATTAATGTACTAACTTTCGCTAATTTTGATTCGACTTCATCTTTACGTGAGATCGCTGAAAAATGTGGGATTAGTCGAGAAAATGTTAGAAATATCTTGAAAAAATATGGTTTTAAATCCTATAAATATCAAATTCATCAACACTTAGGACACAATGGCTTTGAAAGACGAATGAATTATTGTGCATGGTTTCTAATGTAATTTTTTAATGGTAATTTTATGTAAAATACGCTTCTGTTTATTTTTTATAAAACGTACTTATTTGAAAATTGGCACGTTTAATGCTATGACTAGTACCCATAAAAAGAAATACTTATAATTTGGAATAATTTACTGAGTGATTCTTTTTTATGGTCCGATATCCTTTTATCCCCTGACCAGTTTTTGCGACGATACATATGATTTCCCATTAACTGCTGGAAATTGCCTCCCCCGATTTTAATACATGCGTTTCTACGCCTTATTAGCGACTGGTGAACCTTTTCGAAAATCCCAGGAGTGTTCCTCGTAATTGTACAGGACTTTTCTATACGATTTCGTAGATCTTCTTCTTGTCTACACTAATGGTTTTAGGTGTCCTCAGAGAAAGAAATCTATAGGATTAATATGTGGTGAAATGGGTGGCCAAAATTAACCACATAGAACGTCTTTGCGTTAAGGGGACATCTTCTAAAATTTCGGGTAAAAAATGCCCAATAAATTATCTGTACTGCCCACCAGTAACCCTGCCAGGCAGAAAGTGAGGCCCGATAAGGAAATCCCGTACAACTCCAATCCAAACATTTACAGAAAACTGCTTTTGGAAATGGTTTTCAATTATAGCGTGAGGATCATCATCGGCCCTCACATGATTGTTGTGAAAGTTTATTAAAGAGTTACGGGAAAACATGCCTTGTTGGTAAACAACACCTGAGATAAAAACTTTAGATTTTGCACTAATGTATTTTGAATCAATCTACAAAAAGCCACTCTTAGTGCAAAATGTCTTGGAAAAAGAGCTTAGATACGCTGCAAATGATACAGGTAAAATTGTTGATCTTTTAAGATTTGCCACACTAATACATCAGTAACGTTTAATTCGGTCGCAATTTTTCTCGTACTAGTTTCTGGATTTTTCCTCAATTTCATTTAGCACAGCTTTCTCTATCTAAACCGTTCTTACTGTTCCTGGTCTCTCTATAAGAGAGTTCACAAAGTCTGGAGTGAATATTAACAAAAAAATGTGTGTTAGGTAGTGGACGGTAGGGATATCTTTGCACTTTAAGTTAGGTTACGTTAGGTTTTTTTGACTAGTAGAATAAATTAAAGTGTGTTTCTTAAATTTGCCTACCAAATTGTTAGTTCAATCAGAAAATAGAACATTTAGAAGTGATAGTGTAATAGTACATTTTATTAAATTTAAAAAAAGCTAGAAAGCAGCTTGTGAATTGTAATGGAAAAATCATTAGTGTCGTCGCAATAAAAAGTTCGGAGGATAAAAGAGGACCTGAGCCTAAAAAAGAATGACTACGTAGATTACTCTAAATTACAAATATTTCTTTCTTTTGAGTACTAGCATTACACATTCCAACTTCATGTATATATATATTTATATAATATATATATATATATATATATATATATATTTATATAAACCCTTGACCTCCGTTTCTTGTTAAAGTTATTTTCTACATTTCCAAAAATCTTTAGTTAGAATATTCCCCACTGTTGTGAAATGTATAAGTTTATCGGAGTGTCTGTTGTTAAAAATGTCTGCAGCTTCTCGAAATGTTTTATAATTTTCTCCGACAATTAAAATTATTTAAATTTTATCTTCTTTGCTTAATTTCAGCGGCATTTCTTTTTACTCTAATATTCAAACTGATGTTTCAATAAAGTAATACATTATTGTGGTTGACTATGGCAGTAACAATGCCATTATCAACAATAGATAAATAAGGAAATTTTGCTGGTATGTAGGTAGGAACAAAAGTAAGAAACTGGACTTGCCAGTAAGAAGTCAAAGTTTTACATTCCTTAAGAAGTGATTTCAGATAGGAAGCAACGAATCTACTGCTAGATATATTTTTTTAATATCTATATATATATATATATATATATATATATATATATATATATATATATTTCGTGTCGCCAAAATCACATTTGGCATTTTCGAAGCTTTCTTTCTCGCGTCCGAATAGAGACAGTCTTTATTCATATACATACTACATATATATATATATATATATATATATATATATATATATATATATATTTATATAGATATAATGCTGTTTTATTAAAAAGGTTTCTTTTTTGAACCCATATCGTTTCAGTTGGTTTGTTTTCTTTAATATTAGTCTACAGATAAAAACATTTCGAATTCCTGTATTAGTGTTTGTTATATATAATAAAATTGCTAAGAAATAACATATGTTTATTCCTCGTTAGATAACCCTGTAGAATAGAAGCATGAAGCCTTATTTTTGCTTACCAAAGGGACCTAGCCTATAATTAATGGATACGAAAACAACATTAGCATCCATGAAAAATTTTGGACCCACTCCGCCTTCAATCATATATGCAGCTCCTGATATGAAGCCTCCTCCATGAATCCAAACTAACACTGCAAGTTCTGAGGAAAATGAACTGTTGGTAAGGTCCTAGAAAAAAATCTATTGTAATAAATCGGAGTATAAGTTTTATCGGGTATTTTCCAACTAATGGATCAAGGAAAATTTAGTTCTTTACGCCTTCCGTCAGGTTTTTCGAAAACAACGTTCAAATATTTAGAAAATTTCCACGCAGAAATAAGAAAAAGTTGGTCTAGAAATGCTTCGTTTTAGAGATGTAGTGCTTCAAAGTTTATATTTAAGATTGTAACTAGGTACCTTATAATAATAAATAATTCATTACTACGCACAATGCTTCCTAAGTTGTTTGCGTCATCCACGTATTGCCGCTGGAAACTTTTGTATATGACGACACTCACTTAATTTAGAACTTTTGCCAGATTTTCAGCTTTCTTTAGAAATGTTTTGTCTCTTGCATACGTAAATGGGGGCTGATTCTTGTTCATACAAACTGTTAATTGCGGTACTGTTAATTTATTTATTCATTAAACTTTTAATGTATTTGACGTTATTGTTTCTTTTTCACGCATAAGTTGGCACATAGTGTTGTTCCTAAATGTCGTTTAAAAAATTATAACTTTTATGAAACTTGATTTTGCGCATAATTGTTTCTCCGTAACGGCCAAAATATTGTATCATTAATACACTATATTGAGTATATGGGGTAGTATTAGAATCGCGAAAATGTTCAAAAAATATAAGTTGGGTCTAAATGACGTGTTAGAGTTCCTAAAATACGAAAAGCGTGTGCATGTGTAGGTGTGTGTGTGTGTGTGTGTGTGTGTGTGTGTGTGTGTGTGTGTTGGTGGGTGCATGCGTGCGAGTGTGTGTACGTGTGCATATGCGAGTGTGCATGTGTCTGTGTGTGCGTAAAAAAATGTTCCTACAGGGTAACCCAAGGCAGCCCCCTGAAAACAAATTTAGCCGTAGTTATAGGTTTGTTAAGTTCTATGTGATTTATTTATTATTTGTCATTTAAATGAATATATATATATATATATATATATATATATATATATATATTTATAAATATATGTATATATGAGGCGTATCATATCAAAAGTGGCAATCTCCCACTTAACGCATTTTGAGAAAAATGGAAAAAATGATTGTCACAAAACAAAATTAATTTTTAGAAAACATAATAGTTACTTACCTTTATGAATAAGATATTAAGGCATGTAATTAACAAAAAGTTTCGTATAGACTGAAAAAAATAATAAAAATCAACTTTGTATAATGGAGATTGATGTCTTTGATGTAACTATCTGGATATTACTAATTTTGAAGTAACTATGTATGGAGACTGTTAATTTTGCAGCATATGTTTATTTCAGTTATCTGTTTGGTACCACACATTATATCTGTGTGTTTACCAAGACAATACAAATATATACAAAATAAATAGGTAATTTTGCAACATAGGAAACATTTTATTTCAAATATTTTAACATTAGAAACGACGCAGACATTAAAAATACAAAATAGAAAAACACTTTAAATGACAAGTTCTGGAAAAATTTGCGTGGGTTCACACAATAAATCATTTCCTTCTTCAGCTCTTTCTCCCACATTACTCCTTTCGAAAAAATTTTTAAAATAACTAAGTTCCTGATTCTGTTTCCAATCTTGCCCGAAATGTTTTTCTAGCAAAACTTTGACGTCGCTTATTTTTTCTGTTTTCACGTTTACAGCATATTTTGGTAGAATAGTAGGACAAAAATTATCCATACTTCTATTTTGCTTTGTAACTGATTTGTATTCATTCATGTTATGCCGATAAACAGGTTCTCCCCTAACCAGAATCGTGTTGGTTCTAATGCTTTTGCATATATAAAATCTTTTACATTCGGTTATTTTGAAATGTAGCGAACCTGGCGATTTAATAATGGTGTTGGCTGCTTGCCTAAAATCCATTACGTTACAATCTGTACCTAATTCTATAATGGTTCCATGCTCAGATATTATATTTTTGTACTCATTTGGATTGACAATATTCTGGAACTTCCTAATTTGCTTCTCAATGTTTCCAAACACTCGGTCAGGCGGTATAAACGAATGCCCAGGTACCGGAAATACGAGCTCTATAACTTCAATATTATTGGGTACTTTTTGCATTAGCCAAAAAGAACATGTGGCAATAACAGTTACATTCTTATTTTGGCCTCCACAGCCGTCAGCGATTAATCGTAACACTTTCTTGTCCTGGAAATTTGTATTTTCTAATCGATGATACAAGGCCGATGCAATTTCATTAGAGCCTTTTTTATGCTCGTCTTCAGTCCAAACGTAGCAAAAGGTATTTTCTTTATTAAGCCGATCCTTTGAACAACCGTTTACAATCGTAAAATTATACATGTATAGTTGTCGGCTGTAATAACAAATTTGATCCGGTATTTTAGGAAGGGGTAGGTTTTTTTCACAGTCAAAGCAAAACGTTACTAGATCATCTCTCTTTTCCTTAGCCAAGTCAAAAAATGCTTTAGATCTAAGTTTATGTATCTGCTTTTCTGCCATAAGTTTAGACTTCTGAGTTACATCAGATTCACTTTTTATTTTTAAACTAAGTTGAATACACGTAGAGCAAGCGTCAGTGATAGGATGTCCAAATCCAAGGTTAAATTTTGTGCTAAAAATATTCCAAAAGAACGTGCGTTTCACTTTAAGTTGATCTGGTGCCTGACAGTCATACATTTTTAAAAGTTTATTAATACTTAGTTCGGAACTTAGATACTGTCGGGCAGAAAAACTTCGACAGTAATGTGAACCATCACATTTGAGGGTTTTTAAAAAACCAATTACAGCGAGTTTTTTCTCCTTGCAAGAAAAGTTTTAAGTCTCTCATGGTTAGATTTCGACACTCGAACGAACCAGAATGATGATTGCAGGTTGGACTTACTGGCAGACCAGTTGCCTTATACCTACAAAAAAGAAAACTACATTAGCTTTTTTAGGATAACTCGTGCATCATTATACGCCCACCAGATCTCATAAAAATACAAATGGTGTCATTTATGATGCATGAGTAATACTAAAAAATCCTATGTAGGTTTTTCCTATTTCGACACTAATAATATATCACAAAATAAGTGTTACAAACAGAGTTATCGTTACTTTGACACCCGTTATGTCAGCTGTGACATTGAAACAACATTGTCAGGTTCAAAAACATTTTCTTACTTGCATGCCGAAAAACACCTTTTACGCACGAATTTGCGACCAGAAAGCTAAACTTTCACAAAGCCGTGCGTAATTTCTTTTATCAGCTCTCTAAAGAACCTTATGTATTTTCCCGAAGGTATTTATGCCAACATTTTCTTTTTTTACCCAAAAAATACAAAACAATAATAAAAACTAGTCTATCTACGCAAGTAGGAAAAATGTTTTATCTAATATGTGCGAAAAGTGACTTTTCCATGCTCGGTGGCATATCCGAACTCGGCTTCGCGCAGCATGCAACTGCCGCATCATGCGCATTTGTTAGGTAGGTAAATAACTATTTCAACACCCGTGTTAAAAAATATTTGCGATACGCCTGTGATGTAGATACTTTCTAGCCCAGTTAATACTGTTTTTGTCAGTTCCGTAAGTGGTCCTAAGAAACCTGTTTTACTTTGGGAATGTTTTTGTTATGCCAAAATGATAAAATTCAAGATTAATTAAATTTACATAATATCCAAAATCCCGACAGTCATTTTTTTGTATAGATTGTTATTCAAGACTTAGCCTAGTCTTAAAATAAAAAGTAAATCTTTCTTTAATATCGTGTCGTGATAATAATTCTGACATACCTTGCTTCTTTTTGTAAAAATCTCTTCCATTTTTTTCGATTAGAAGGTCGTTTTCTGGCACGCTCTTCTGCTACTTCTGTTGGATGTGTTTCCATAATCACTTGTACGCAAAGAGGAAGAACAAGAATGTATACTTCTTTTATAAATCTGCTTTTTTAAACACTAGTTTTCCATTCTAAACCGACACAACACGCGTAGAAACCATTACGAAAACAAACGGCTGACTGACGTATTGGAATCAGATGACATCCGAATATTGATTTTTATTGGTCAGGATGGATATTGTTCACTTTGCAGCGGATACACCTATGGAGATTGATAGTTTTGCAGCGAATGTTAGTTTTTCAAAGGTATTTTATAGGGGATTTTGCCAGTTATGATGCAAATACATATCTTTATTTGATAGGAAAGTTGTTAAGCTAAAGGTACATCCACATAACTCATTTTTTGCCAAAAGTGGAGATTGTCACTTTTGATATGACACGCCTCATATATAAATATATGTATATATATGTATATGTATATATATGTATATGTATATATATATATATATATATATATATATATATATATGTCTATATATTGTATCTGAAAAATCTAACTAGTCTAATACCGGGTGTTCTGTAAGACTATTTTTAAAACAATTAAAAACTCTATCACACTCTTCTGTCGTCTCAAATTTAGCATATTTTCTAAATAATTTATTCAGAAGTACGGCTCTTTCCGAAAAATTTTATATAAATTTTCGATAATTTGCAAAAGCTCCATCCTATTATGTTATTCGAGTTCTTTAAAATGCGATAATCTTTTAAAGCTCTTATTTTATCCGGGTTAGGCGATATAGTTTCGGAACTTATTATATGACCTAAATAAAAGATTTCCTTTCTTAAAATTTCGCATTTGGAAGGGTTTAATTTTAAGTTTACTTTACGCAAACGGGAAAAACATCCAAAAGATTTTTGTTGTGTTCATTAAAATTCCTACCAAAAACTATAAAGTCATATACAAAGCACTTCTCATAATCTAAGTCTGCCACCGCCACGATCATTAGCCCTGAGAAGGCACTGGGGATGATTTTCAACCCCATAGGTAGCCTCTTTATCTGTGATTGGCTGGCCGCCGTGTGTAGTGAAAATGTCTACTTTCTTTGTCTAGTTCTACTTGATAATATCCTTGACTTAGGTCTAGATGCGAAAAATAGATAGCTCCTGCGAGGGAGTCCAAAATATCAACTACATTTTGAATCGGCCATTCGATATCACTAAGTTTGGGTTCAAAAATCTATAACTCAAAACTAGCCTAGCCCGTTTTTCGCCCGAACGACCATTTTTCTTTGGTACGAGCAATACTGGAGAAGACCATTCGCTCTGCGCATTCTCAATTATAAGATCGTTAAGCATTTAAATGTTAAAATATCTGAAAAATTTGCACAAATCTTTTCTATAGAATTTTGCTCTTCTTTATTTAAGTAATTTAGCTTAAGCACATTAAAAAGTTTTTTACTCTTGCTGCAATGTTTTCTTCAGAATTAAAATGACAGCATATATTGTCGCTTAGAATTTCAGCTTGAGGTGAAAAATGTCACCTCACTTTCTCGTGAATTTAGAATTCATACAGGTACATTTCTTTCTATTGGTTGCGCCATCATATTCGCTACAAACGCTCCCTGGCATAATTCGTTCGGCATAATCATCAAGCTTGACCAATTATTTGATTATTTGTAAACATTTGTTTTAAATCAATTTGTAATCTGTGTAAGGTTAGCTAAATCCAATTTCATAATTCTTACTTTCTTGTTTTTTTTAACACAATTTTAAATACCAAAATTAACAAGTAGGAATGTTTACCTAAGTGTCTAATTCATTTTACTAAACTTATCACTAATAAGAGACTATGATATGTTCCTAACTTTTAAGAATAACAAATGACAGTGAACAGTTCAACTCGGGCAAAAAAAAGTTTTTTGCACCGATCTGACCGAATCAATTTCATTAAGAAAACCTGACCAGAGCTTAGGGAACTAAAGATTAAAGGTATTCATAAGTTAAAGCCTGAGCAGTACTCGATGAGTAGTACAAAAAATCGTGTGCAAGTTGATATGCCCGAGAGTGGAGAGAATAATATATTTACTTTATGGGCTGATTATATTTAGGGAACCCCATATAATAATACATATTATTAAATATTGAGCAAGTAACATGAAATTAATATTTCCCCCACCTCTCTGGTATTTTAATTTTTTTTGTTTTTATTAATAATTAGGCAAGACTAGTAGAACACATATTTCAACACTTGATTTGAATATCATTTTGAGAGCCACTTTTTGAAAATCTCCATATCGCCAAGGAGGTTAGGAAATAGGATAAACCAACCATTTATTAACATACTTTTATTGGTTACTAAAATTGCTTTACTAAAATTGCAAAATCATACATGCCATCAACAAGTAACAAATTTAAAAGTTCTAAAGCTAACATTAAGTTTTCTAACATGCACTTAAAAAAAAGTCTAGTAAAAATCCGATAAGTGGCATTATGAACATAGTTACTGCTAAGTCAATGAAAAAACATAAAAAGAATCGAGATGAACTTCCTTCTTTCTTGAAATCTCATTTAACATAATCAAATACTGATAATTCAGAGCATCGAAAACAGCCGTAAACCGTCCTAACTAGAACCTAGCAATGAAATGCGTCGTAATAGGTTGAATAAAGCTATTTTTATAAACTTATTAACTGACGATTCAAAACGAATATTAATCAAAAAACATACGGCGTTGTCTGGAGAATATTGTGCTTGTTCCTTCTAATTTATACAATTTTAATATAAAATAATTACAACATTGTGACTTCCAGTAACTTTTTTGGTATTGCATATCAGGTTTTTAAAGGTATATTATTAAAAAAATTAGAAAATTCAAGTATTATATCACTAAATATGACTTTCGTGCATAAAATTACTAGAATTTACAGGACATAATGCAAACTCGCGTCCGCGCATGCGCAAAAATGGAATTGTTCCCTTTATAAAATTAGGTCTCTTTAGAAACAACCGCTACCCATATTTCTAAACCAATATATATATATATATATATATATATATATATATATATATATATATATATATATATATATATATATATATATATATATATATATATATATATATATATATATATATATATATATATATATATATATATATATATATATATATATATATATATATATATATATATATATATATATATATATATATATATATATATATATATATATATATATATATATATATATATATATATATATATATATATATATATATATATATATATATATATATATATATATATATATATATATATATATATATATATATATATATATATATATATATATATATATATATATATATATATATATATATATATATATATATATATATATATATATATATATATATATATATATATATATATATATATATATATATATATATATATATATATATATATATATATAATATATATATATATATATATTGGTTTAGAAATATGGGTAGCGGTTGTTTCTAAAGAGACCTAATTTTATGAAGGGAACAATTCCATTTTTGCGCATGCGCGGACGCGAGTTTGCATTATGTCCTGTAAATTCTAGTAATTTTATGCACGAAAGTCATATTTAGTGATATAATACTTGAATTTTCTAATTTTTTTAATAATATACCTTTAAAAACCTGATATGCAATACCAAAAAAGTTACTGGAAGTCACAATGTTGTAATTATTTTATATTGAAATTGTATAAATTAGAAGGAACACGCACAATATTCTCCAGACAACGCCGTATGTTTTTTGATTAATATTCGTTTTGAATCGTCAGTTAATAAGTTTATAAAAATAGCTTTATTCAACCTATTACGACGCATTTCATTACTAGGTTCTAGTTAGGACGGTTTACGGCTGTTTTCGATGCTCTGAATTATCAGTATTTGATTTTGTTAAATGAGATTTCAAGAAAGAAGGAAGTTCATCTCGATTCTTTTTATGTGTTTTCATTCACTTAACAGTAACTATGTTCATAATGCCACTTATCGGATTTTTACTAGACTTTTTTTTAAGTGCATGTTAGAAAACTTAATGTTAGCTTTAGAACTTTTAAATTTGTTACTTGTTGGTGGCATGTATGATTTTGCAATTTTAGTAAAGCAATTTTAGTAACCAATAAAAGTATGTTAATAACTGGTTGGTTTATCCTATTTCCTAACCTCCTTGGCGATATGGAGATTTTCAAAAAGTGGCTCTCAAAATGATATTCAAATCAAGTGTTGAAATATGTTTTCTACTAGTCTTGCCTAATTATTAATAAAAACAAAAAAAAATTAAAATACCAGAGAGGTGGGGGAAATATTAATTTCATGTTACTTGCTCAATATTTAATAATATGTATTATTATATGGGGTTCCCTAAATATAATCAGCCCATAAAGTAAATATATTATTCTCTCCACTCTCGGGCATATCAACTTGCACACGATTTTTTGTACTACTCATCGAGTACTGCTCAGGCTTTAACTTATGAATACCTTTAATCTTTAGTTCCCTAAGCTCTGGTCAGGTTTTCTTAATGAAATTGATTCGGTCAGATCGGTGCAAAAAACTTTTTTTTGCCCGAGTTGAACTGTTCACTGTCATTTGTTATTCTTAAAAGTTAGGAACATATCATAGTCTCTTATTAGTGATAAGTTTAGTAAAATGAATTAGACACTTAGGTAAACATTCCTACTTGTTAATTTTGGTATTTAAAATTGTGTTAAAAAAAACAAGAAAGTAAGAATTACGAAATTGGATTTAGCTAACCTTACACAGATTACAAAGTGATTTAAAACAAATTTTTACAAATAATCAAATAATTGGTCAAGCTTGATGATTATGCCGAACGAATTATGCCAGGGAGCGTTTGTAGCGAATATGATGGCGCAACTAATAGAAAGAAATGTACCTGTATGAATTCTAAATACACGAGAAGAAGAGGTAACATTTTTCACCTCAAGCTGAAATCCTAAGCGACAATATATGCTGTCATTTTAATTCTGAAGGAGACATTGCAGCAAGAGTAAAAAACTTTTTAATGTGCTTAAGCTAAATTACTTATATAAAGAAGAGCAAAATTCTATAGAAAAGATTTGTGCAAATTTTTCAGATATTTTAACATTTAAATGCTTAACGATCTTATAATTGAGAGTGCGCAGAGCGAATGGTCTTCTCCAGTATTGCTCGTACCAAAGAAAAATGGTCGTTCGGGCGAAAAACGGGCTAGGCTAGTTTTGAGTTATAGCTTTTTGAACCCAAACTTAGTGATATCGAATGGCCGATTCAAAATGTAGTTGATATTTTGGACTCCCTCGCAGGAGCTATCTATTTTTCGCATCTAGACCTAAGTCAAGGATATTATCAAGTAGAACTAGACAAAGAAAGTAGACATTTTCACTACACACGGCGGCCAGCCAATCACAGATAAAGAGGCTACCTATGGGGTTGAAAATCATCCCCAGTGCCTTCTCAGGGCTAATGATCGTGGCGGTGGCAGACTTAGATTATGAGAAGTGCTTTGTATATGACTTTATAGTTTTTGGTAGGAATTTTAATAAACACAACAAAAATCTTTTGGATGTTTTTCCCGTTTGCGTAAAGTAAACTTAAAATTAAACCCTTCCAAATGCGAAATTTTAAGAAAGGAAATCTTTTATTTAGGTCATATAATAAGTTCCGAAACTATATCGCCTAACCCGGATAAAATAAGAGCTTTAAAAGATTATCGCATTTTAAAGAACTCGAATAAGATAATAGGATGGAGCTTTTGCAAATTATCGAAAATTTATATAAAATTTTTCGGAAAGAGCCGTACTTCTGAATAAATTATTTAGAAAATATGCTAAATTTGAGACGACAGAAGAGTGTGATAGAGTTTTTAATTGTTTTAATAATAGTCTTACAGAACACCCGGTATTAGACTAGTTAGATTTTTCAGATACAAACGAATTTATAGCGCAGACGGATGCATCAAACTCCGCTTGAGTACTGTCCTGTCGAACAAAAATAATAAACTAATGGCGTACGTCAGTTGAAGTTTATATAAAGGCGAAATAAACTATTCAATAATTCACAAAAAATTTTAGCAATTTACTGGGCTGTAAAGCATTTTCTTCCATTTTTGTATGAGCATCGTTTTAAAATATTAACCGACCATAAACTCTTGATCAATCTTTTTAGTCTCAACGATCCAGGCAGCAAATTCCGTTTATGACTCGAAGAGTATGATTTTTATATTAAATATGTGAAAGAAAGAAAACATGTTACGGCAGATGCTTTATCCAGAATAACTTTTACTTCGGCTGATTTAAAAATAATGAATGATGACATGATCACAATTATGACTAGAGGACAATATAGGCATAGGGAGGCGCAGAATAATGTGGTGGTTGAGAATGATTTTAATAATGTTTAGCATGATCAACCAAATTTTGCTGAAGTTCTTTAACAACCGAAAAATAAAGCCTTTGTTAAAAAATGTTACAGAACATTCGGGAAACTTTTATTATGTTTCATTACGGTTTAATTTATTCATTTTTAATCAAAACACTCAATCAACATTGGCGCGAGATCAAATGTTGTGAGAATTGGTTGAAATAAGTAAAAAGGCTAACTTAAATGAATTATATATTATAAAAAACGAAAATAATAAAGAATTTTTTAAATGGATAGGTAAAGAAATAAAAAATTATACTATATGGAGGGACCCCCGTATAAGAGTTGTACAAGGAGTTAGCAAAATAATGGACAATGACGAAAAAAGGGTTAAATTGAATTATTTTCATTTACTACTTACTAGTGATCACGCAGGCGTAAACAGAATGGTTAAACAACATTAAGAAGTATTATTTTTGGCCAGGTGTACATAGTGATGTTCGAAATTTTGTTAAAGAGTAAAGTTTGTGAAAAACAAAAACATTTCAATTAATATACTAGATAATCAATGCTAATAACGTCCACGGCCAACTCAGCTTTTCAAAAAATATATTTAGATATTGTCGGACCGTTTCCATCTGACATAAATGGATTTGTTTATGTTTTTACTCTTCAGTGTGAATTAACTAAAAATGTCGAGGCATATCCCTTCAAAAACAGGGATGCTGTGTCTGTTGCAAAATCTTTGGTGGAAAACTTTAACCTACGGTATATATTCCTGAGGAAATTGCTACCGACCGGGGTTCCAAATTCATTTCTTCCACAATGAGTGAAACTAGCAAATTGCTTGGAATAAAACAATTTCCTTCAACAGCATGTCACTAAGAAAGCATTGGACCTTTGGAAAATAATGGTTTTGAGCGCTTTAACATTTCAACCCGTAAAGATGCCTAATTGAAATGTTACGGTTTACCAATTCTATGGAGGGCGTAAATAAGAAACATAGGTTAGTCGTCAGATGCAATAAACTCACCTTTTATCGACCCAATAATATCCCTTAATAATGAATATTGCTACGTAGACCATATACAAGACATCATACCCATTCCATCAAAAGAAAAGTTCCCAATTCCATTAATAACTAGCAGTTAGGAAGCCATACCAAAATTCTAGCTAATCTTTAAAGTTTCAAAAAACAGTCCCAAATGAACTTTAAAGGTTTAACCTTATACACAAAACCCGAAACAAGAATTGCTCCATGTAGGAATATTATTCCAGACAGGCAAAACTGCGCACAATATATACAAGAATATAATCTTACCTCATTCTGTAAAAAAATTGTTGGATGAACACCAATATTAACATGTCTGATGTTAGTGGCACGTGGAAGTAATTAAGACAAAATCGCCATGTAGGCAGTAAAGTTGAAACCCAAACTTTACTAACCCTAATATTCAACTTTACATCGTCAAATCGGATTCTTCTAATTTCCCATTTGGAATGGAATTTAGTTAACAAATTATAAAAAAAATTCAGAACATCCGTCGTCCATGAGACTTGGTGTTAAAAAGAAAGACCTCTTCCTTAGCCCTTCTCAAGTTTACAAAATTACTTCCACCATACGGTATTACCAAACATGGTATATCGATATCTCTTTTTCTGCATTCCGAAAAATTATTTATAAAAAACAACTTTTCACAATTTCAACAAAATAATGTTGCTACATAAATCCCCTAAACTATGTAAATATTAACTTGTCCAATTCCAGTCTGTTTTTAACAAAACCAGCCATCCTATCCATGAGTATTGGAACGAGATGAACATATATTATTACTCTTGAACTAATCCAAACATCCCTGTATTTTCCCGAACCAAAGAATAACCATCTAAATATAGTAGTATTAGCTCGCTGATATGTGATGTATCAAATCAAAGACTACTAAGAAAGAAAAAGACAGACAATACTTCCATTTCTATGCTTATTTCGACTGCATTTTTCAATCGATTGAAAGCACGTTGGTTTGAAATGACCTATTATAACCCCGTGTAAAAGCCTGCCAGCTGATAAACATTAACCAAGCAATTTTTTTTAAAAAAGTACCATAATGAATAAATTTACGTTACTAATTAATACAAAATAGTAAACCAAAATATTAAAGAACATTTGTGTTTAAATTCACGTGCTGGTGAAATTTCTAAACAAAATGTGATATAGAACGGAAGCTTTCACGGCTTTGGTCAATTAAGAAATCATGGTTCTTGGGATTATACCTTGTCAAATTGGAATTATTATCCGACGTTTCGCCTTCGATTATACGAGGCATCTTCAGGGATCTTTACTCAAGTAGATCTGAACACTGAATGAGCTAAGCTGAGCTAATAAGAGATTCAGGCGGGCTTGTGCTCTCCGAACCGTGACCCTGTGTTAAGATCGGTTTCTACGTGTGATGTAGACCGTAACCCGTATCTGTATTGAAATGTTTTGTATGTTTAAATATTTCAATAGATTCTCTAATTTTTCGTTTATAAAAACCTGGAACCGATGCTAGAACCTTCGTTTCCTTTATATTTATGAAATGGTCAGTGTTATGCTGGTGTTCAGCTACAGCAGATTGAACAATTTGTTTCTTTTTAATACATCGTTCATGTTCCTTAAGTCTAGTTGATATTGAGCGTTCTGTTTCTCCCACATACACTTCTCCACAGGAGCAAGGAATTTTATATACTTCTTCTGTTTGGAAAGGTACAATATCTTTCGGGGATGCCATGTATGTAGGGAAGAACACCTAATGGTGGCTCTTTAACGTTTTCCTTTGGCGGAGTTGGATTACTATATCTTTTAATTGAATGCGTAATATCTTCAGTGAAATAACAATTCCCTCTGAGAGCTTCGGTCGGTTTCGATCTTTCCGATGTTAAAGAATCTTGATCAAAAATCGAAATAGCTTTGAATGCTAGTGAGTTAATAACCGATTTCTTTTGTGCTGGATGGTGATGGGAATTTGCATTTAAGTATCTATTTGCATGCGTCGGTTTTCTATACGCAGAATGTCCTAATGTACCATTTTCCTTCCTTTGAACACATACATCTACAAAGGGAATCGTTCCACTAGATTCAATTTCCATCGTGAACTTGATATTATGATGTTGCTGATTAAGGTGGTCCAGAAATAAGAGAAGATTGCTCTGTCCATGAGGCCAAACAACAAAAGTATCATCTACATATCTGAACCAGTGCTTTGGTTTTAGTGGAGCGGATGTTAGAGCAATATCCTTAAAGGCTTCCATTAAGATATCCACTACCACAGGTCATAGAGGAGATCCCATAGCTACCACTGAAGTTTGTTCATAAAAAGTTCCTTGAAAAACGAAATAAGTAGATGTAAGACAAGCTTCCACTGGGTCTATTAAGTTCTTATCAAGATTATTATTATCCAGTATGTCTGATATAATGAAAATTGGGTCGTTGACAAAAACATTTGTGTAAAGTAATTCTACATCGAAACTGACCAAAATATCTTCGGGATCCAACTGGATTGTCTTAAGTTTTTAATAAAAGATTCTGTTTTTCCAGTAAATGGATTAAGAAAATTTGAAATATATTTACCTAGTTTGTATGTGGGCGAGTTACGGTCTACATCACACGTAGAAACCGATCTTAACACAAGTCGGGTATTAAAGCCCGCCTGAATTTCTTCGAGCTCATTCAGTGTTCAGATCTCGTGAAGTAAAGATCCCTGAAGATGCCTCGTGCAATCGAAGGCGAAACGTCGGATACTAATTCCAATTTGATACGATCTAATCCCAAGAACCATGATTTCTTAATTGACTAAAGCCGTGGAAGCTTCCGTTCTATTAGCTAACATCTATGGGGAGGAAACCAAGAAGGATGCCAAAACTTTTGGCGATCTCCTAGATCTCACTACAGGTGAGACATCACATTACTTCTAGAACTGCTAAGAATATTTATAAGCGTCCTAGCCATGCATTAGTTAGAGAAAGGATTAAGGCAACACGTCGTGATTTAGATACAAATACCCGGAAACTATTAGAAATTAATCTGAAATTAGCTTCTAGACTAGAAAGAACCACATTTAAAACTTTGAACAACATTACCAACGCACAGGCAGACAAAATTCATCAAGAAGTTACACTTAAACAGCAAAAGAAGTTTGAAGTCCTCCTGAACAGAAAAAATCCAGTGAAACTTCCGCAAAACACAGTTATCAACCTGTCATCGAAGCCGTTATCCGAAGCAGAACATTCCGTCCTTTCCAAGGGCCAAAATTTCGCAATAGCACTGAGTAGCTTTCCCCTAGAAGACATAGTATCTTCTATTGAAGCAGCAATTAGAAGATTACCAGTGGAACAAGATGATGAAGTCCGATATGAGACAGCGAAGATCATTAAAAATTCAAAATCACCGAAGTCGAACCTCTTCGCAGCCGAAAAAACAGCAATGAAGACATTAAATGAAGACACAAACATTCTGGCACTTCGACCGATCGTCAGTGTAATAGAGCCGCTCATATACAAACTAGGTAAATATCTTTCAAATTTTCTTAATCCATTTACTAGAAAAACAGATTCTTTTATTAAAAACTCTGCACATTTTGTGGACAAACTTAAGACAATCCAGTAGGATCCCGACGACTCAATTTCCATTATATCATTACTGGATAATGATAATCTTGATAAGAAGTTAATAGACCTAGTGGAAGCTTGTCTTATATCTGCTTATTTCATTTTTCAAGGAACTTTTTATGAACAAACTTCAGGGGCAGCTATGGGATCTCCTCTATCACCTGTGGTTGCGAATATCTTTATGGAAGCCTTTGAGGATATTGCACTAACATCCGCTCCACTAAAACCAAAAAATTGGTTCATATATGTAGATGATACTTTTGTTGTTTGGCCTCATGGCCAGGATAATGGCCTCATGGACAGGATAACCTCATAATATTTCTGGACTACCTTAATCAGCAACATCATAATATCAAGTTCACGATGAAAATTGAATCTAATGGAACGATACCCTTTCTAGATGCACGTGTTCAAAGGAAGGAAAATGGTACATTCTGTGTATAGAAAACCGATGCATACAAATGGATACTTAAATGCAAATTCCCATCAGCATCCAGCACAAAAGAAATCGGTTATTAACTAGTATTCAGAGCTATTTTGATTTTTGATCAAGGTTCTTTAACATCGGAAACATCGAAACTGACCGAAGCTCTCAGAGGGAATGGATATTGAACTGAAGATATTACGCGTTGAATTAAAATATATAGTAATCCATTTCCACCAAAGGAGAACGATAAAGAGTCACCATTAGGTAGTGTTGTTCTTCCCTACATACATGGCACTACAGACAAAATAGGATCATGACTTCGGCGGTCCAACATACGTACAACCTTCAATACTCAGAAGAAGATTTGACAACACTTGCGATCCCCGAAAGATGTTGCTTTCCAAACAGAAGGAGTATATAAAATTCCTTGCTCCTGTGGAGCAGTTTATGTGGAACACAGGACGCTCAATATCAACTAGACCTAAGGAATATGAACGATGTTTTAAAATGAAACAAATTGTTCAATCTGCTGTAGCTGAACACCAGCATAACACTGGCCATGTCATAAATATAAAGGAAACCAAGGTTCTTGCATCGGTTCCAGGTTTTAATTAATTAGTTAATTAAATTAGAGAATCTATTGAAATATTTAAACATACAAAAAATTTCAATAGAGATACGGAATACAGTCTACATTACACATGGAAACCGATCTTAACACAGGGTCACGGTTCGGCGATCACAAGTCGGGTATAAAAGCCCGCCTGAATCTCTTGGAGCTCATTCAGTGTTCAAAATCTCGTGGAGTAAGGATCCCTGAATATGCCTCGTTAAACCGAAGGAGAAACGTCGGATACTAATTCCAATTTGACACGGTCTAATCCCAAGAACCATGATTTCTTAAAATGTGATATTTTTAGAAATATTTGTAACCAACAGCAAAAGTTATGGTACGAGCAGGAATCGAACCATAACTTTTGCTGTTGATTATAAATATTTCTAAAAACATATTACACAGTTTAAAAATAAACTGATAAAATACTTCAATTCAAAATGTAATATGTTATTTGACATGTAAACAACAAAATTCTTCTGAACTAATTGATATAAACAAATGGAATATTAAAATATTAACCCAAGAAAACTCCAGTCTTCGAGTCACAGCATATTAAAAATGTTAAATTCGTAAAACTAGCATTATTTCTGTAACTTAGATATCAATGGCTAATGTAAAACTGAATATATTATAAAAGTGTTTTTAATTATAGATTAGATTAAAATGAGTTTGATATGATAATGAATATTATACATGAAAAAGTGTCAAGCGAAAACTATCCAACCCGCAAATTTTTATTAAATCAAAGAAACTCGCGCTCTTCAAAAATTTGGACGCAAATGAAATTTAATTTGCACATATTAAATACATTTTCGTGGTTCACTACGCTTCAACGCGTTCTTTCCAATATAGAAAAGCATTATTTATAAAATGCAAGAAAGCATTATTTATAAAACGTATAATAATATGTTTTATTAATAATGCTTAAAATAAACAGGATAAAAAACTGGGTCCGCTATTCTCTATTGAACTCCATGGGTTTTTGTTGTTTATAAAATGTTCCCAACAAACCTATTATAGAAATGATATTAATGGTAAAATCCTTTCTATTTCAGTTTTACATTACGATGCTGATCACCTTATTTTGTTGGCCGTCAATTTCCTTCAACTACCCTTATCATTAATTTTTATCGTGTAAAATATTTACATGCTGGGTTCCGTATTATCCAATTTTTGCTCGCCCAAAAATTTATCGGAATAACGGGCCATTCATTACATTCTTTCGAAATTTATCACATGTTTTAAAACCAACCCCAAATGGTTTCAACCCCATTAAGTGACTTGCCTCGCTTTCTAATTTTGGATGCCAAAATGTTGGTTCAAAATACAAGAGTTCTAACCACTCTACACCACAACTGGTTACGTTCTGGACGCCTGTGGTAAGAACTCTTGAATTATGATCTATCTTCCACCACAGGTTCCAGTGTTAGAACCCAGGCCAAATGTTTTTTAAATACAGACGTTGATTATGCCTACATTTTGCCTTTTTATAAGCATGGTTACCAAAGTCATAGCGTTGGCTACGGATATGTCTACTGAGACATTTCTTGCTGCTTTGCAACGCTTTATTACCCGCCGTGGGTTATGCAAGCATTTATTTTCCGATCAACGCATACATTTCAAAGCTGCCTTTAAGGAAATAAATAACTTACTGTAACAAGCCATCCTTGACGAAGGGACTGAATGGAGCTCTTCGCTTCCGTCGGCTCCTTACTTCCTTACGTTCTTATGGGTTTATGAAACAAAATATTTTTTTTCTGTATGAATACAAACTTTATTTTATATATTATACCTTTGGAATATCTCTTAAATCGATATTTTATACCGAGATGTATAAGTAGGAAAAAGACTACAGCTCTTAAAGCACAATTTGTAAAAGAAAAAAAGTGTCCTTTCAATACCCACTGTTCCTGTATATCATAATATATAATGCGATAAATCGATGTTTACTACTTATTCGAACAGTACAATAATGAAATTCGTATTAAATACTCTTACATTCCCTCCGTCAAATATACTACCATAAAAACACGCCAAACTTAGAAAATTTCATCACGTATACTGAAAACCTGCCAAAGTGTCAAAATATCTCGACTTACATTACACTGCAAAATGGTACCTTCACTAAACACAGGCGAGCAATTCTAGTCAGAATAGCCACGGTTCGATTTTCACAAAACTTATTCTATGTATCTATAAATCTAAACCATCGATGGATGTCTATGGATGTCCTCTACAATATATTGGAAAGATAAGAAACAGCTAACTTTGTTAAAAAGATCTTACGAAATTGAGAATAGAATTGCACCCCTAATTGTAGCTGCCTCTTTAAAAATATCTATATTTCATCCCGTCAAACTCAAAAATTTTCAATTTATAAAAAAAATGTTGTAAATATATGCAGAATTTTCTATAGGCCAGATTTTATAGTATTTAGGTATCTGCTTTGCTTTTTATGAAAAAATAAATAACTTTGGTTATAGTCGGCTCGGTAAAGGTACAATTTGGAATTTCATTAAAAAAAAAACTTTTCTAGTTTTTATCCTATAGGGTCGATTTTTCGATAGGACCTTGAAGCATTGATGTCCTTTAAAAAAATAACCCAAAACTTCAAAGGATTGGGCTAATTTATAGTACATTTTAATATTGACCAGTGCAGGATGAAATCACCAAACGACAAAAAAAAGTAATGGTTTGAACGCCAGTAGTTTTTCTTCTAAAGCATTTAAACTTGACACACAGTTTTGTTATTTTTTGCCACCTCATTTTTTGTCTTATGGCACTTTTCAAAAAAAAACGAATTTTTAGCAAGAGAGCAAGAGAGCAAAAATCAGAAAACAACATTAAGAAAATTGAATATTTCTAAAGAGCTGCGATAAATGTAATTTGCTTACACATTTTTGAAACATTGGTATATAAGGATCTTTTCTTATCTATGTTCTTCTAGAATCTTTTTTGTTTTTGTCGAAGACTTAAACCATTTGACCACCAGAGGGCGTTTAATGGACCCTCGTTTTTAACCAAAAAACGTTAAAAAAAATACTTTCTACAATTTCGTTAGGGTTCAAGAGACCGTAGAAAGAAACTTTTTCTGAAAATTTTAAGTTGATATTTCAATTTTTTCAACAGTTATCGTGTTTCATAGGAAATTTTAAAAAACTCTGATTTGATTTTATTAATAGACGAAAGAACAAAAATGATACGAAACCGTTTGGTAACATTCGAGAGCCACAAGTATGCTCTAAAAACCGGATTTCTAAGGTGTATCTGAAAATGTTTCCGAGATATAGCGACCGAAAAGCAAAAATGTATCAAGAGTACGATTTGACACGAGTACGGACATTTTAAAAATGGTAAAGTTATATATATATATATATATATATATATATATATATATATATATATATATATATATATATATATATATATATATATATATATATATATATATATATATATATATATATATATATATATATATATATATATATATATATATATATATATATATATATATATATATATATATATATATATATATAATAAGTACATCAAAGTCACTAACAAGAGCAAAACCGATATTGGTGGTAACCAAGAGAACATCCGAAATCTTCGCCAGACTTGATTTTAATTTTGTATTAAGTTTTGGCGCTAGCTGTACTCGTCTCTCAACTACTTGACCTTAAGTCAGAAACACGTGTCTCTATTTGGCCAAATTTCAATGTTAACAATGTTTCAATCATATTTTAAATTTTCTTTTTATTTATTGGTAATTTTTAAATGTGTTCAGATTATTTGTTGCGTTTAGATTGACAAACAAAAATCTTTTTTGGCTTTTTCGCAACTGAATAAAAATATTTAACTTTAAATTAATTGAAGCAGATACTTAATATAATTACATACCTCAACATGTAGACTAGTCTGTCTACGGAATGTTTCGATACATAATATAAATATTATTATTTAAGCAAGCATAAGAAATTTCTTATTTACTTTACCTTTTTTAATTTGTATCCGATTCTGTTGATATTTTGGGGAGACCTAAAGCATCGATATGCTTTTAGAAAAAAATAACTAGACTTCAGGGCATTGTGCTGATTTATAACAAAATTTAATGTTGGTCAGTGGCGGACAAAAACCACCAAACTGGAGAAAAATTTAATGCTTTACCCGCAAGTAGTTTTTCTCCTGAAGCATTTAACTGCAAACTTGAGATACATTTTTACCTTATTAGTACTCTTTGCCTCCTTAATAATTTTGCGTTATGTCAATTTTCGATAAAACTCATTTTTAGCGAGCGACATCAAAAAATCACACTTTTTTGAAAAAATCATGCTATAAGGATTGTTTTATCTATGCTCTTTCAGAATATTTCTTGTTTTTGTTGAAAACTTAAAGTGTTTAGCCACCAGAGGGCGTTCAATGGATACAGATATTTGAAAATGGTACGCGCATAATAAAATCTCCCTAAATCGAGAGTTTATATCAAGCTATATGAGGTTGCGAAGTTGACCACCTTTTTATGTTATTTTTTTTTATATTTTTTGTAGACCATAATCATAAAGCTATGATAATCTCTCGATATTGTCTACCTTTTTATGATATTTTTTTATATTTTCTGTAGACTATAACCGTAGGGCTATCATTTTATTATAAACTCTCGATATTATTCGGATATTTATATATTTATAGCGGTCAAAATATGTTTTTTAAATAAATTATGACACTGAAAGTTGCATAGAATGGTGAAACCTGTATTTAAAAATTGTAAGGCATTAATTATGCCACTAAAACTTACATGGAACTGTAAAAACCGTATTTAAAAATTTTATATAGTTTAGAAGCTATAGCATAAAAAGTTTTTTTTTGACACACGTTTTTTTTTTTCAGATGAATTACGCCACTAAAAGTTACATTGAACTGTGAAAACCGTATTTAAAAATTTTAAGTACAATAGAAGTTATAGGAGAAAGACAGTTTTTTTGACAGATGTCAAAATATTTTTTCAAATAAATTACTAAAAGTTACATGTAACGATGAAAACTGTTAAAAAAAATGTTAATAAGTGCAAGGAAAAACAACGTTTTTAGAGTTGTTAAAATATTTTTTTAATACATTACGCCACTAAAACAGTTACATAGAACTGTGAAAACTGTATTTAAAATTTTGGAGTGGTGTAGAAGTTGCGGCAAAAATACAGTTTTTTTTATACCCGCAAATTTTTTTCTCGTAAATTAAACCACTTAATGTTACATGGAAATGTGAAAACCGTATTTAAAAATCTTAAGCGGTTCAAAAGTTGCCGAGAAGTGTTCTTCTCTTTTTGCCAGACGTCAAAATATTTTTTTTTTTAATAAATTACGCTACTTAAATTTACACGCAACTGTGAAGATTGTATTTAAAAATTTTAAATACTTGCTTAAAATATTAGTTATGATATAAAATTTGTATAGTAGTTTACGAATAGCTGATGTTATTTTAACTACATGAAGATTCCATTTCGAATCCCTTTAATAACTGTATTTGAATTAATAATTGCTATGGAACTGAAGGCAGGGCGATTTGCCAGGGTTATCGAAAAGGCAATGTTAGTCGTTTTATTTAAATGTAGTGTGAACTTAAACGTATTTAACTAGTTCTGACCGATATCTAATACATCAACAATACTTTATTTTACTTCATCCCATGACTTTGCAGAGAACATTATTGCCGTGTCATCGGCATAAGAAACAACTGTGCCATCTTTAAGATTTAAATTAGTCAACGTATTTACATACATTAAAAATAGGATTGGGCCGAATACTGTAACCTGCGGCACACCTTTTTTAGTATTTAATGGATCACCCAACGTATCTACTATTCTAACGAATCGAATTCTCCTATGCAAGTAACTTTTAAAGAGATCCATTACCCTACCCCTCACCCCATTCGATTCCAGAACTTCCAGAAGCAGATGATGGGGCACGGTGTCAAATGCCTTTGCCAAATCTAAGAATACAGCTATACATATTTCAATAGTATCAAGTTTGTCAGCAATGTGTTTTGTTAAGTGGTAAAGTAGATTAGAAGTACTTTTTTTACTTTTTATTTAGAAATCCATTTGGTTTGATGATTGATGTTTTATACACTTTTCAAAATCTTTCACAAAGTTATTTATTAGCTTAATTAGCCGATAATTGGTTACCGTTGTTTTGTCATTTGATTTATATATAGGTGTTATTACTGATATTTTAAATGGTCAGGAACAGTGCCACTCTTTAAAATCAAATTGATTATATGAACAAGGGGTCAAGCAGGAATAGATGGTTGCCGTTAATATTAATTTTGAAGTTACCCTATCAATACCAGGACTGCTGTTGTTTTTCAAGCTATTAATATTTTCAACGATTTCATTTTTATTTACTGGTCTTAGATATAGTGATGATAATAGTAGAAATTTTAAATTTATTATATACTGTCGGAATTTTATTTAGCATATCTACCCTCACATTAACAAAAAAGTTATCACAAAAATTTGCCGTGCCTTTAAGTCTGTAAATGCACTTGTATCGTTATTTAATATAGGAGGAGGTGAGTTGGTCGTTCTGTCTTTAGTATTTGTATTTGTTGCCTCTGATATCAATTTATAAACATTCAACTTCATTTTTATAATATTCATATTTACACTTTTCAATGGTTTTTTTAGGTTAGGTTCGGCTATTAGGTTCCTATACGTTTTTAAATGTTTCCTCTTCCTTTCATTAATGCTCCGAATTAAACCATTTGTGATCCACGGTTGACGCTTTTTAAATTGTGTAAACTTAATGTTTTTACATAGGTAGCAATTTTTTTATTTTAAGTTATTTTTATTTTATTTATTAAATTATAGCATTTTTATATAAAATTTATCCGTCGCTTCCATTACGTCCGAACTTCCTAATACCGAATCCTAGTTTTCTTTCTGGATCAAACCATTACATAAATGTTCGTTTAACTTTTCAATAGTTGTATTTTTTATTGGTAAGCAACTTATAGTTTTTTTTTTGATTAGATACCTTCTTTATATTTAACATAACAGGGTCACGCTCAGTAAGGTCTAAATTTATAATGAATGAGTTAAAGTCGAGCGTGTTTTTGCTTATGTTAGTACTCAAAAAAATATGATTAAGGCAAGATGTTTCTCTAGTTGTATCATTTAATGCATGATAAAAATCCAAAGTGATTTAGGATAGCCAAATATGAATTTACATTATTGTCGTTCTTATCTAAAATGTCTATATTAATGTCACCCAAAAATAAATGTACATTACCTCGTTTAGTTTGTGTTAGATATATTTTAATCTCCCCCAAAAATGTTACTTTAATTGTGTTTGGTAGTCTGTACAAACATATTTCATTAAATAAAAACAAATCCTTTTTTAATAAAATACTACTTAGAGTATTATAATACCCATCTATCAGTTTGTGTTTTACTTCATATATTAGATGTGACTTAATACAAAATATCCCTTCATCATTCCTATTGTGCTTAGAACCGGTAAAAAACATGTTATATCCTTTTAAATATATAGATAGTTAAATTGTGTATTCTTGGGATATGGTCCTTTAGTTTAAAAAATAACTACATTAAGGAAGTAGCACAAATCTTTATTATTGACGTTTCGGCCGTACGTTCAGGCCTTTTTCAAAATCTACAAGAGATAAGCCGGTCAGAAAGAGTTTTAAATTTTAACTTATTGCTAGGACTTACATAAATAGTAAAAAGAAACTTGACGAAATCTCTGTGTTTCGGTCATAGTAATCCATGTAGTCACGTCACGGACATTACACACATATAGTATTAAAATTCATTTTATTAAAAATCACAGATCAAAACAACGGTAACACATTGGGAGACAAGACAAGACGTTCACCTTTACATGTCATTAGACGTACTCGATACAGTATGCAAAATAATTGTGGTTTTTTGTTTTATAAATATTTTATGACAATCCGCACATATTTGTAATACAGATTGATATTTTACGAGGCACAGTTTAAAATCGATATGTTTTCGAAATTACCAGGATGGTTTTTTTATGTGATATTTATTTTTGAGAATAGATATATAATTGTGTATGGATTTAATAATAGATATATAATTAAAGATTTTTTAAAGGATTTTTTTTTGTTTATTTGTGTTGAATATATATATGTATATGCAATCACTGCAGTCTATTTCAGCAAATTTAAAATGGATATGAAATAGTTATTGTAAACGTAGTAAATTTTTGATTCCGATAGTAACCCTTTCCTCTATCTTGTCTGGTACAATGTTGTTTGCTGCTTATCTTAACTCTTTTGTTGTTGTTTAAGTTTTACATATAAATTAATATGGGAACACGGCTGCCAATAATTTGTATTTTTACAGTGATGTAATTGTTTTTTCACTTTCACTTATTGTTCCTAGCCACGAGTAAGTAGTTATTTAAGGAGAGAAGCTCCTCCTCATTCTCATTATGCATTTACTCCTCCTCCTCCCTCTCATTTTAAAATTATATCTATTCCTCCTCCTCTCTAACATTGAAAACTATTTAATCGAGTTCGTTAACTTAGCCTTGTCGCCGAAGGTTATTTCTTTAAGCTATGACCAATAATATAAGATTACTTCGAGAGACTCCCCTCTTAAAGTTAAAGTTTAAAAGGGTTAAATACGATTTTGCTGCTTCAATTTAAAGTTGTAAATGTAAAGTAACAAACATTTCTGAAACTTGTCAAATGTTTAAAAGAAAAAGAGGCTCTCGAAGAGTTTTAAAGCAAGTAAAATTAAAAAGAAATAAAAAAAAAATATAGGGACAGAAGAAATTTCGGATGGGTGTCCTATTTGCTATATACCTTTAAAAATGAAGAAAGATGCAAACCTAATTCTTGTGATCATAAATTTTGCCTTAACTGTTTAGTCGAGTGGTCGTGGACAGTTTTTTAACGTGTCCATTGTGCAGAAAAGAGTATTGCTTTATTATTTTGTTATTTAATTCTGAAACCATTCCTTTGCATTATTGCCACCTGATGAAATTTAAAAACTTGAATCTTAGTGAAGTGAAAGTTTATTTTAAAAACATTTTAACTTTATAAACATGTCTAATGTGGACGAAATTTTACCGGATGAAGTGTTGGAAGTGGTGAACATTTATGAATGTGTGAACGTCAACCTTGCTGAAGGAGAACGTTTGGAGCTTCAAGATGTAAATAATTTTATTTCAAATGACATTGAGTCGGGTGATTCAGATCTAGAAATTGACCAAGCTAATGAAAATGCAACGGCAAAAAAGGCGTTAGTACCTATTTTTCATGAACATTTCATAGATAAAATATTTTGTATTGTTCAAAGTTATGTGATGGTTCGTATGGTATTAGACATACAAAAATACATTACATTATCTTTGTTATTACATACATCAATTGTCTCTTGGAAATGGTACTCACGAACATATAAACACTTATTATAAACGAAGTGTTAGATATTTAGATTTAGATATTAGATGTGCAACTCGTTCGAAATCATAGTATCAGATGATACTTCCAGACATTTGAATTTTTTGTAATGTAAATACAATTCAAATAGAAGTTCCCAAAACGTAATTTATTTTTTAGTTTTAACAATAAAAAGTATTACCTATAATCTGGACTATTCATATGCTTATGAGATTATTATACTAAGGGCTGATATTTTTATCTCCGTATAATTTTATTCAGTGGATAATTTCCACGGTTACAATTATCCCAACAATCGTTTCCACGGAAATATTCGAAGAATAGAGTTATTTGGGGATGAAAATATTTACATTCATTATAATAAAACAACTCCCAGTTAATAAGTGTGGAGCTTAGGTGATTAAAAAGACACCTATATTTTTTAAGCTATATACAAATACAAATCAATATATGTTTATTTGTTATGTATGCAAATTAAAAAAGAGCTTGGTGTGTTATTTTGTCTATCTGTAATGTAGTAATTGCTGAAATATTGTTGAAAACCACAATATAAAATACTATTACTAAACATTATTTTTAACTGCGCTATTACTAAATCATTTAAATCTGCTTTTCCGAATTTCTTTAAAAGACTATAAGTTCACTAAAACGATGTGCGCATTCTATTAAGCACTTAATTAAAACATAATGTAACCAAAATATTAAATTTATTAAACATTTGTTTAAACTTTGAATAAATCTTTGTACACCACTTCTAATTTTATTGTCTCTAAAAATAGTTCTTTTTCACTCTTCTCAATTGTCTTTAAGCATTTTAATAGTTTAACAGACTGTTCCTATTTTTGTAAATATGTAGTGCAACTAAATGTTTTTGTTCCTATTCCTATACGATAAACATGTTAGGTATGTGAAATAAACAAAGCTAAATTTGCTACAAATATTACACATCCAATAAAAATGACTAAAGCAGTCAATTAATAATCAAAACTTAACGAAAATATTATTACTTACGGTTGACGAGATACATGCAGATTCCATAAAATTATTTCTGTAATAATTTAATTAAAATCGTTTTCACTATTTTTGTACTATCTCTAAGCACTTTAATAATTTAACTAACACTGTCCCAAATTTTTCTACTTCCATATACACTAAACAGTGTTCTCGTATGGGAGGGGTTGTATTCGAAAAATTATTATGAGTTTGCCCGAACATAACTGGTCCTTGATGGATTTCCCCACCAGGGATGCCATGTTCTCGTATGGGCGGAGCTTGATTCTTAAAATGTTTTATTGTGGGCGGAGTCACAGCTTTCTTTTGGTTTCTGTCCCCTGCAGGAACGCTGTGCTCCATTTCGTCTTGACTGAAAAGAGAATACAAACTTCCTTCCCTTTGTCCTGTAGTTTATTTTAATTTTCTTAATACGGACCTGCGGTCCAATTCTGTTTTTTGTTTAGTCATGTCGTCGCCTTCGTAAATAGAAGCGAGGTCGACGTTCGATTCCCCACCCTGACTCTGTCGAGTAGGAGAGAAATCCAATTCAAATAAAGAGGGTTGATAGGTTTTCTTTTTATGTGGTTTTCTAATTTCTAACGAACTATCGTCAAATATTGTTTGCAAAGATTCGCGCTGATGGTTATTATCAAGCAACATTGTGGAATTAGGCATTGTTAATTTGTTGAATTCATTATTTGAATCTAATTTATTATTTATAAACGAAGAATCTAGTTGATATTCTCGTCCTCGGGGCACCTCCATGGAGATGTCCTCCATGTAGGTAGCACCGGCGAAGGTGTCTACTAAATAGGTCTTATATGAGTTGTTGTGGTTGTCAAAGTAATCAGGGGCTTTAATTGACAAGCTTGACAAGCTTGTCAGGCACCCACCACTCACCCGGGGAATTTTGGAATGTTCGTTCCCCTCGCCAGGAATAAGAGTGAGCGATTGCTCAATATGGGGGACGGTGTTGCTGGGCGAATGGATATCTGCACTACCTTTCTTGGGAACTACACCAGAAGTTGGAGTAGCCAACGGTAGTCAGTTAGAAAAAAATGTATTTAAAAAATTCAAAGTTCGGCCCTGCCGAACAAACAAATTAGGGAGCAACGGGAGTCAGTCGGGGAAAAGTCACTTAAAACTAAAGTAACGTAACCCGAGTGGAGTCATATCCCTAAATCTAAGTCTAGTTACAAAAATCTTATGGATTTATTTACTTATAAACTCCTGTCCTTTATGGCCTTAGCCGTGTGTAGGCTTTTCTAAGTCCGTACACCACTAAATAAGTTCACCTTTCGATTTTAAGTCGAAACGTTCAAAGAAAGCACTACGCACTGTCACTATTAGTGTTCGTGTAGTTACTTTGACGCTTTAAGTTTATTGTTTATAGTTTATTAATTATTCAATGTTGAGATTTACGCAAAGTTCGCTCAACAGTCTTTTTCCTCAAAACTAGTAGTTGACCACAACTACTAGAATTGTCTTTTTGCTCACTTTTTCAGTACTCAAGTCAAAATCAAAAGAGAATAACAAATCTCTCGTATTTGCTATTTTTGTTTATAATAATCAAGAATCAACACTGTGACTGCTCAGTAAAGTCAAAAACAACTTTAGAATCAAAATACAATATTACTTAGCCTAGATGAACTAAGTGAATATCTTTTTTATTTACACAAAAAATTAAGTTTTTATTTATTTTTAATAATAAAGTTAAAATCAGGTAAAAAATTGTCTTATTTAATTGCTGGCAAAGCTATTTGAAAATTAAAGAATCAAAAATGATAATATCAAAATTAACCCATAATAGCCCAAATTTTTTTTTTTAATAAGGACTGTTTTTTTTCCTAAATATATGACTCTAGGCGTATATTAATACGTTATTTTGATTAAATTTACAGAAATTTCATTTAGGTTTTGTAAAATTCGGTGTTACCATATGGTAACGCTAGACTTTAAATGAGGTAACACAGGTATATTTAGTTATAAACATTATTATTGAAAACCCTTTCAAAGCGCACAAATGGATAAAAAATGAACATGTTTTTCTTTGAATTACAACAAAAGCAGTAAAATAAGACAAATGAAGCACCTAAACACCATCATGGAGTGTGATATATCAAGTTACAATCAACGCAAAGACCAACGTCACACTTGTTACACATCGAACGCCCGCTAGAGGAACAGCCTTCTCCTGCACAACGTCGTCTTTTGTTATTCGGAATTCGGATTAGGAGGTGTCCTTTTCCATCATACCTGACATCATCGCATACTCTGTTCAACGTTATACTCGTTTTTGATATTGCTGGACGACCCGGACCTTTAGGAAGTGTACCATAGCGTAGAAGGTATGACATTACAATATCGCGCCTGAATTCTAGTTGACATAAATTGCCTCCGGATTTTTTATGAATTATCCAGGCATTTTCAATTGAAACGTCAATTAGCCAGCTAAATATACACCACCACCACTTCTTGCTCCTCATCGAAATCCTATAACGTGAAATATTCTGATCCATGAGGTCTGTACCTCCCATCCCATTGTTATATTTACGAATAAGGTTTGGCCTATTGACTTGTGTATATTTTTTTTCTACTCGCGAGTATCTCTTTACTTGACCAATCGGAGCTACTCCATAGGAGGTAGACGCCATGGTAACAACATTATTATCTAGCCAATTTACAAAAATAATGCCGCTATTTTTTTCAATTATTGAAGCAAAATCTCCATTGTTAGCATTTTTTGAAAAAGCCTTTTTATCGGATAATGGGATATTTTTCGGAAGCCTGTTGGCCCTCATTGTGCCGGTTCCCCCATATCCTTGTTCTTTCAGATGAACTAGAAGATTTGTGCTTGTGAATAAATTGTCCACATAAAATTGATACGGCATGTTTTTCTTATTTTCTGGAAATTCCTTAAGCATTCGCAGAAGTGGCGAGGTAGCCTTACCAAAAGTAATGTCATCCTCTTCGTTTGAATTTGGTCCTTTGTCTTGATATAAGTCGAAGTTAACAAGATATCCGGAGGTCGTATTTAGGGACCACATTTTGAACCCAAATCTTATGGGCTTCCCTCGGATAAATTGTTTACATCCATGATGCCCGTAGTAACGTATCATGGATTCGTCGTAATCTAAGTTCTGTTCCGGAATAAAGTGCAACAAGAAACTTTGTTGTAATTTGTCCATGAGGGGACGTAGCTTCCACATTTTGTCAACGTTACTGGGGTTGGCATTGTCAGCAAAATGCAAACATTGCATAATTTGGAAAAATCGGTTTCTTCTCATAGCATCCGCAACCATATTGTTATGCATATCGTTTTTCGAATTCCAATAAAATCTTCTTCCGGGTAATTTATTGTAACCGCTCAATATGAGGATGGCCAATGTACATTTCAACTCTTCCTCGGTGAGTTTGGGATCAGGCCAGTTTCGAAAAGCTGCATATTTAGTTGACTCGTTGATAATGAAAGAGCATAAATCATCATCAAAAAAAAGTTCGAATAATTCCGCTGGATTCTTGTTTACATATTTAGAGTAATCTGGGATCGAAAAATCTCGACAGCAATTATCCTCAATATCTCCTTCAATCCATGAAAATGATCTATTTTTCTTTTGTTCCTTTTTTCCAGTTTTCCCCTTTCTCTTTTCTGTTTGTGGTGTTTCGGCAGTATTGTGAGCTTCAGTCATATCTTCATCATATTCATCAGGTTGAATCAGGCGATCAATCCTCTCATTGTTAGCTAAAACGAGTTCCGCTTGTGCCGCTAGTTGACGAGGCGGTAGATGATTCAGGTCACCTTCGTCATCTTCATCACCTGACTCCTCATCGGTAAGTACGTTACAATCGGGTGGTTCGACGTAGATAGATTCGGCATTGAGATCCTCTTCATAAGCTATTTTTAGGGCATCCTCCAACGTAAAACCACGCCTGTAATAAACAAAAACAACATTAACGGTGTAAAAAACTAAAATACTACCATACTAATACTACCTACTGAAAAACTACCATCAAGTACATGTTTTCAAAGCAAAAGTAAATGTTTATGTGATATTTCGTAAAACACGATATAAATAGGTAGTGTAATGTCCTAGCGTTACCATATGGTAACACTTAAAAAAAACCTAACCTAACTCTCACATCTAAATGATAATTGTTATTCAATCGTTATAGTTATGTATGTTCATATGTTAGCAATACAACATGACAAGTACAGTAACACAAAATAAAAATAAATATATGTTTTAGTACTTACACGAAATTTGGTTCCATGTTTTCTCACACTTTACAAACGATCACTTTTCAAACCGGCCTAATTCTGAGTAACACTTGCGGTGATGAACAGCGAATGTGAGGGAGTTGTTTTAGACATTTTACATTCGAAAACTGGCGCCATCTATCACCTTTAACGCCAAATACGAAATATAACCTGCTTTACACGCGAGCGTGTAAGCGTTACCATATGGTAACTCTAGGCTAATATGGGTTAAAATTTCAAAAATTAAAAACTCAAAAAGATATTCTTTTCAAGCTTGCCAAATTTCCCTAATCTAATAGTCCACTCGGGTCACGCCGCTTGGGATATTAGACTCGAAAATGTTTATAATGTATTTAATATTTAAAAATTAAAATTAAAATTAATATTTTATCAAAGTTAAAGTTTATGATAGTTATTTTTATATGTACAAAATCACAAATATATATATATATATATATATATATATATATATATATATATATAATATATATATATATATATATATAAATCAAATCAAAATCAAAATGCACGGTTTTTGCTAAGTGTTCCTTAGAATAAACAATCCTCTACACTTAAGAGAGATTGAGAACTTCAGGAACTGACGTGCTATGTCTCTGGAGGGATTGTTAAGTTTTAAAAAGATCGGATTCACCAAGCGTACTTAATAGCTAGGATTCTATCTTACCTATACAAGATCAAGTAATTATTATTTACAAAATTTGTTTAAACAATTAAGTTTAAGTCAATCAGAGAATATCAAAATCGGTTTAGTCACAATCAGTATTTTTACAAAAATTATGATTCGCCCAATTAAGGGTAGATCATAAAATACAAATCAAATAAATCAAACTGTTACAAGATAATAAATATTATGCAGTCAAAATAGGTATGTTTAAAATCACAAAAGTTATTATCAATTTATGAAGTGAGCAATTCGTTAAAAATCAGTTATAAAAAGTTATTAAAAAATTTCCAAAAAATAAGCAAAAGGTAAACAGGTTTGCGTTTCAAAATTAGTGATACTTATTTGCCAGAAGTACAAAAATTTTACTTTACACTTGAACACTAGTTAGATTGAGCCTTTGGTACTTAGAAAGGAAACTTGATCTGGAGAGACTGAGCTTGGAGAACGCTTAGAAAAGAAGGAGACCAGAGCCACAGCTTACCTAGTTTTTCTACACGCAATTTAGACAGCCAGTATATTTTCTTCCAGATGCCTCCTACTAGGACATAAATCAGGAGAACCAGATTTAATTCCCGAGGACGATCTTCACAATCTAAGCTCTACTAAGAACCTTAGTGCAAGGGAACTTTTCAAGACAAAGACCAGGCGCAATCCAACGTTGGGAACAAAGTGCAGGGTTCCTCTCGTAGGCTTCGGCTGTATCACTCAGAATGAAAAAAGAAACGCACTATTAAAACTGCTTCCGACGCTTAGGAGGGCAATTAAATATATGCTTTTTCACTCGCGATTTTACACGTATTACTGGTCGAATTGCTAAGAACGAATGCTATCGAAACAAATTTCTGTCCATATTTATATTACTCGAGTTCTTACGTCACGGCCACTCCCCTTTGCACGCTCTAGACCAATCCTGATCATTCTGGGCGGAGTCCCGTGAACGAAACTGGCGAATTTTTAATTCACTTTTGGTTAAGATTTTTTAGTGGAAACATCTCCGGGGAAACTTTGAAGTCCCGTGGGATCTTTGTTTATGAGAATTTTTCCAGTTTTGGATTTTTCCCTAGAATAGTATCACTTAATACGTATTCTGACCAAGTTTTATTAATTTACTCCAACTTTTATTTTTTCAAAAATAAAAAATTCGTATAGCTTTCAAACTTTGTTAATCGATTGTTCTTTATGTATTATTTACCCCTGTAAAAAATTAGATTTTTCCTATCAGTAGTTTATGAGATTTTGGAAGTATTCACCAGGACCTGGTGCTTTCCTTCCAACGTCGATTTCTTGGTTTTCTGTTGATTTTTTCAAAAAAGGTTTTATTATATAAAAAGTTTCTTTTTATTAGGGCTTTCATTCTGTGAAGGTCCTAAGGCGATATCTTAATTTTGGTTTTTGACACTTGTCTGTCTTGTTTAAAAAAATTTTTATTTAGGATTGAAATTGAAAAATTTAAAATTAACGAACTTGCATTTTTGAATTTTAAACTTTAAAGTTAATTTTCTCGCTTATTACTGGACGGATTTTAGTCATTCTTTTACCAAAATGTGCGCTTTGATAAGGCCTTTTTGGACACGTTAAAAGTTTTGAAAAATATTTAGTTTTTAGATTTTGAAAAAATTAAATGGTTTTATTTTAGGCAGAAATAAGGGTGATATTGGAAAGATTTTTATATGGGCGTGAAGCGCATATAATAGCGATCATTTGTACAAAGTTTCATTACGATATTTTGATTAGAAATATTTTTAATTAATTATTATACTTATAGAATTTCTAGAATCGAACAGACCAATTCGAGTTCAGCGTGGTTGAATCTGATTGGCTGGAACGCTTGAATGCTTTGATTTCATTGGATGGAATTTTTCCATCGAATTTTCGAGATTAGGTGTGTCTACGTTTGTATTCGATTTGGTTCGATGCTCTAGAAGATGATTTCCAGGCCTGTTTCCAATGTCTGTTGTATGTAAATACATAGAAATTTCATTTTCCTTTATTTTAGCCTTATTTTTAATGTAGAATTTGCTTGTTTTATGCGAAAAATGTGATATTACGACAACAGTACACTCAAACACTCAGTTTCTACGGGTATAGTGCAGCATTATTCGGCATAGTTCGATTGTTCTGAAAGAGACAAAAATGATTAAAAATTCTTCAAAAAATCATAATACAAATTTTCAAGATTAATATTTTACTTAACTTACCACTCTGAGAAATTTCTGCTACCATTATTGGACCCTCGAATATATTTTCCTGACTCACAAGAGGAATGTCAGGCTCACTGGTTAAAGACATTTCACCCACTTGCTTTGGTGGAGTGGGTGGCGGAGAATTTCGGCCTACCCAATGAGGCCTCCGCAAATGGATAGGGCGACTTTGTTCCCGCCACCGCTCCAGTCGACGCCTTCTTTATTCAGGGTGACGTTGTTCTTCATCCACCTGCTCTGGTCCTGGCCCCGCAAGTTGTAGTGGAAACGGAGGTGGAAATCGTGGCGGAGAATTTCTGCCTACTCTCCGAAGTCTGAGCAAACGAATAGAACGTCTTTGTTCATGATGCCACCCCCGAAGACGCCTTTTTTGTTTACCCTCAGGCTGTATCAGAGGTTCTTCCGGGGGTGGTTGCTGCACTATTCTTATGTTATTTCTAACAATGCGAATGAGTCTACCGTGCCAAAAATTGTTTTGCTCTTCGCAATTCATTTTAATATACTTTCTGGTTAAAGATTGGTTAAAATATATCACTATTTTAAAAAATCTGGAAATTAAAATGAATTTATACCACACCAAGTTAAGAAATTTTGGGTAAAGGGGAAACGAAAGTCAGAGGTAGAAAGAGGGAATGACGAGGGAAGGGAATTAATAAAATAGTGAGGGGGTGGGGAGGGAGGTGAGGAGGACTCCGCTTTTTTAGGTTCCAACACCCTCACCCTCACCCTCCCCCTTCCCATCCACCACAGGGGGGGGGAGAGGGTATGGGTAAAAGGAGAAAGCGGTCATGTTTAGAGAGTTGATTGTAGGCCATAGCATTGACCTTTAATAAACCAGTCTAGAAACCTTCAATTTCTCTTTATAAACTCGACCGTCTTATGCTTTTAGTTAAGCGGTTCTTAAGTTTCGTTTAACGTCGTAATACGTATTTGTCGAGTTAACACATTTCCCGTTGTTTGCGTTCGTTTCATATGAGATACATTTTTACAAATTTACAAAAATAGGGGGTAAAAAAGTTCAAATTCTGCAAAATGTGTATGTTGCTGCAATTCTAAATTTAAGTGATAATTTAAGCTAAAGGAGCCGATGGTGCAAGGTATGGTAGAAAATAATGCTCGTTTACAACTTAATTCTATAAATAAAAAATATTGTTGAAGAGAACTTGCAAACAACTAATTCTAATAATATCCTGACCCAAGAGTTAATTAATATTTTAGAGGACAATAATTCTAATCTTATTGACGAACCAACTGACGAAATTTTAGAAGATATATCTAAATTTAAAGATTACTTGGGTATAGGATCTTCAAAAAAAATTAAAGATTACTTGGGTATAGGTTCTTCAAAAAAAAATTATGCAATATCTCTTATCAAAATTCTAATTCAAATTTAGCAGGCGTTGTATTTAAAGCAGAATTAGTAACTGAGGAATTAAGCAACTGGGAACCGATTGAGAATCTCTTAGAAACTAATTCTGATTTAGATATATTACACTTTAATGAAGGCCAACCTTTAGAGGTTCACTCTCAAAATTTAGAAGACATGACAAAATCGAAAGACTATTTAGGTATATTTTCGGCCGACAATCACGACAGTTTATATTCAGAAGATTTTCATTTTAATATTGATACCATACCTTGCTTTATCAATTTGCAACATTTAAACGTTACCGAAAATGTTTTAAATTCCAAATTTTCTGTTGACCCCTTGACCAACAATTCTTCTAAAGAACCCACTCTCTGTGATAATAGGTCACCTTCAAGTTCGGATTTTGCAGTTGGTCGAAGCAATGACGTTTTTAAAAATAATTCACCTTCGAATACCCCTTCTGTTTAATCCCAAATTGTAAAAAATTATCAGGATTCTGATAATGTTATCACTTGCGGGCAGAGAAGTCCAATTTTTCTCCAAGGGTCCCAGTATAGTGATATTTCTCAGACAGAATTTACGCCTAATAAAAATACAAATTCGCAACTATGTTCTCCAGAACCAAAAACATCTGAGCAATTTTATTTCCATAAGACGAATTCGAAGCAAACAGACATGCGATGGGTCAAAAAAATTCATTTCGACATTCAAAAAAAAACTAAAAGAAGGAAATCACAGATTACTTTGTCAGAATTAAAATCTTTTGGCTTTTGTTTAAACAACTTGTTTGACTCCTAGTTAAACAATAATTCCATCGATAAGGAACAAGAGGACATTTGGAATAGAATTAAATGTATATTTGATGGGTGGGCAGATTCTATGGATTAAAAAATATTCACACATTTTTTTTATCGCCCCCTCTCCCCTATAACCTTTTTTAAAATCCTATTTAAGTTTTGTTCCTACAGTTTTAACTACGTACGTAAGAAACTTATTGACTGCTTCCTAAAAAGAGAAGTAGTTAAGGCACATTTTTTTTACTTCAGCCCAAAATGAATCTTAAATGTTTAAACTGTAACAAATTTTTTACTAGAAGAGACAATTTAAATCGCCACATAAAAAATATGTGTGTAAAAATATCAGCAAGGGGCAGGCAGCAACAACAATTAGAACTTTTGGAAAATTCCTCGGAGCAAAGATTGAAAAAGAAAGAAGGTAAGAGTTTATTTTTTATAGTATATTCTAAATTTTTTTTACGCCTGGCAACGTAAAGCAATAAATTGTTTTTAAAACTCATAATACCTATTATTTTATTTTATATATTCAACTTGTAAAATTTTTTTATACTCAATACAGAATGTTTTCAGTTAGAGTGACGAAATTTTATTAGTATTCATTTTGTTAGATATAAGTATGCTGTTACGATTGCAAATGCACCTATTTTACATGTAAATTTAAGTTACGATTTTCAGTTTTAGAGTCATTTCAAGGCGTGATATTTTCTACGGAATATTGATGCTAGCAGTGACTTGACTATTTTAAATCTATTTTTATGTTTTTATGTCACTGCAGCACTTTTTTTATTTTTGCACTGTAAATGGGGTAGCCACGTTCAAACCAATACAATAAGAATAACATAGCTTTGAGTGACGAAGAAAGTGGAGTAGAAATTATTAAATCTGCTAAAAGAATCATAGTAAACAGAATTTTAGCAGAAGCATTATATGAAAACATTTAACTGTTCTTCAATGATATATTAGACAAAATTAGAAGCTTAATAGAAAAATTTCTTTCTTAAAACATACATGCTTAAAATTAAATATGGAATTATTTGGTATTTACTTTAATCCTGGCAACGGAGTTCACGCAATCAAGTCATTCAATACTCCTTTTAAAGTTATTTGTACCAGCTCAGATATTATATCGAACATCAATAAAATGTGTGAAATAATAGACCGAAAGGCTCATGATTTAGCAGAAAAAGATTCAGGTAATTTTTTAAAATATTTTAAAACCATTTTATATTTTATTAAAAATCATAAAAAATCTAAAATATTCTAATAACATTTTTTGTTGCAGGATGGGCTCTTTTGAAACTTTTGCGTCTAGAAATGAATTTCAACAAATATAATCCACTGCGATCTTCTTCCTACATTCCACTACCGGACGAAATCGAGTTTAAGCGAGCTGTTATTAACCTTCGAAATCAGGACCATTATTGTTTGGCGTGGTGTGTGATAGCTGCAATGTATCCTCCAACTGGATTGGAATATGAAATCCAATCATATCCCCATTTCGAAACAATCTTACATACTTCAGGTATTGACTTTCCTATAGCCTTAAAGAACGTAGAAAAATTTGAAAGACAGAACAATATATCCATTAATATTTATTCTTTGGAAAAAATTAGAAAAAACTTTAGGTTTAGTTATGAAGTAATAGGTTCCTCCACAGTATTCAAAATCTAAAAAACCAAACCATATTAATTTATTATTAGTGATGATGATGGGAATTTCCACTACTGTTATATTTCTGATTTAAGTGGATTAATATTAAGTCAAATTTCAAAATATAATATAAAAAATATCTATGTGATGGATGTCTTCAGTATTTTAGTTCAGAAGAAGATTTAACTAGACATAATACTTTTGAATGCAATTTTGTCAGAATAAATTTACCAACAAAAGATTACAAAGAAGACAAATTTGGGAAAAACGTACCGGGACATATTCTTAAATTTGAAAATATTCAAAATCAAATGGAAGTTCCTTTTGTTATATATGCCGATTTTGAATGTGTACATTAACCTGTTGAACCATTTGAAAATGATAATGAAAAAGTGGCAGCCATTGCCATTTAACCGGAAAATATAGAGGAGTTGCACATTACTTGTGCAACTTAAATTATAAGCAACCACATTTTATTCCAGTCATATTTCATAATTTAAAAAAATACGATTCCCATTTATTTATAAAAAAAAATGCCACAGTCAGAAGCAATTGTCGGTAATAGCACAAAATAAAGAAAAATATATTTCCTTTTAGAAACATATAGAAATAGACAATTATTATGACCGAAAATTGTTATTAAAAAAAAGAAAGCATATAAATTTAAGATTTATTGATTCTTTTCAATTTTTACCTTATTCCCTTGCAAAATTATCTGAAAAGCTGAGTGATAAACAGTGTAAAGAAGTTCATAAATATTTTACTGATATTGAAAAATTTAATTATATTCGACTAAAGACAGTTACATTAAAGACCTTACAAAATAAAATAAAACCGCAGTATCTGAACAGGAGGAATTTTATAATGACTTGACGAATGAACATATTAGCAAAGAAGGATATGAAAGGGCAATAAAAGTGTGAACATTATTTAACTGTAACACCCTAGGTAATTATTCTGATATTTACCTAAAATCAGATGTTTTACTTTTAACAGATATTTTTCAAAATTTTAGAAAAACTTGTATGAACACCTATAAATTAGACCCGGCATATTATTATACATTTCCCGGTTTGAGTTTTGAGTCCTGTTTACGCTTTACAGGCGTTCAATTAGAACTTCTGACGGACCCTGATATGTTACATTTTTTTGAAAGTAGTGTGCGAGGTAATAGTATTTGCGCATGTAGAAAAGCCGTTGCCAATAATTTATTTCTTTCTGATTTTGATCCTTTAAAACCTACTAATTTTATTGTGCATCTCCATGCTACCAATCATTATGGATACGCAATGTCTCAATATCTTCCACAAAAAAATTTCATATTGATTTCAAAATCAGAAACAGACAATTTAGATATTACAAACCTTTCCGACTCTTTTGAGAAAGGCTATGTCCTTGAAGTTGATTTGGAGTATTCCACGGACTTACATGATGCTCATAATGACTTTCCTTTTTGTCCTGAAAATGTTAAACCCCCCAATTTTAATTGCACAAAGTTAATACCAAATTTAAAAGATAAAGTAAAATTACAAGATCAAACGAACTTACCTTAAGTGAAGTTCGATCTTGATTATTTGAAGACTCGTCGAAATAAACAATAAATATTTGTAGTTTCTTATTTCCTGCGTTGAATCACACGTTGAAAGAAAATAGTCAAAACATCCACAACTAATGCTCCTTATCGCTTGAGATTTGGTGAGCGCTTCCCTCACATCATTCTTTTTTAGAGAAATTTGAATACAAAATTAACTGTTATTTATTTTAGTAAAGGGTTGATTTAGGGAAGGATGGGATATTATTTATTTCGACGAGGCTTCATATAAGCAAGATCGAACTTCACTTAAGGTAAGTTCGTTTGATCTTGAAATTATATTTCAGCCTCGTCTCATAAACAATAAATAATTGTAGATGTTCAGAGAGATACAGTAATTTTTTATTTCCACAATTGCAGTATAGGTACAATAAGTCAATTAAGAAGCAAGGCAACATAATGCCTTATTTAACTTACAACGAGAAATACTGCTTATTAAAAACGAAAAAGAATATGACCAGAAAAATCAAAATGGTATAATTTTGTTAACAATAATATAACGAACCCCTAAAATTATACGTAATAACTAGTAAGTAATCTAACCTAATGCCTTAGAAGTATTTTATTTAATATTCAATACAGCTTTAGCAAAACTAGTATTTTTTATTATAGGGCGCTGGTAAAAATTTGCGAAGGTTTTTGAATTTTCTGTTCACCCCGCTGCTACTCTTAGTGTGTCCCAGGTTACGTCTTTTGCAGCCGCCGTAGACGTAGAGACATGTCTTGTACTGTGGGCAGAAAATATAGACGTATCTACACCACTTTTATTAAGCATACTTTTTATCCATCGACTAATGGTTTGTGCAGTAGCATTATGATGGGGTTTCTTGTATGTAATAAACAGATTGTTCGAAAATTCATTTCTGAGAGATTTTGTCCTTTTCAAATATTTCAACAATGTAGACGCAACACAAATTATATTATCTTGTCGAAAGAATGGGATTTGGAGAGTGGGTTGCGGTTTGTTTAAACCTGAAGTTTTTATTCGTTTATTAATTTTGATAATAATTTTGTCTGGTTGTTTTACAATATTATGCAACTCAATAGAGGTTAAAGTTTGAACTCGTTGACCTGTCACTAAGGTTAATAAAATTGCTAGTTTGAGCGTAAGATTTTCTAGATTAATAGACTCTTTAATTTAGAACCACTTCGGATCCCAGGTTAAATTATATCTAGCTGAAATTGAACGTAGACTAAACACTCCCTTAAAAAATCTTTTCACCCTAAAATCCTGTGCTAAGTCGGAAGTTGCTATTTGGTTGATGGCTGATCAGTAGCTATTTAAACTTCCATATGATGCACCTTTTTCAAAATGTAAAGTTAGAAATCTTAATAATAATGGTACTGTTACTGTAAATACGTCTATATTTCTTTCCGTACTAAATTGCCACCATAATCTTAATCCTACGTTATATTGTTTAAGCGTAGAATTTGTAACTGAAGCTAAACATATATCTAAGGATGGCTCGGGGACTCCCGCTGTCTGCAGTGCCTCGATGATAATTTGCCGACAACCAGAGTAAGTTCTCTCCAAAGAGGGTACGACGTCCTATCCGGAAGATAAAGCAAATGTTTATTTGATTTTAAATAAAGCGGTTTAGTTGCAAACAACGATTTAAACATAGGGTACCATGGCTGAGAAGGCCAAAAGGGTACCACTACAATTCCACAGGAATTTTCTTGTCGAATTTTTTGCAAAGTGTTTAAAATTAAAGAAAACGGAGGAAAGGCGTGGAAAAAATATGGTTTCCGTTTTAATGTAAAAGCATCTACTATATAACACTCAGGATCTTTTTTCTACGAGATAAATTTTTTACATTTGCAGTTGTTTCGGAATGCAAAAAGGTCTATCTCCGGTGTACCGAACTTTTCTACTATCTTTTGAAAAGCACTGTTTTGTAGTTCCCATTCCGTGTCGTCATTTATTATTCGCGACGCAAAATCTGCCTCTATGTTTTCTGAAGATTTAATATATGAAGCTTACAAAAAGATCTGCCTTTTTTCACACCACTGCCATATTTCCATCGACAAACTGTTAAGGTGATCAAATTGTACGCTTCCCATTCTATTTATGTAAGATAAAGCTGTTGTGTTGTCGATTGGACATAAAATATGGCAGTAGTTATAATAGGGGAGCGCCTCCTCCTCCTCCTCTTCCTCTCTCTCATGTCCCTCATTCTTAACTTCCTCCCCTTTTATTTTCATTCGCATCATATTTTTAATTTTTTCTCTTTGTTCTCCCACATTTGATTTTGCATTCTTAAGTCTTATAAATAGGTGCATCAAGATCATTTTAGTATGTTAAGGTACGAGTGACTGTTAAAAGAAAAAAATCTGTTGAATAAATCTATTAATAATAATATTAAAATAAAATGAGTGAATCAGTTGGAGAAAGAAATCGATCCATTCCGCTTCAGACAATTAGCCTCGAAGAAATTATACCAGGAGTTCAAGAAGAAAATATACCATTAGTTCGAGAAGAAAATAATGGAGTGGTTTTAAAAAATTTGAACAAAAAAGAGTGAAGAGAAAAAAGTGTTTTGTGCTATTTGTTTTGAAATAATCGAATATTATGATTCATGTAGACCAAATACATGTTCCCACATTTTTTGTTTAAAATGTATTTTAAGATGGAATGATGAAAATTGTTGTTCTATAATGGTAAACAATTGTCCTGTATGTCGCACTAGATATTACTATTTGGTACAAATCTTCAAAGATGTAATTAGACATCATTTTGTTGTAATTTTAAAAAGAGGATAATATTTTTTTTATAATTTGTGTTTGTGAAAACTCTGGTAACAAATAATTTTGTAAAAAAAAGTAAATGTAAATATATATAATAATTGACACACATTTTTTCCTTTTCCTATATTGAAACGACAACAATGATCTAACAAGTTTTTTAATACATACTAATTTTCACATTACATAACAAAACAATTGTTATGGGTTTACACAAAAAGTGCCACGCCCTAAAATGGCACCACTTTTGCAAATCGAAGCTTAAATTTTCTTATGGGAATTTACATGTAAAAATGACGGTTTTGATTGTTGGACCGGCATAGCCTAATCTACTACTTTATAATTATACTAATAATATTAATATAATTTGCATCAAGTAAGAGAAAACTCAATTGAATACAGAAACAAACGTTAACAAAATGTTATGCTAATATATGAGTGCTTCTAGTGGCAGTTGACATAATCGACACTTTTTTTTTTTTACATATGATTAGCTATTTCATTTACAAATACAGTGTCAGATATTAGAATAAAAAGAAGTATTTTGCATATAGCACTGAAAATATATAACCGCTTATAGTAACAGTTGACATTTTTTAAAATTAATATTGTTGACGTATTCTACTTATTATCTTTACAATTTATGTTTAAAATTAATATTTTTGACATTATCTACCCATTATGTTTAAAATTAGTATTTTTGACATCTACCCATTACGTTTATAACCTATATTTAAAATTAATATTGTTGAAATAATCTACACATCACCTTTACAAACTATGTTTATTATTAATATTTAACAACATAATCTTCTATCTCTTTTTTTTCATTTTTATTGCAGTAAAAGCAAGCATGTTCAGGAATTAGTAGAAAAAGATGTATCCTACAAATAGCACAATGTAAATCAGAAGCACTAACAACATAAGCTCTCTTGTGGCAGCTCACATGATCGGACTCCCCTCTCCGTAAATATTTCATGTGAATTGCACTACAAGGAAGGCAAATAGCAAATGTTCCTAGTCTTCGACTTTCAATTTTAGAGTAGCTTTGTATAACACATACATCCCCATGTATACATATACTGTCCCTTTACATGTCCCTTTCCCTGTCAGTTTCCTCGAAGGGGGGGGGGCTTCGCCCCCCTCCCCGCTCCGCCATCCCCCCATAAGGAGGGAGACCCCCCTTAACCCCCCCTCACCCTCACCTTATCTTCTTTCTCTCTCTTCCTTCTTTCTCTTTTTATATATTTCACCTTTTTCCTTCCTTCTCCTTTTTCCTTCCTTCTCGTTTTTCCTTCCTTCTTCTTTTTCTTTCCTTCTCCTTTTTTCTTTTCTTCTTTTTTAATCTAACCTAACCTAACCTAACTTAATCTAATCTAACCTAACCTAACATAACCTAACCTAACTTAACTTAACCTGAAGAGGGTAGCCCGAAATTGGGGAGCCGGGATTTGAGTCTCGGAAATTCAGGGGTCCGGGAGGGGGGGTAAGGTTGTTGATCGGCTTGGGAAAGTGGTTTTTAGAGATTGTCGTTCAACTTTAAGTAGGACACATGTGATTAACTTTTGCATATAAAATCGCCTCAGCGAAGAGACGAATGCAATTGATTACTGCATTCACACTGTGCAGAGCTCGCGAGTTTTCTGGTGTTTACATTGTGTCTATTTGGTAACTTTTTAATTTTTATTTTTATTTCTAACATTTTTATTTGGCAAGATTTACTTCTTATATAAATTGGTGACATTTTTATGTACATTTGTGGCATTTTTATTTGTTATTACGATTTTTTTCATAATGGACAATTTTTTGGCATCGAGTAGCAAAATAATTGACAATGACTTTGACTTATACACATGTACTCAAATGCAAAATTTTGCAAACCAACAAAACAATGAAACAGACGTATTTACAACTAGTCAACAACAAACTATTCAGGACTTGAATGAAATTATTTACAATAGCCAAGTTCAGAATAAACACAACAACGAAAAATATTTATTTACAGCTACTCAACAACAAACTCTTGACGATCTTAATGACATTATTGACAACAAAACGGACTTAATTACAACAAAAACTAAACAAACTCTTGATGAACTGAATGACATTGACGAAACTCAAAATTCTAGCTATGAGGATATTGTTTGTTTTCAAAAATCTAATCCAAATTATTTAACATTAAAATCGCCAATTAATTCTCCGAGACCAATTTGCTCTCCCTTTTTGTTTAGTGAAAATTCTGATTCGGAAGAAGAACAAATTGATCAAAATTTAAGTTTGGCTATTTGTCCTATTAATTCACCATATGATATTGTAAATTCTGATTCGCAAGAAAAACAAATTGATCAAAATTTAAGTTCGGCTATATCTTCTATTAATTCACCATATGCTATTGTAAATTCTGATCCGCAAGAAAAACAAATTGATGCAAATTTAACTTCGGATATTTCTCCTAATAATTCACCAGTTGAACAAAATTCAATTTCGAAACCATCATTTATCATTAAAAAAAAATTTAAAATTAATAAAAAAAATAAAAAACAAATAGCAAACCTTAAGTGTCTGGGTTTCGCTATTCAAAATTTAACTAATTTGATCACAATTAAAAAGGGAGACGAAAGTACGGTGAATTATGTTAAACAGGCCTTTGACAAATTAGTTGACTCATTTGAAGAAATGGATTCATAAAGTCAATTAATTTCTATTGCTTTTTCAAAATTTGACTATAACTAAATAAAAATGCACAATATTAATTTTATTATTATACAAAGAACTTCAAAAATGCAATTGCTTTTTTCAAAATTTGACTATAACTAAATAGAATTGCACAATATTAATTTTTTTATTATTATTATCCAGAAAACCTCATAAATGCATAAGTGTGTAACATGTAATAAAGTCTTCACTAGAAAGGATAATTTATTGCGACATATTAAAAAACATGTTAACGGAAATTCCACAAAACTCAACAGTTGGTTGAAAAAACCAAAGCTTGTTAAAGGTAAGAACATTTTATTTTTCATGTTATATTTTGTAAAATATTTTTTTCTTAATTTATAGATTCTACAAATATTGTAAAATATTGTAAAGAATGCAAGAAAAATATAAACCAAAGTCTATGGGGTGGACATCTTCGATCTAGTGTGCACAAGAACAATTCCAAAATAGGCTTGGAGGAAGGTGTTGAAATTATCAAGTCAGCATTCAGGGAACGAATAATATCTTATAGGATTTCCTCACACCAAAACTTCATAAATGTGAAAGAATATTTTCAACATTTGGAATACAAAATTGCACATCTAATAGATCAAGAACTGCAGAAACATAAATGTATCAAGCTAAATATGGAACTGTTCGGTTTCTATTTTAACCCCAGCAGCGACAGCTATGATGTCAAATCTTTTAATGCGCCGTTCCAAGTCATTTGCCAGGGATATCAGAAAAAAGAACTGTTAGAGCAAATCTGCACCATTATTGACCAGAAAGCTGACGAATTTGCAGAAAGAGATTCAGGTAAAGAATTTATTTTCGATTTTACAACAGCAACAAAAAAATAATTTTTTAAATTTTTACGTTGCAGGATGGTCTTTGATGAATTTACTTCATTTGGAAATTAATGTTAACAAGCACAATCCGCTGAGAGCCTCATCTTTTATCGAACTTCCTCAAGAGATCAAGAGACGTCAAGCTGTGATCAACATTAGGAATGATGACAACTTTTGCTTCGCCTGGGCAGTTGTGTCTTCTCTTCACCAACCAAGCGGATTAGATTTTGAAACCTCATCCTACCCACACTACTCTTCTGTTTTGGATATGTCAGGTATAGAATTTCCAATGTTGCTAAAGAACATTAAGATTTTTGAAGAAAAAAATAACATTTCTATTAATGTATATGGATTAGAAATTATAAATCCTAAAAAGGGGTATGAAGTAATTGGTCCACTTTATTATTCATCGAATAAAAAAAATCAACATGTCAATTTATTGTTAATAAGTGATGATGATGAAAAAACTTTTCATTATTGCTATATTAAAGATTTATCAAAACTAGTTTCTGCACAAATTTCTAAACATCACGGAAAAAAATATATTTGCGATGGTTGTTTACAATATTTCCCTACAGAAGAAAATTTATTACAACACAATAGCTATGATTGTGATCATTTACGAATTAACCTAGCTTCTAAAGAATTAATAAAAGATAAGTTTGGAAACTATTCATATGATAATATTTTGAAATTTGTAAATTATCAACAAATGAAAGTTCCTTTCGTGGTGTATGCAGATTTTGAATGCATTTTAAAGCCTTTAAATAATGACAATGTTGATAAAAATCCTAATACTTCATACACCTTAAAACAATATGAACATATTCCACATTCATTTGCCTATTACATTAAATGTTCCTTCGACGATAATTATTCTAAATTTGAAAAATATAGAGGTCAAAATTGTGATACATTATTTATAAATTCTTTAGAAAGAGATGTGTATAACATATACAATAAATATTTAAAGGCTCCTAAAAAAATGATCCCTTTGAACGAACTGGACAAAATTTATCATAACTATGAAAAAGTTTGTCATATTTGTAATAAACCTCTTTTAAATGACAGGGTTGCAGATCATTGTCATATAACCGGTCTTTATAGAGGTCCAGCTCATTCACTCTGCAACATAAATTACAGAATACCTAACTTTATTCCAGTTATATTGCATAATTTGCGTAATTATGATTCTCATCTATTTCTTAAAAAATTATGCTGAAACAAAGAACAACTAACAGTTATCGCACAAAACAAGGAAAAATATATTTCATTTGAAAAGCTTATTCATGTGGATAACTATTTTGATAAAAAGACACAAAAGGCTAAGAAAAAAAATATATCATTAAGGTTTATTGATTCTTTTCAATTTCTATCCCATTCTTTATCAAAACTCTCTGAAAGCTTAAAAGATGAACAATGTAAGGAAATAAAAAAAAATTTCAATGATGAAGAAAGATTTAAACTTATTCGGCAAAAAGGTGTATTTCTTTACAGTTATATTGATGATTATTTAAAATTAGAAGAAACAACTTTACCTCAGAAAGACCAATTTTATAATACTTTAACGGATGAGCACATCAGTGATGCAGAATACCAAAGAGCTGTAAAGGTTTGGCAATTGTTTAAATGTGAATCTCTTGGTCAATACTCTGACGTTTACTTACTCTCTGATACTTTACTTTTGGCAGATATTTTTGAAAATTTTAGAAGCACTTGTTTATCCACATATAAGCTCGATCCAGCTCATTTTTACACTTTTCCAAGTTTATGCTGGGAGGCGTGATTGCGTTATACTGGAATAGAGTTAGAATTGTTAACTGATCCAGATATGATACACTTTTTCAAAAAAAGCGTTCGCGGTGGTGTGAGCTCTTGCATTTGTAGAAAATCTGAAGCTAATAACCCATTTCTTTTAAATTTTGATCCTTTAAAGCCAACTAAATACATAATTTATTATGATGCAACAAATTTGTATGGTTATGCAATGTCACAGCACATTCCAACGGGAGATTTTGTTTGGTTAACAGATAAAGAAATCAATGATTTAAATATTATGAATATTTCTAAAAAATCTAATAAGGGATATGTTTTAGAAGTTGATTTAGAATATCCTACAAGTCTACATTCTACAATTATTAAAACAATGTTTGGAACATGGACTCAAGTTAACTAAAGTTCATAGAGTTTTACAGTTTTCTCAATCTGATTGGTTGAAAAAATATATAGACTTAAATTCAAGATTAAGAAATGATACAAAGAATGAATTTGATCGTAATACTTACAAGTTGGCAAATAATAGTATTTATGCCAAGACTATGGAAAATGTTGATAGGGGAATTGACGTAAGACTTGTTACAGAGTGGGAAAAAAATAGAAGAAAAGATGGTGCTGAGAATTTAATTGCAAAACCATATTTCAAGGACTTAACAATATTTTCTGAAAACTTGGTAGCTATTCAAATGCAAAAGATTCAAGTTACTTACAATAAACCAATATATGTAGGCTTCTCAATATTAGATATATCTAAAACTGTCATGTATGATTTCTTTTATAATTTTTTAAAACCTCTTTATCAGGAAAATATTTCACTTTTATACACCGATACCGATTCGTTCATTTTAGAAGTCACAACTCCAAATATTTATTCTGACATGATAAAAAATATTCACAAATTTGACACATCTAATTATGAATTTAATAATATTCATGAAATGCCTATTACAAAGTCAGTTATAGGAAAATTTAAAGATGAATATGCTGGTGAACCCATTACTGCTTTCTTTGGTACTGGAGCAAAAGCATATTGTATTAAAACGGAAAACAGTTTAACAAAAAGCAAGCAAAAGGTGTTAAAAAAAGTGCAATTAAAAAGCAGTTGGATTTTATTCATTAAAAAGATGTTGTTGAAAATCATTCTAAAACCTTTTGTTCAATGTATGTTTTTCGATCTAGACAACATACAATTTTTACAGAGTTAATTAATAAATTGGCTTTGAGTTCCGAAGATGATAAGCGGTATAAAATTCCCTACAGTTTTAATACATTAGCTTGGGGACACCAAGATATTGCTTTGTATCAATGGAATGCAGAACATGAAGATTTAGATATATTTATGTAAATATTATAAGGTATTTAAATTTGTTGTTTTTGAAACCAAAGTTAGTTTTCATAAGTCTTTCACAAAATGTGCTTAGAAACTTTTGACAAAGAAATTGATAACAGTTATTTTAAAACATATAAAAAACGACTTTCCACTTTTAAAAAATGGAAAGGAAAATTGAGACCAGAAGTGTTAGCTGGAGCTGGCTTTTACTATACTTCAATCAATGATATTTGTAAATGTTTTTATTGTGGTATTGAAATTTTTGATTGGTTAAGTTATGATGATCCTATTGTGGAGCATAAGAAATTTGCTAGGAATTGTGATTTAAATAACTGTTTATGGAAAAATAGGAATCGAATAATTGTAACCATTCAAAATAAGTCTTCAAGCTACACATTTTATATAGTATTATTAATATCCTTATTTATGAACTTTTATATATATTTAAATTAAGTATTTTATTGTTATTTTTTTTACAACTGCTTTTGCTTTCGTGGTGAAAGTATCTGCTTAATGTTAATAAATTTGGAATATAATTATTAATTTGTTTTAATGACTATCAGTAGATCTCAATTTATTCTTCCTTATTTTATTTTCCAAAATGTTTTTTATGTTCATCATCCCCCTGGCGTAACACAGTGTGAAATATGTTTTTTTAATAAAACAGACGTCACTCTAAGTAAATATTGTAAATTTATGAAAATTGGATTAATTAACAATAGTACAATTAGTTGGATGGAACGAATAAATGGAAATGAAAATGCAAGTAAATTTTTTCAAATTTTGTATCATTATCCAAATCGATCTATTTTTGATACAAATTGGATAGAAAGGTTAGAGTTTAAAAATAATCAGTTACAAATTTTAACCCCCAACTGTACCAATTATTATGACGGATTCAAAAATTATTACTTTTCCATCATTAGTGTTACATTAAACTTTGCATTATTTTTATACATTACCATTTTAATTATTTATCTTTATTACAAATTTCAAACTGGAAATCTATTTTTTCATTAATCCATTTTAATCGAAACTTTAAAGAAAGTGGGGATGAGAATATTTAAGTACAAGAATAACACAATATGTTTCAGTCTCGTTTAGTCATTATGAACAACGCCGTGGTTCATAAACCTTTGGAAACGCTTCTTAATTCAAAAATTTATTTTTTAAATAATTTGTCAAAATTTGTTCTTGTTGGCATTAGTTTAAATGATTTTTCTCCAAAAATTGAAATTGGTGGAAAAACTGGATTTTCAATCGCACTAACCGAAGAAAATTGGAAAGACATTTGTGTTCATCAAGGAATTATTGTAAACAATTTCTACTTTCCTCAAGTTGATCAAACCAGTGTGAATATAAACAACATTCATCTGCAGGTTCAGAAAATAAATGATACCCCTGTTCTACAAATTACAAAAGGCCCACACTTCATATACTTAGGACAAGAGTCTTTGGACAATTTGTGGCGATTAAAGGAAATTATTGATTATAGATTATCTATACTTAAAAGGCAAGAATTCAATACATATTTCAAAATATTTCAAAATAATATTTCAGCTGATTGTGGCGACTTGTGTACGCATGTTTATAATATAATAAGTCCAACAGAAAATCCTAACAGTGAAAATGTTTCAACTATGATGGAATTACTTGCTTTATATCCTGAACAAATGGAAAACAAATTGAAGCAAAATGGAACAAAACGAAAATATTACGAAGAAAACAATGAAAATGGATCAAAAAGAAAATATTACGAAGAAAACAATATCTTTTCTGGAAGAGAACAATAAGGTGCATGTGTTAGTGAAGTGGAGCTTTGCTTACAGACAAGCCCGTAGGAGTAACTTTCAGATGTGGTACTTAGATAGACTCCGTTTTGAAAAAAGAAAAAATGATTGTAAACTTATTCTAGATTCGATATTATCTGAGGAACATAGAAATAAAATATATTTGACACGTTTTAATAAAAATTGTATTTGATGTTTTACTTAATAAAATTTTAGTTTCCTAAATTTGAATTTTATTTGAAATTAATTAGCACATTAAGACTTTGTAATTTGTATCAGCTAAAGCATAAAGTGAGGAACAGAAATAAAACAAATTTAACTAAAATTTAATTTCAATTTAATTAAACAATATTTTTTTTATCAATCCATGTATTATATTTTTTATCAAGTCCTAACCATTTCACATAAACTTTGTTTCCTTTCCTTCTCAAAATCTTCTCAATAAGATACACATCGGTATGCTTTACTTTTAGTAATTCTTGCTCATAAAAACCACCCAGAATGTCCTGATTATCTTCGTCTTGAATTAAATATGTCCAAGGGTTTGTCATCTTAACTTCTTTAATGTGGAATATCTCATTTGACCAATTTGGTGTGTAACCTTTTGAAAATGCCTCTCGATGCTTGCTTATTCGTACGTGATCACCCACTTTAAACTTTGGAGATTTTATATCTAACGTTTTAGCATGAGTAAATGCAGATTTCAAGATTCTATTTTCATTTGTTTTATTTACTTGTTTTGGCTTCATTCCTATTGAAGAATGTTTTGTATTGTTTTAATCTTTTACAATATCCGCTAATATATTAAACCATTTGTAATTTCCTTGAATGCTAAATATTTTCCACATTATTCTTTAAAGTCCTGTTCACTCTTTCTACTATACTCGCTTTCAAATTGGAAAACGTGCTATAATGGTTAATTCGAAATTGTTGCATCAAATTTTGAAAATTTACATTGAAAAACTCTCTCCCTCTGTCCGTTTGCAAGTTTTTTAGTGGAGTTTTTGCACTGATTAATATTTTTTTCATGGCCGCTGTTACGTCTTTTCCAGATATAGATTTTACCGGTTCGGCCCAAACATACTTAGAAAATACATTTATGGTAATCAAGATATATTTAAATCCCTTATTAAATTTGGCATAGGGTAACATTTCAACCAAATCAGCTTGAAAAAGATCATTTAACCCTTTCACTACCACCCTTCTGCGTTTGTAGTTTTTTCTAGCAGGTTTATGTAATTCATTAACGACTTGTTGTTTAACGGTTGTCATGACAACAAACTTGTTTATTCAATTTTAAGGAAGTTCACTCTCTATGTTTTGTAATAATTCGAAATATAACTTTTATATGTTTTTTCCCATTCATTCAATTTATCAATTTGTATTGTATAACTTTTTTTCATTTAAAACTTTACTAATTTTAGTAATCTCCTTTTCTAACGCATTAAAGGATTTTTTTATCTCTCCAGTTAAGAAAGTAGTTGATCTACTATCACTATTTTTGAATTCCTCCTCTGTTTTATTTAATTCTTGTTCTAATTTCTTAATTACACTGGACATTATATTTTCCAAGGAAATATATTGTTGATTTTCTTCCAAAGTGAGTTGGTCAATTGTTCTACTGTTAAGAATGCTATTTTGATTTCTTTTTTTTTCATCATCTAACCTTTTTATAAAAGTTCTTAATTGTTTAATTTTTTCCTTGTGTTTTTCAATTATTACTTCTCTTATATTTGTTTCCATTATTTTATTAATTTTGTTGATATCATCACTTAATTTTTTGTCTTCCTTTTTAACATGTTCATTTAAAAATTGCAAATCTTTACTTATTTGATTTAGCGTTAGCAACTGTTTATTAACGTTTTCAATTGAGGTATAACATCCTTTAATCTGGTTTTCATACTTTAAAAAAAAATTTTCATCAAAAACCTTAAGCTTTTTAGCAAAGATTTCATTATTTGTTTCATTTTCACCTAATCTCCTTTTTAAATTATTAATGTCACTTATTCTCTCTTGATTTTGTTTTGAAATATGGCGTCCAAATTTATCAACTGTCATGTTGAGCTTTCATTAAACAATAAATATGATTATATTTGATAGCTGTTATTTATAGTATTACTTTATCTTCTCTTAATTCTTCAATAATAGAGATAATCTCGTTACTATGAGCATTATTTCCCGCATCACTTGATGAAATTAATAAACGTAGCCTATCAACAATTTCGTTTACATTATTCCAGTATACATAGTCTGTATTTGATCTGTTTGTTTTCAACATGAATCCCTTTCCTGTAGATTTGGCTCTAGTTGTTCTAAACGGAGGTTTTGGTTTGTTAAATGCTGTAACTAATCTTGGCAAGGTTTTTGTCTTTGTAATCCCCTTTCTTTGTAAATATGGTCCTATTATTGTAACATATTTGTGTGATGTATTTCCTTGAACTTGTTCATTTGAATCAAAATTCCTACGATATACATTTGTTTTAGCTAGAATGTTCATGTAATTATCTAAATCTTCCTTCTTATAACCTTTCGGTTCTTTTTTGAAAAGCAATTCGTATAAACCTGGCGTGCCTGTGTACGTTATTCCTCCCACTTTAATGTCTTTTCCAATAATTTCTACCGGTATCTGTGTTAAACCAAAAGAAAACTTATCCGTTTCGAGGTCATGAATTATTCCATAATAATGGTCAAATTTATGTTGTGTATCTTTCACACCCTCATCAATATATGATCTGGGTAATTCATGAAAATCTGCTAAGTAATCTTTATATGATGGTGTACCAACATAGGTTTGAATTGTTTTTCTAGTTTGTTCCAATATGTCTGACAAGTTTAAATTTGTTGTTGTGTCACTAGAAGGATCTGAAGTTTCTGCTATAACAGTTGATGACAATGGTTGTACTACAGAAGAGGAAGAAGTGATACTACTGTCATTTAAAAATGTTGGTAGTTCTGTAGGGAGTAACGGAGTTTTTCCTGTTTTCTGAATATTTTTCGTCGGAGTTGATGTTTTATAAAGCTTTGTAGGTGTTTTGAAATCTTCATACTTTGAAACTCTTTCTTCTTTTAAATCGAATGGTTCGGATTTACCAATACTTGAAATTAGCTGTTTAAGTGGTTGTGTTATTGGTCTATAAGTTTGTTCTAATTCGGACTGAGCAGTAGAAGTAGCTAATTTCAAGCTTTGATATTTCTGCTTCACGGCTTGTCTCGATCTTATTAATTCTCGAGCTAAACGTTTATCCATGCTGTACAAGTTTTAAATGAAATAAAACTGCAAATTTTTTTCTTTTATAAATATATAAAGGAATCGAATTTACTCCTATATCTGCCGTGATTTACTTCACAATCTTTGTCAATTACAAGAAAGCCATATGGATCCATCCAACAGTTAGCACAAATATTTTTAAACTGATCAAATGTCATATCCAATATACAGTGGTCATTATATATATGTTTTAAACTCAAACAGTCCTGTTTAAATAAAATTAATAAGTTTGCATTTTCTCGAATTAGACGTTTAAGGATTGAGGAATATCCTTGAAAAATAAAAAAACAATCGGTGTTTCTATGCCTTCCATGCGTGAAATAGTCCCTAATAATAGATTGATTATGACAAGGAATATCATCAAAAATGATAACGGAATTTGGCTTTATCTCATGAGGTGAAATAATGTTTTCACCGCTATCATATTCAAAGTATCCAATTTCTTTCATAGGCTTTAACAACTTTCTTAAATATTCATATTTTGGTTGATCTAATGACTTTGAATAAACATAGACATTTTCAAACCTAATTCCATTAGGATGCTCGAGCAGTGTAAGCATAACGTTGGTTTTACCGCTACCACTGCAACCAACTATAAGCCCTCTTTTTGAACCACCGCAAAATAAGTCACCATGCTTTCAATTGTTGCAACTGTTTACTTAAAATTTTTTCGTCATGATTATTTACTGGTAATGAGAATTTTTGTTTTTCAATCCTCATTCTTAATCACACTAGTAAATATTTTTAGCTGTAAAAGTATTTATACCAGAAAAATGTCAATGTGCTTTTAGTATAAAAAGAACTTCAATGACTGTGGGTCGTCATAAGTTGAAAAAAACTATCAAAACACGTAATAGAAAAGGCTCTGGTTTAGTAAATAAATTAATTAGTAAACTACCTTTCGAAGTTCATATACCAGGATATAATTATTGTGGTCCCGGCACCAACTTGGAAAAAAGATTAACTAGAGGTGACGTTGGTATAAATCCATTGGATTCCGCTTGCAAAGAACATGATATATCTTACTCTCAGACTGAAGATTTATCAAAAAGACACATATCTGACCAAATATTAGAAAAAAAAGCCTAGGATAGGGTAAAAGCTAAAGATTCTTCTATTGGTGAAAAAATTGCAGCTTTAAGTGTTGCAGGAATAATGAAGGGTAAAAGAAAGTTCGGTTTGGGATTAAAAAATACAAAAGGGGGTAAACTTAAATTGAGAAAAAGACGTATCATTCGAACACCCAAAAAAATTGGAGGATTTCTACCTCTTTTGTTTCCCATTCTTGGCGCCCTGGGTGCACTAGGTGGAGGCGCGGCAGGAATTGCTAAGGCAGTAAATGATGCTAAAGCAGCTAAACAGCAACTAGAAGAAATACATAGACATAATATTGCAATGGAAAATGCTTCTAAAGAAGGCAAAGGATTATATATTAGACCATATAAAGGAAAGGGACTATTTATTAGACCTTATAAAGGAGGATCCGTCAAAATGAAAGCAATCAGACAAAAAAAAAACTCAAAATAAGTTTTCCAAAAAGAGCACTTACGAACAATGATATTATTAAATATGTAAAGCTGTTAAAAATAACTGGCTTTAGAGGTGTTTTTATGCTCGATGAACTTCCAAAAAAAATTAATCTGAAAGAATGTGGTATTGTAAATTTGGATAAAAAACAAAATAAAGGATCTCATTGGACTGCTTATATTAAAAATAACAAAAATGTAATATATTTTGATAGTTATGGAAATTTAAAACCACCTTTTGAACTTCTCAAATATTTTAATTCGAATGGCAAAGTGGATGTATTTTATACTTATGAAAATAAACAAAAATTTAATTCATATAACTGTGGTCAACTATCCCTAAAATTTTTGCAAAAAAATATATAAACTCATTATTTATTGTAATATCTCATTCATAAATAAACTGCAATGTCTACCACAATTGCCATATCAGGAAACAGTTCTGTTTTGTCTGCTGATTTTAATCCGCCCATATATTTAGAGGATGAAAAACAATATTACCTGGGTTTATCTGATTTTGAAACGTTTATGACTATCCCCAATATAAAAGAAGGATATAATAAATTTTATATAGATAATAAAGTAATTGTTATTCCCGACGGAACTTATGACATTACAGATATAGAAACATACATAAGAGNAANTATAGAAGATTTATTTCCGAATGAAAAAAATTTTTTTCTTTTAAAAGCAAATGTTAATACTCTAAAAACTTTTTTAATGTGTAGTAGAATAATTGATTTTACCAAGGAAGATTCGATAGGAAAAATGTTGGGTTTTAATAGCAGGATACTAGAAGCTATGAAAGAGGAAGAATCAGATAATGTTGCAAAAATAACTAAGGTGAATGCTATTTGTATTGACTGTAATATTTGTGTCGGTTCTTACAATAATGGTAAACCTGTTCATATTATTCACCAGTTTTATCCAACTGTAGCTCTAGGGTATAAAATAGTTGAATCTCCTTTGCCCATTTTGTATTTTCCAGTTAGCGTCAAAGCAATTAACAATATAACAGTTAAAATAGTTGATCAAGACGGAGAACTTATCAGTTTTAGAGGAGAAACTATAACAGTAAGGTTACATTTACAAACAAGTGAAATATAAAATGGTTGTTAGATATAATAGAGCCCTTGGGATGAGACTTGCCCCTACCACTATCAATAAAGTAAAAACTTATAAAAAAAAAAAGCCTAAACAACAGTTCAGTATCAAATCCAACACCAACAAGTTAAGACGAGATAATCGTAAATTTCTCACATCCTTGGGTTTCACTGTTTTAAAATAATAAACATATTAAACGTAAACGAAAAGCTTTATGTAGACAATTCCATCGTCAGTTCTGAGCTTCACACATATCAACCATATATTTCTTCAAAATTCGATTACAATGATGAAATAAGGATCCCAATTTAAGAACTCGATGCTTACACTCTACCATCAGATAGTTTACTTTATATCGAAGGAAAATTAACTAATACAGAAGGTAAATATAAGAAAGAATTGCTATTTATTAACAATGGTATAGCCTTTTTGTTCAGAGAAATCCGCTATGAACTAAACGGAATTACTATAGATTCAATAAGAAATGTTGGATTAGCATCAACCTTAAATAGCTACCTTTCTCACAATACCAACGAAAGTTTAAAACTGGAAAATGCAGGTTGGTTTCCACATCGGAAAGAAGGTGATACAATTTTAGTTGATAATGATGGAAAATTCTCCGTATCCATACCACTAAAAATGCTTTTAGGATTTTTTGAAGATTACAGAAAAATTATTATGAATATGAAACAGGAATTGGTTCTTATTAGATCAACTGATGATTTAGATGGTGTTATTTTCAAAGAAGATCCGGCACACCTTGTTACTGCTCCTGACACTCCATTGGTTACTTTCGATAAAATTTATTGGAAAGTTCCTCACATTCTAGTTGATATGCCACAACAACTTGCTCTATCAAAAATATTAGAATCAAATAAAGATATATTGATAGGATTCAGGAGTTGGGAACTTGTTGAATATTCTTCTCTAACCGAAACAACCCGTCACACATGGCCGATAAAAACAACTAGTAAACTAGAAGCTCCTCGTCATGTTGTGATTGGCTTTCAAGAAAACAGAAAAGGGAAAATTGTTAAAGATATGAGTAAATTTGACAATATTACCTTGTCAAATATGAGAGTATATTTAAATTCTGAAAGATATCCTTATCACGATTTGTACTTAAATTTCGAAGAAAACAAATTTTCTGCTTTATACGAAATGTTTGCCAACTTTAGACAATCTTACTATCGTGTTCCAAATGAACCCATTTTTAATCCTGAACAATTCAAAAACATTAGTCCTATTGCACATATTGATTGCTCCCATCAAAAAGAACAATTCAAACGGGATCTGTAGTAATGAGAATTGAATTTGAGACACACAATGCAATTAAAAAAGATACTTCTGCTTATTGTCTTATTTTACATGACAAATTATTTAGCTACAACCCTCTTACTAAAATTGTGAAACAATTATAAACTTTATCCCCACTATTTTCATATTTCGATTTAATTTAAAGAAATTTTCAAAAGCTTTTAGTTTTAGTCATGACATCAAAACTACAACTACAAATTAAAAAATTTATTTTTAAAATTAATCAACTGAAAGAAGAAATTGCAAATTATTCAAGTAAAAAAAGTCTCATTAAAAAATTTGCTGCTTTGAAAATATGAGATTGGTTATAGATATTCAAGGATTCAAGGATGAAAAAAATAAATTTATACCGAAAGAGCTTGCAGCTTTTAATGGTTATGAAATGACTCATTACATTTTTAAAAAGCCTTTTCCAATGGAGTTTCTTTCACCTGATTGTCACAAGCAGGCGGTATGGTTAACGAAAAATTATCATTGTATACATTGGAATAATGGATTTACTCCATTACATCATTTCCCAAAAATAATTGAAACACTTACGAAGAAAGCAGATTTTGTTTTTGTAAAAGGAAGCGAAAAATAGGATTTTATACAGAAATATTCTAAAAAGCCTGTGAATGAAATAGATGAACAACCAGCGTTAAAGCTAATGGAACCAAAATGCTTCTATCATTCAAAATCACCTTGTATGTGTGCTTTGACAAATGTGTTATTTTTATATGACAATTGTTTTATGAATGAATAAAAATATAAAAAAACTT
>JAUTXW010004802.1:600000-868843 GCA_030620095.1 Kuschelorhynchus macadamiae
GATTTATTTAATAAAATTAGAAATATTAAATTGCCAAATTATTCAATTTTTATATCGTTTAATGTAAAAACCTTTTCCCAAACATACCACCATTAGAGACAGTTGAAATTATAAAAAATAATCTTATTATAAACAATACCAATCCTATCCTACAATCAGAAATTATAGATGCCTTAAAAGAATGCATGAACCAAAATTGCTTCCAGTTTATTGAGCATTTATTTTCACCCAAGGAAGGGGCTTATTATGGAGAACCCTTTAAGTTCACTATTGGCTGAAATATTATGCATAATTTGGAGAAAAAAAATTAAAATAAACCCTTTGTTTCAAAAATGTCTCTATTGGTATAGATACATCGACGATATATTGGTCTGTTTTACTAGCACAAGAAGACAGCTTACTATATTTTTAAAATATTTAAATATTTTACACAAATATATAGAATTTACTGTCGAAATAAGAACTAATAACTCTATAAATTATTTAGATTTGAACAAAACAAAGGTGGCGAATAAACACGAATTTTCAATTTTTCACAAACCTACACATACAGACACAACCATCAATAATAAATCAATGCCCACATGTATGTGCTAACACAAACTAGCAGGATATCATAGCATAATGCACAGATTAATTAATATACCTTTAAACAAAGATAATTTTCAGGAAGAATTAACAATAATTAAACAAATAAGCAGTTAACAATGGATATGATGCCAAAATAATTGGCAACATTTTAAATCAAATAATTATGTAAAAAACACTTTCAGAAATTTACTCTGTACCACCCAAAGAAAAAAAAAATATAAGATAATTACTTATAACGATAAACCTACAGAAAAATTGTTTCTATGCTACGTAAAAAGAACATTGAAATTGCGTTTAAAAAAAACAATAATCTAAGTAAATTTATAAAAAATAACAAGGAAAATACAAATAAAAATAATAAATCCGGGGCTGATTATCAGAGCATAAAAGAAGTTTTATTAACAACAAAACAGATTCAAATACGCCGAATATTTGTTAGATAATAACGATGCTTTCGATGAAAAGTTTGAAATATTACATACAGTAAACAAGAGAAAAAAATTATCACTTTTAGAGTCAATAGAAATTAGTGAACGTAAAAACACCCACTATCTCTTAAACGATCATTTATATATGAATAATTCACCTCTTTTAAACCTATTTTGTTAGAAAAACAAGCACATTTAACAAATTGCAAGTTTAAATACCGTTTGTCTGATGAAGCTACAGTGAAACATGTCAGAAGTTGTGGACAAAAGTGAAAATCCAAAGCAGTTTAAAATGTTTTATCTACATTGTAAAAAATAATTAGGTTTTTTTTCAAAAAAAAAATCATTATTTAGTATATACTCAGCAGTAACGTTCATGCATAGATAGAAAACTAAAAGATCGAATATTATATATGTTCTTTTAATTAAATATTTCATTGTACAATCTTTGTTTAAAAAATTGTTTTACTTATAGCGGCTGTACAAAACAAATTGAGTTAAGTTTTTTATTACTAATAAAATGTACACTTTTAATATTGGGCGTGGAGTCATTCAATCGTGGTCCTGAAAATATTTAAAAAACTAAGCATATAAAACCAAATTACCTAATGTGTTTATTAAAAATAAATAAATACACATTTTAGTTTTAAAATATTAAATATGTTTAACTAAATAATTTTTTTAACGATGAAAAAGTCTGTATTTCCTCGTCAACATAAAATTAATTTTTAATGGATTTTCTAACTCAACAAAAGTACGCCACACCCTAAATCATAAAACGGCCCTTATCAGTCGTTACCCACATCTAAATCAAGAATGCAAATTTTTATGAGCTTTGTGATAGCAAAAACGCAATTTTTAATCGCTTAAGTGTGAATGCGATAAAATTTTCTGCAGCGCCCGCTAATTTTATACTGAGTAATCACAAGTTCGACTTTGAGTAATTAGCAGTTTTTAAATGGGGAAAATGCTGGAAAATTCATACTTTCAGGAGAGAATTGTGCAAAGTGTAATGAGATTAATGGTATTAAAATTGATAAACTGCTAGGAAAAATAGAATTTCTTGGGAAGGTTTAGATACGATAAGAAAAAATCAATGCCGTTAGAGGAAGAAAATGAATTTTAATATGATAATTGCTATTAACTGCTACTAACCAATAAGGGGCCAAATCTACTTACACTAAGTTAATAAGATACTGGTATTTTTTAATGATAAAATTAACAAGGTTAGAAGGTAAATCGAAATTTTCACTTTGTTTTACGGTGGTAGAACATTTTTCTAGAACTTGATCGTTGGAACGGGATATAAAAACTACATACAATTTTCTTGAAGAGATTCTCTCTACCTTATTCTTCACTCTGCTCAACAACAGGCAACTTTTCTGAAATGCGGTTATTTTCACTTTTTTTTTTAGTCTATAGTGGTTCTGATAAAGACCTAAGTCTAGTCTGTAGTCATGTAGTTCTGTTGACTTGCGTACCATCACAGAGTGGTATGTAGGATGCCCAAAATTTGATTTTTGTTGGTAGCCGATGACACCAAAGGTAATCTAGGAGCAAGGTAATATTTCTGAATAATTTTTATATTGTAAATATTTCGCCATTTCGTTTCAATTTTATTTTAAGACAATCGTTTTTAGGACTTTTCCGTATGAACTTTCCAGATATCGTATGTTTCTGGGGTACTTACCCAGAGATATATATAATTTTCTTCATGGTTCGGAATTCCATGATACAGATTTGAGTGTATCTTCTTGTTCTTTTTCTATTTAATCAGAACTTAAAAGTTTATTTGTAACTTAAACTACAATCTAAAAATTTGTACGACAAGTTTAAAAAAAAGAAGAAACAAGCATCAAACAAGAAAAAAAAGGTTCTTTTATTGACCGTTATTCCAATACCTTTCAGTAATTAGACATTGACATAGGATTCTTTCTAATTAACTTATAGTCAGTTATGTGGCGCCCCTTTCATATTTTTAAGATTTTACCGAAAATTTGCAACCAACAATATATCCGAAGAATGGCTACCGTTTTCCTGTATTCAGGGCCGTTCCTATGAGGCGGCCACCAATCAGTGATTTTTAAAAAGTTTATAATAATAATAAAATCAGCAAAATTCCAGAGAATTATTAAATTAATCTCACTAAAATTTCTTGTCTCTAGCTTTTCTTATACATTCTTATACAATAGTAGGTTTTGCGATATGTATAATTCACCGCGCTGCCGCACCGGCTGCTATCAGGAAATACGAAAACGGCGAAAACTCTTAGAGATTTAGATGACCTCTTATTAACTAATGAAATAATATTATTCAGAGAAATATTTTGCACACAAATTTCTCCATTTAAAATATTAAACAATATTTCAACAAATTTTATTTTAGCATTAAGATTTTTTTAACTTTAGATACCGGTTTCAGTTTGCGTCTGGAGAAAGAAGTTTTTCTAAATTAAAAATTATTAAAAATGTTCTTGGATCAAATATGTATCAAGATCGTCTGACAAAACATTTCAATAGAAAGCGAAATTTCCGAAAACTTAGAAATGCCAACTATAATAGATGAATTTGCCTTGGAAAAAGCCAGAAAAATTTCTTTATAAATCAAAACGTGCAGTATTTTATAGTATCTTCAACTTAAGTTCTTTTATTTTACCACTCTTTAATTTTAAGTACTATTACCAACATAGTCATGTTCCTATTTTTTGTATATTATGTATATTCCTTATTTCTTTACTGATAATATAAAAGTATGGTCTTGCAAATAAACAATATTTTGAAATTAAAAAATTGAAATTGGTTAAGTAAAAAATCACATAGATATTTTTTCCTTTATTTTAGTTAGCTAATTTGTACTACTCAATTTAGATGTTATATTATTATGTTGCCACTGTTGCCTAATGTTCAATAAAACTTGTTTTTAATTATGTGTTTTTCTTTCAAATAGGATGATGGCACGCGGGCGGCCGACAGCCTAGGAACGGCCCTGCCTGTATTGGTAAAAAAGTTATGCCATATCCATGGCGTAATAAATATTATCCATTTGCAACTTTCAGTCTTTCATTTTTTGAAAATATTTTTAATTTGAATTATTTAATTCAGAGAAAATATTTTAAATATGAAAAACATGCAACTTTTTCATTAGCTGGACTAGAGGAAGGCAAACATTTTTCGGCCATTGACCAATGAATGCAAAGCCCATGGATTTATATTTTCAAGCGATTGCCGCCCCTATCAATCGGAGACTCTGGCTTTCCCTGGAAATAATAGCGAGTTAAGAGACTGTCGCCCCCAATAAATGTGAGAGGCTGGCTTTTAGTTAAAATAATAGAAACACTGGAAATAGATATTTTGATAAAGTACAGAAAATTATGTGATAAATCCAAGTAAGCTCCTGATAGGGGTATATTTAGAGAGCTTTCGCCCCTTTCGCGTAGCCCTCAGAAGATTGCGGTAAGGATGAAATCGCAAGTGAAATGATACATATTTCCCTTGTAAGAGAAATCTACCCCCGCGGAGAGTTTCCCATGTCAGAAGAGCGTAAATGAGGGAAACCAAGAATTTTTCGTCATGCGAGGCACGAAGGATGCTGTGGTGTCGGAAGACGTGTTCCGGCTTTTCTCGACACCCGTGGCAGGAATAGATTCGCACGTAGGACGTCCTCTCCCTTCCTCTGGAAGATGAATATCCGGCCGCGGACTGGTCTGCGGGCAGTTGTTTTGGATATAACTTGTGTCCATATTCTGACTGGGTAGTTTATGTGTTTAACATTTTCCAGCTAGTCTAACGATAGTAAGGAAATGTTTCGAAAATAAAAAAAAAACATCTTCAGAAGACTTTTTAATAAAGTTGTCCACTGCATAGGACATTTAAAGTTACGACCCTGAGGTTCTTTTCGGAGTTTTGTCACCGTCTGAGAGCAACAACGTAAGTGTAAGCTTTACTTAGTTGACTATGTCAGGTTACTATGTGAATTATCTTTGGCATTTATTTGCTAATAATTGCTAAAAACCGTTGAAGAAATTTGTTTCACTTTGAGATCAGAATTTTGAAATTATGTGACACATAAAAAGCTCAGTTTATATTTGGAATTGTAGAATCCAAAAAAAAATCGATGTATTTTACTTATAATCCTATTTTTTTACACATTTTTACTTACAATCCTATTTTTTAACACATCGTGTACTAATACTAATTTTGAGTAGAGTATAGTCACCTTTTCTGTGATGCATTAATAAATAGTTATTAAATGAAAATATATGTCCAATAATAGTATTTTTAGAGGGCGTGTGTTTTCTAGACATGCCATATTTTTATAACGAATCACTGGTTTCCCAACATGAAAACAGAGAAAAGCAAACCTGAACAAACATTACATAACTGCAATTAATCAAATGCAAAAACAAGTTTATACCGCCCTTACGTTTGAGCAGTAATATTCGCTATAAAAGAAAACAAACAATACCAAACATTTACCAAGAGGAAAGGAATATGTGTTCGTTTCTCGGATACAAATAAATAGCTCTATTGTGAACATTAAATTATTTCGGTATGACAACTTTATTGTCTGCAAGAATCTGATTCTCAAAAGTATTTCATATCGCAATATATTATGCTAGATTTCCTAAGAAATAAAAGTAACAAAACAAGTTTTTTGTTCCAAATTTGCCGTATAGTAATACGGCAAATTTTAAAACACCAATATTAATCAGTCAAAATTTCGTTAGGTCGCCTCTCCCGACTTCTCAATTATTTAAACCAAAATAAAAGTTTTATAAACAATGGGTATAAATAGTTAATTACACTCATTTATCGATACGCAAAAAGTCGAGAAAAATTTGAACTTGACTAAAGTGAAATTCCCAAATGCAAATTTTAAAACACTAATATTATAAGCAGTCAAAATTTCATTACGTCTCTTCTCCCGACTTTTTAGTTATTCACACCAAAATAAAAGTGTATCAGCAATGTGTATAAAAAATTTATAGCAATCCGAGGTAGTCATTATTCCGTTACTATCGAGAGATCATGTCATTTATCGACACGCAAAATGCGTAAATAGTTATTAAATGATTGAAACTATATGTCCAATAATAGCATTTTTAACTTAACATTTCCAACAATTATTGCTATAAAAAACAACACGGAATATTTACCAAGAGCAACGGAATATGTATATCATTGTCGGATATAAATAGATATAGCTATCTTGATCATTAAATTATTTCGGTATGGCAACTTTATTGACTACAATAGTCTGATAGTCAGAAGTATATCATATCGTAATATATTATGCTAAAATATTTAAGAAAGAAAAAAGCAAGACAAGTTTTTGCTCCACTTTGTCTGACCTTAATGCTATATTTGCCCTACGTCAATTTTTAAAGCACTAGTCAAAATTTCAATTTGTGGTTATTATTTTGTTACTATCGAGATATCATGTCTTTTTTCGCCACACAAAACGCATAAATAGTTACTAAATGATTGAAAATGTGTGTCCAATAGTAGTTCTCAACACGAAAATACAGAGATTTCAAAAGCACGCTTAACGAACATTACATAACTGCATTTAATTAATTATAAAAACAAGCTTATACAGTCCTTAACTTTGGACAATTATTGCTATAAAAAAACAATACCAAATATTTACCAAGAAGAACGGAATATGTGCATCATTGTCGGATACAAATAGATAGACCTATTCTGATTATTAAATTATTTTAGAATGACAACTTTATTGACTACAATAATCTGATACTCAGAAGTATATCATATCGTAATATATTACGCTAAAATATTTAAGAAAGAAAAAAGCAAAACAAGTTTTTGCTCCATTTTGTCTGACCTTAATGCTATATTTGCCCTACGTCAATTTTTAAAGCACTAATATTATTCAGTCAAAATTTCGATTTGTGGTAATTATTTCGTTACTATCGAAATATCATGTCATTTTTCGCCACGCAAAACACATAAATAGTTATTAAATGATTGAAAATGTGTGTGCAACAGTAGCATTTTTGAAAGGCGGGTGGGTTCTAGCCATACAATATTGTTATTGTGTACCACTGGTTTCTCAACACGAAAAACAGACAGTTTAAAAGCACGCTTAACGAACATTACATAACTGCATTCAATTAATTATTAAAACAAGCGTATACAGTCCTTAACTTTGAACAACAATTATTGCTCTAAAAAAACAAGTGGAATACAAATAGATAGAACTATTTTAATTATTAAATTATTTCGGAATGACAACTTTGTTGACTACAGTAATCTGATATACGAAACACGTGTTTGGTCCAATTTGTCTGAACCTAATGCTTTATTTGACTTATGTCAATTTTAAAAGCACTAATATTATTCAATCAAAATTTCGATATGTCGCTTCTCCGGATTTTTTAATTGTTCATACCAAAATAAAAGTGTTTTTAACAGTGGGTATAAATAATATATAGCAGTGGTGGTTAGTTATTTAAGTTTATACAGTCCTTAACCTTGAGCAGCAATTATTTCTGTAAAAAAACAATACCAAATATTTACCCAAGAGGAACGGAATATTTTTTACTCCAATTTGCCTAACCCTAATGCTATATTTGCACTACTATAAATTTTTAAAATACTTATTATAAAAACATTTAAATATAAAAGTTGTATGCCGAAACGTAGTTATGTATGTATAAAGAATCTCTCAAAAATATGTGGCAGACCCAACCTGATTTGTTCTAATTGGGTGTTTCATTTGAAAAAAATATGCCTGTTCGGCTATACATTTTTGAGACGTCTTGTAAATATAAAAATATCTTCATATAGTCTACTATCTTTAATTTGTAATAGATTTTTCAACTTCTTGAAATTACACCAGTAAATATGGAGTGAGTGGTGAGTCACGAGAAAAGACCTTAAACACACAATAATGCAAATCTCATTTTCCTAAAGCATTTTTGCCAATTTTTTTTGCTTAATATTAGACCATAGTTAAACAATACATTTTTGCAGTGCTTCTTGGTATGTAGATACGCATGTGACGTAAATCTATTCAATTTCGCCACATAAAAGCGGTATTTTTATGTGCTAGAATTCCGTGTTTGCCGCACTACTCGACCATAGAGAAAACTGCAGCTAAAACATTCTTAAGGAATTCTCATATAAATGGTTTTATGGGCAAGTTAAGAAGTTTACAATGGACCTTCATCCAGAAATATTGTAATATATGAGAGACTTATCCGGTTTAAGAAGAGGCTAACTCATTCTAAATTGCTTTTATTATGGTTGGTATACTATTAAGATATGGGCTCTTTACATTTTTGAATCTGTACTTTAGTTTTAAATTGACTAGAAATTGTACTAATATTATCTTGTGGAAACGGTGGTGGTTTTCCAATACCATTTAGCACGTTCATAAACAAAATGTTTAATCCGGAAAAAAAAATGTTGCAATATTTATTTAATGAATTAATCAAGCAAATACTTGTACGATAATTATTATGTATTCTGTAAATGTTAATAATATTATCGGATAGGAAAACACATACTTCCTAAATAGACACTAAACAATGGTTTTTGTATAAATGTTAACAAATGCGTTCTGCAAAAGCTCAGATGTAAAAAAAAAACAGTTTAACTAATGTCCAAGAACTATATTAAAAATAATTAAAATATTACTCGTATAAAAAAATTAATATTGTGTAATAGAAGTAGTAATAGTAATATTAGTGGTGAAAATAAATGGTTAGGATTTTAGGCCAATTTAGTCCTAAAAGATACTTTTACCAGCAACTGCCTTGGTGTACCAAAGAATAATTTACAAAGTCTCCAGGATATTGAGAAACAATTTTAAGAAACCTTCTCATGAAACCTTTTTAACTATCAAGATTCGGCAGTAGTTTTTTGAGTAAAGCACAAAGCTAAAAAGGCTCTATCTTAAGAGATCTTTGAAATTTTCTAAATAAATCAAAAAACCAATACTCTACTTACTACTACTTAAGACACTTGTTTAAAATTTCCACCTAATTTATTTTACGAACTGAAACAATTGTTTCGCCAACACTGTGGCAGCATCAGATGTTAGATTTTAAATAAAAGAGTAACAAAAACTGGAGATCTTAAGTACATGAATTCGTTTAATATAAACCATCAATTCCCCAATGTTGAATCTTTATTAGGCTATAACGGAAAATCGAGAACATTTCACTTGTATAATATCTGCAAAACGGGTTCAGGTACTTAAGACCTTTACCTGTTAAGTATATTTATTCTTTCGTATACTTACACTTATCACTTCTACATAAAATATCTCATAAATCAGTCAATAGTTTTAAGAGTTATCTAGTTGAAAACAAAATCTCTTAAGGATGAATTGTAAAACCTAATATTAGGGAAACGAAGAGGTAGCTTGTATTAACAGAAAAAAACATGGTAACTATTACATCCTAATAAAAAATGGTCTAAGTGGCAAGTTTTCTGATTATCCCTGAGTATTATAAATTGCGTAAAAGATAATTTGAATCACGTTTTTTCTGGGCATTGAGATTTATCGTATATATCAATATTTTAAAAATATAAAATACATGGGATACAGGATTAGTGCTAAATTAGAAAACAACCTGAAATGTTCAAAGGTTATGATATTTTATCACAAGCATTTTTTCTTAAAATAAATGTTAAATTAACTTAACAATATGTGAACACATTTTACCATTTTTACTAAAATTCTTAATTCAATTAAAAATGGACGCTACCTTGTTTAGTATCATTTTATTTAGGACATGGAATCAAATACGAAAACTTTTAAATAAATTCGTTTTTAAAATTGGCTTTTATTTACATAATGACACTTAACTAACATACTCAGTGCTAAAGAAGATACGGGCTGCTGTTATCAATTTCTACTATTAGGCCACTCCAGGCACCAATGTCTGCTTTAGAATATATCTAGATTTGACAAGCGGACATATATTTTGTTTTTTTTTTCTCAACTCAAGCAGATCAACCAATACACGAATTATTGACAATTCAATGTGCAAACTTTAAAAAAATAATTTAACATCTAACTGTAAAATTAAAAGAAAACTCAAAAAATCATTTTGGAGTAGTTATTGATCAAAACTAAGATTGTATAAACATGTAATATGTGTAATATCAAAAACTAGAAAGATGTTTAAATTTTAAAAATTATCATATCATCATATGGGGAGGATTGTGTAATTCGAATTTAAAAATGGTTTCAATATGCTAAAATTCTGCCTTAAAAATTATTTATCATAAACCTAGCAGATACCCTACCTATCTTTTATAACCTTTTATTTTTATATTTTTTTTTTATTTAACCTACATAGCTTGAGATAAGCACCTGTATTCTCTTGTTTCACATGTTAACGAAAATCTCTCTATGTTCAGGTTTCAAAACTCTTTCTGTCACAGATTCGTTACTTATTATGCTCCCAAAATGTTAAACATTTTACCAATTGATGTTCAGAGCATGATTATCATATGCTATAAAACACTAAGAATAAAAATTAAATATTTTATTCCTAAAAACAAGGATTATTTTAAAACAGTGTTTTTCTAAATTAAATAATACAATTTAATTCCGCTCAAAAGTATGCATCTGTTTCCGCTATGCTCTACCTCGTCATTAGCTGCTATCGCGGTCTAGCGTTTCTAAAATTTTGTTAAAAAAAACAAATTTAAATAATTAAATGTGGGAGGATTCCCGCATGCAAATTGGCCTTAGCAATTGAGGCCTGATTTCTTCCCCGCTCAATATAATTGTAAAAAATTACCAAAATTAAATAGATTCTTAAATTTTTTTGTTAACATAAAGTTCTTAAATATTTATTATAAAACTTTTGAAATTTATGTTTTATATAGTTCGTACTTATCTGGATAAAAATGCAGTTCTTCTAACAAATTAATGTGTAATAAATCATTTCGTTTTAAAAATATTTTTGATGCCACTATTTTTGTACCTTTTCTTCTTTACCTTTTTTAATTGTACTACATACATTTTTTTAAGTTTTGCCACACACACTTCAGATGTGGCTAAACATTGACGAAATTATATTGTAATTAACTGCGTTATGAATAATTTAATGTCTGTAACTTTTTATTATATAATCAAGTTCCACAACCATTATTATACAAATTGAACACTGGTTCGGGAGTGATCAGTTTTTATTTACATATATTTAACAATATTCATTTCTAGAAATATGAACTGTTAGTATAAATATCTATTTCTTTATGAAAAGCGCTATAAAGTAATGATTGTTGTGTAAACTTGACACCTTTCCCAGAATGGAAACCTAGTAACAACAAAAGATACAAAAGAAACATTGTTTTAACGTCTCTATTATTCTAAAAAATATGTTAGCCACGTTATGAATTTCAAATTCGTCCCCTTTTCGTTTAAAAGCCATTATGACTTTTTAAAGCTGGCAACATGGTTTTCTACTTAACCCGTCATTAAGGCCCGTAACTACCGAGCTTGATAGGCACAAAAGCAATTAAACGAAAGTTTGCGGATTAAAAATAATTGTGAAGCGGTTTAATTGGGAGAAATAATTTTTATTTGTCTTCGCTGAAATTAGAAGAGACTTCTTGCTTGCCTAAAGAAGAATAAAAACAAAGTGGAAAAAAATTAACGAATGCTAGCGTTCGACTTTGCACTTATTTTTCCACTATAGTAGTATTAAATACTTGATATTCTAATACATTTCTGCTTATTCTAATAATCACTACTAATACTAGTGGAAAAGTAGCCACGGTATTATAGCGATCAATCTAGCAGCACTACGACAGCTATAAAAATGTCATAGAGCTGTAAACAATTGCAATATATAAAGCATTGTCTGTTGATTTATTTTGCAGACCACACTTTTTCCATTTCACACTAAAAATAACAACAAACAACAAGAGCCACACTTAAATGTATGGTGAGAAAACATCACTTAGAAAATGAAATACTGTCGTAACTTCTCGTTCGAAATCTGCAGATAGTAGCGTCAATAAAACAACGGGATTTGACCAGGTAGTTTTTTAGTTTGGACTTATTCAAATGATCGGTAAATTTGGTTTTTCAGTTAAAGTTAGAACTAAATCCACGTTTTATTCAGTGAACTATTACAGTTTTAAAGACTGAATACAAACTAAAGCGTGTAAACTCTTCGTTTATTATTTTAGTCAAGATTTATGAACTATATAAGCATGTTCGCATAAACTACTTATTGAAAAGTTATATCAGTATGGCGCTAGAGAGAAACCTGTGAAACTTTTGGAAGATCACCTTTTATCAAGGAGGCAGTGTGTTTGCCTTGGAGGTAATATATCATATTTTGGTATTTTGGTATTTTGGAAAGTGGAGTGCCCCAAGGGTCCGTTCTTGGGCCTTTTCTTATATATATATATATATATATATATATATATATATATAATATATATATATATATATATATATATATATATATATATATATATATATATATATATATATATATATATATATATATATATATATATATATATAATATATAAATATATAAATATATAAATATATATATATATATATATATATATATATATATATATATATATATATATATATATATATATATATATATATATATATATATATATATATATATAAATTGTAGGTAAACTTAATTTATACTTCTCCGAGTGTATCAATATATCGAATACTACATGCGATGAACAGGTTTCCTTTTATCAGCAAAACACTCGAAATGTGACTTCTGAATTTAATTCTACCCTCTTAGATAATTCTGATTTACATAAATATATAAATTCCATAAAAACTAATTCTATTGGTGAAGATGGTCTCTCACTTAAAGATTTGAAATTATGTCTGCCTTTTTGTGAAAATCCGTTATTGAATATTGTTAATACTTGCATATTAAATGGCGTCTTTCCAAAACTTTGGAAAAAAGCCAGTATAAAACCTCTGCCTAAGAAACCTAAACCCTAAAGAACTAAAAGATTTAACAATTGTAATTTGAGTTATTTTTTCTAATACTGATAATAATTGCTTTATATAAATATTTAATTTAATTATAGTGGATAAAATTTATTTAATTATAGTGGATAAAAAAATCTCTAGTATTTTATTAAAACCAGGTCTTAAATACATTTTTAATAATAGTTAGTTATAAAAGAACTCAAATTCAAAAAGCATATTTTAATTTAATTAAAAAAATGTGTTTTTTTTGTGATGGAGTTGATATATACAAACACACTTATGTTTTCTTAGATTAGTTTAGTTCTCAGTTCTCTCTATTTTCAAGAAGCGGCTCTAACTCAAGATGGAGAATAAAGAAGGCTGGGATAAAGGACTCGTTATTAACTTTTTGTCTAATCAGGAGGTCGGGGAGTATTCCAACGTTGTTGATATTAGAAAATGGTGTTGTTTTTAAAACGCTAAGCAACCTTGAGCAATTTTATTGTCCATTTATTCATTGTCAACGTATGTTAATGTATAGGCGTAAATTTCTATCCGCTCATTTTTTTCTAACATGAAAAATACATGTTTTTCAATAAAATCAAATTAAATAACTCAATTATAAGTCCATTCTAAACATAAATATATATTCAAATGTAATATACGTTGTGCTCTCTATAAACCGCTGAACAGACGAACTTATACATGCAAATTTTTGGACAAAATTCAGATTTCAACATTTTCAGTAAGAATTAAGATATTATTAATACAGTAGCAGCTCGTGATGTTTCAGTTTGTCAGCATCTTGTCTGTAATTTCTAAAGTGCTGGAAAAACATATTTATAATCAAATAATTTCATTTTGTAGTTTATATGATATAATTCCGGAATGTCAATCGGGTTTTAGAAAGGCATTTAGCACTACCACTTTTCTTTGTAATCCTGTTAATGAAATCAGACATAAGGAAGATAAAAAAGAGTTTACTTGCCTTTGCTTGCTTGATTTCAGTAAAGCATTTGATACTCTAGACTATAGGATGCTACTGGCTAAGCTTCATTACTTTGGTTTTTCTAACAATTCAATGGGGTTTTTAAAGTCTTATCTAACTAATAGATTTCATTGTGTGGCCATAAAAAGTGGACAGGTTCAGAAACAGTCCAGTTATATTCCTCTCGAAAGAGGCGTACCACAAGGATCCATCTTAGGGCCTTTGCTGTTCTCTTTATATGTTGCGGACATTGAAAGAATAATTAAACACTCCGAACTTAAACAATTCTCAACTCTACAAGTCTTTTATTATAGATACTTTACTTACTTCACAAACAAACTTCAATGAAGATCTTAGCGAATTAAATAAGTTTACTAAAAATCATAACTTAAAGTTAAATGCCTCCAAATCTTGAGTAATAGTTTTTGGATCTAATAAAAATCTTTTGGAAAATGTGGCAACTAATTTCCAAGTTAAAATAAATGATGTATCCGTACCAATTGTAACTGTAGCTAAGAATTTAGGTATTTTTATCGATAACAAACTAAATTTTGAGGCTCATATTAAGGAGAAACTTAGTATTGCGTATATGCGTCTGGGGAAATTGTATAAACTTAAACGCCATCTACCTAGTGATACAAAATATTCATTATGTGATTCTCTAGTGTTAGCATTACTTGACTATGGTGATGTCGTCTATCATAACTCACTAAGCGCGCACACTAAACATTCCATATAAAAACTTCAAAATGCATGCCTACGTTTCGCACATAATATACTATTTAGAAACCATATTACACCGTATCTCAATAGATATTCTATCCTGTCAATGGCTAGAAGGCGCGAGTATCATATGTTCTTATTTATTTTTCGCATATTAACAACCAATCAACCTCCATATTTAAGGCCTATATTCACAACGCATCATTCAGCTTCGTCGCAGTTCAGATGTAGAATAATTTATCAAATAATATTAAACAATTTCCGTTACGCAGCTTCAAGACACATATAAAAATATGTTGTTGCATTCGCAAAACTAATTTTAATTTGAACCGATGAATTTTGCATTCCATGAATACTATTATTGCTTATTTATTTAATTAGTTATTGACAAGCACCTCTTTATTCGTACTAATTTTTATATATTCACATATTTTTTAATTATATTTTTGTTTGTTGCACTCGCCCAGTTTTTAACAAATAATAGAATTTAACTAATAATAACTAGCCACATCCTCTCAAGTGTCCGTCCGCGCATGCTTCCTGCATTCTGAGCTCCCTGATGTTCGCTGTATAACTATAACATATTGATATTGTTTTTGTTTGTTTTTGTTCACACACTTCATTCTTAATATTCACTGTTTAATAATAAGATTAGTTTTAACGCTCATTATTATTTATAAATTATTAATCTCGTTGATATTTTTCAATTTTCTAAGGGCTGCATTACACTGACTCGGAAAGCGTCTGAGTCTGTGCAACGGTTATTAAAATCGCTATGCAGACCCTGTTTGCCTGTAAACATGCCATTTAAATTTTTATATTCTAATATTTTGTTAAATTTTTACATTCCAATATTTTGTATTTCAATTTATTTGTAATATTCTGTATTTCAATTGTTTGTATGTCTTATAAGGCAAATAAAAAGTTTTGAATTTGAATTTGAATATATATATATATATATATATATATATATATATATATATATATATATATAAGTATATATATATCTTACAATATTTATAAAACGCCAGCAAACATATGACTCTTAAGGCTGATCACTTCAAGTTTTAAAATTCTAACTTTACCAGCGTTTTATATAATCATCATCGAAATATTTTGAAATCACAAACAATCCATTGAGTGATTTTATTTAAAATTTAATAGTTTGTTACTCATGTTATGTTGGTATTCTATGAATGTTCTAGTTATATCTTATATATATATATATATATATATATATATATATATATATATATCTATATATATATATATATATCTATATATATATATATATATATATATATATATATATATATATATATATATATATATATATATATATATATATATATTAACTTACATGTTGTACCTGACTTGATACAATTGTAATTTACAACAGTAGTCAAACAAAGATGTGTCTGTGTCTTTGTCTATGTCTATACCTATGTCTATGAGATTATGGGTAAAGCGCTCCTCTAAACATTTTGAACAGTTGGTTAGGTTGCCTCAAGCCAACATTAGTTGACAATAAAGCACACATTTACAAATAATGACTAAGTATTAAATTTAAATAAAGTCAGAACCAGTCTTCAGCTTCACATGTACAGATGTTTGCTGAGGCGAATTCCTGCTACATATTGCAAATTTATCTTCGTAACAAAGTGCCAGTTAGTGTAATTTTTCATATTTTTATATTGTAGTCCTTGCTGCAGTGATGTAATTTTGAAGGAATAACTAAGGGGTCAAAATGGTAGTTTTAGAGTTGTCGTGGCTACCCAAAAAGGTTCATGATGTAAAAATAAAAATAATCTCATATTTTGACGGGATTTAAATTACATACCTAGTTGAACTTGTATTTATATTAAAATTTATAGGGTTTTTTAAATATCTTCTTTGTGATTTAATAAAAATATATATGAACCTATTTTATTTTCTGTTATTTATTATTAAGTACGTTTGAAATTTACAACTAATAATAAGTTGTTTTATTGTTTCTTTTTCTAGTAGGCTTTGACTGATTTTTTTATCGTTACTGTAAAAAAATATGAGCAATGTATTTAGAATTATGATAATGAATGAATTTAGAAAAATAATTCATTTCCTTTATTTATTACAATAATAAACCTAAAATCTATAGGCAAAATTTTTGAAGGTAATACGCAACTTCGGTTTACATAGATATAGTCAACTCAAAGTAGTGTGTAGAAGACGTCAAAATAATCCTAGTGTTTCATTAAAAAAATTATGAGGTGCCCTTTTACAAGGCCCTAAAGTTGTACCTACTAATAGTACCTTTTCAGCTCTAACTTTTGACCTGACTTTTTATGTTTTAATTAAATATTAATGTTTTATGTATGCCATAAAGATTCATAAACTCATACTACAGTGAATATTTTACATCGTCAGGAAAATTAGGAACGGATTTGCCACCGCATTCATTAACTCAAAACTGTGATAGATGTCATTTTACAGAGCTGAAAGAGTTATTTAGGTTATATAGATTTAAAAGTAACGATCAATATGAGACTAGCCGTGAATATTATCAGACAAAGCATCAGTCAAGGCTGATATACCCTAGCGTGTCATAGTGATTGTTTTCGAATAACATACAAAACTTTATCTTCTGGCGTCAGTTGAGTCGAACATTGAGCAAATTTTGTTAAAAAATGTTCCCGGCAAAAATACATTGTCTTACATTTTTTCATTACGGTTCTAGGACTATAATGAATTCTTTACGCTCCTAGGACTATAATGAATCGGTAAGAATACTTAATCCGAAAAAATGTGTCATTTTGACTTTAAAAATGACGGTCACAATGATGCAATTATGACAAACCAGAAGATAAACTAATATTTTAATAGTTTGATCATTCATGAAAATGCACTCTGCATGAGCTTCGAAACAATTGTTCATTTTTAAGCAAATTAATAAAGTGTGCAATAAGCAAATAAAAAGTAGTGCATACAGGCATTTAATTTATGGACCAGTACAATGGAATTCCCTCGAGTCAAGAATGTTTGCTAAAATTGTCCCATCGAAACGTGCATAATGCAAAAATATTTAGAAGGGTTGACCATCGCTTGAAAGAAACAAGAAATGAATAGAGTAAAATAGAATTAAATAATTTCTCGATACAAAGGAATGACTAAAAGATCTTTAAATCAGTGTTTAGCTGTGTAAAGTGACACTTGTCAAAATTATCACGCAATTAGTATGATAGCTAGTAAGAGATTTAATAAAGTATGACCAAAGAGTAAGTGTTATAAAGCGATGACAGCCGGCAAAACATCAAACGATTTTTGCCTTGACTCTCATTGGCTTATCCCTTTAACTTGGAGTTATGCGCTGATGCCGGCTGTTACGCCAAACTATTTTATTACATAATCAAGTTTGTAGTACACTCTTACCATGCTTTATATCAGGTATCACACACAACTTTATAATGTTTGTAATACCTTTAAGAACATGACAGGCACTAAAGCACATAAAATAAATAAATATTGCATCAAGAGATAAAGAAATACGGTTTTCAGTAATAGATATATTACGTATCAAACGCAATAATTTGAATTCTTAGCCCCCGAGTATCCAGTCACATAACGAGAAATCTGCCTTAAGGAATGCTAGCTGTCAGTTTCATAAATAAAAAGCACAGTTAAGAGAAATAATAATCTATGGACGATGCAAAAAGTTGCAATTCAAAGAAGGCCGTATCCAAGTGGCCAGCGCAGCGTGGTGCTTAGTGGTTTGAAAGATAATTAATTTTAGCAGGACACAAAGAAAACTCAAATTTATTCAATAAATAAGTACAAAATGATAAAGGTGTACTAATTTTGTTTGTAGTGTAACAACTTCTTAACTGAGAAAATATTATTATACATAACTATGTATGTAGGAATCTTGTGGTGTTTTAAGAAATTAGAAAATTTTATATTTGCCGAGTAATAAAAAAATTTTCCTCCTAGATCCAAACTAACTTTCTCTAATACTTCAAATAGTTTGTATATATATATCCTTCCGTGAACAGATGTCAATTTCTTCCTACTAATACCAATAAATTATAATAATTATATTTATAACCATAATTCATTCATATGAGTTTGTAACCTGCTAGTACTGATCTTCAATAGAAGAGTAAATGTAACTTTACCATTAAAATGCAATTAATTTTATACAATTCCTGTTAACCAGTAGTCCCTCATTTCGCTTTCAATCCCTCGATACTATACTATATACTCAAAAAGTTACTATCTCATATCGCCATACCACATCTCAAATCTCCGTACCATATAACTAGCAATAAAAACTGCGAAATCTCGATAGTTCATATTCAGCAGTAATTATCAACTATATACCTATCCCTACCAAAGAGCCTTAGCTGCTCCGCTATGTCGCGCTGATTTAGCAGCGAATTACATTTATAAAATTATAAGTATAATTAATAAAATTTCTAAACGTTAAACTTATCTACGGATTGTACCTAGCTTGAAGAATGTATTTTTATTGCCGCATTTGCGTTAGAGACGAACATTTTAACAATTGAAATGATCCATTATGGGGTTACATATTAAGGCCGTCAAACAATGGGTAACTAAATTTAACAATCCGTGCAAAATTGCGGTGGAGCTAGCACAGGAATGCCACTGGCCCCTCTCCCCAGGAAAGTTATCACGAAGACAAATCTGCTGCAATTTATATAAAACCTTTTGTTTTTTTAAGTTATTAGTATAATTTTACCCCATCGGATTTCCATCCATATCAACTGTTGAGTGAACCTTTTTTTAACCATCAGCATAATTTTGCTCCACCTGGATTTCATCCTGGCTGGCGGCGCCCATGTGACCACCTTTATTGTCACAAATACATCTTTTAATTCGTTCAATGCTTTTTTTTATTTATAAATCAGTCACGCATAAAGGTGAATGACCAGTCGTTTTAAGTCATTTATGCGATCATTTTCCAAAATTAGCCACGTATAAAAATACATGACCAGTCATTTATGAAAGTGGTCCGGTCACTTATTCGGTCACTTTTCGCAATTTTTATAAATGACGCAATAGTAAAAGTGTGAAACTTTTACGTTAAAATAGTAGTTACGTTGTTACTCCCTATTGCTTGCTGAACTGTCATACTGTAAAATTTCACAAGAAAGTGCCCATCAAGACATTTGCTACACATCAGGTTTTGCGACATATACTTTACGACTCTTTCCTTCTGACGTCGCAAAATGTCATAATAGTAGCAAATCACAAAAAAGACTTCTGCGACATTTCTCCAACTCTGCTTGAGTAGAAAGGCTGTACCGTAGCTTGAGAATTAACAGCTCAAGGGTAGAGTGCGGGCCAAGGTTCGATAGAGTGACTGAGTACCGTAGATTGGAGCAGAAAGTCTCTTCCAAGTTAGACGTTATCGCGAGAAGGCGGCATTAGCATGTGATAAAAAATATGTTCATAGTATTATACTAGTTTATTTACAATCATCAATACAATTATAGCAAACATATCGAAATTTAAATAAAACTCTTAAAATTTCCCTACAAATGCCAACTTAATTTGCTATAAACTCGCCCAAAACAAAATCATAAAATTTTAAAAGCGTTTATGTATTATTTTTTATATCGGAAGGCCACCCTTGTTGCAAGCCGAAATGGCTGAACTTCCATTTTTGGACCCCTCAAGTAATAAAGTCAGTTAATGGAAACATTAGATACACCTATAAAGAGCGGTTAAAAGTTTCATTTGCACGTAATGTTTTCAAAATTTACGACCTAACCTCAAGGTCGTAAAGTAAACCTAATTTCTAAAGCGCATCGAATTCTGAAATTAAAATGGTTTTTTAGGGCTTCAAAAATAAGTTTCAAAGTAAGCATTTTATTTTACAACTTCGTTTTCCTTTAATATAAGGTTGTGCTCTGAGAGTTTCATCAACTACCTTTGTTATTAGTTACAGTAGTAAAAGAACGTAGTTGTCTGAACTTTTAATTGTTTTAATTTCTTAATCTCGAAGAGGATTGCGTACGAAATAAGATGTACTTAAGTTACTTAAAATCTATATCTTCTCTTTAAAATTTCACAATTTATTTACTCCTATATGTTGTTGGATAGAAGTTTGAATTAGGTCTTTTTTGCTTTACAATGAATCCGATCTAAATAGTCAATTATCATCGATTTTCTAGCATTCGCATAAGCCTTCCTAATATATTTTATATTTTTTGTAATAGCATAATATGTTTTTATCACCAAAAAAGTTTTAATAAACAACATTAGTTAATAATACTGGCATCGGTTCCTCAATAATTATTTAAATTACTTACTACGTTGGCGATAGTCGGAGCGTACCTTGAAATCTATTTTTTATCAAGATGTATCTAGTTCTTTTATTGCACCGCACTATATTATACCATGAAATGTATTTTACCTATGTCCATTATAGAAAATAAATAAAAAAACACAGGATCTACAGGCTCAGTAAATAGTTTATTACACACGGAAAACAAATCACAAGGTCACCGTAAACCAAACGCACGGCCGCCGTAAACAAAACGCATCGTTGAATGCATTTATGTAGAACCTTTAATATTCCGTGAGTAGGCCATGATCGCGCGCTCGTCAGGCATCAGCTGTAGTCATAGCAACTATCAAATACAAAATACAAACAAACTCTTTCGACTGGGTAATAAGAAGTTATAATTAATTGTAAGTTTAGCTACTTGTTTAGTAAGATGCCTTATTACTATTCATTGTCGACCCCAAAAGCCTACGAACAGGGTTTGTTATTTTATTGTCCCAACGAATAAAGTTACCTAGGACATATCAAGCACTGAAAAAGTGCCCTCCAAGTTTAATCTCGAAAGAGGATTAGAAAACAGACGCGTTGCAATGATTCGTCTTCGTGTCTCTAAGCAACATATAAACCCAAATATTGAGCGAAGACTTCGATAGTTTTAATTGGTTCAGATGTTTTATGCCTAAGCTTGAGGAATTATTTATTATCACTATACACCAGTGACGGCTCGTGGTGAATTATATTGGGAGGTCAATAACAAATTTAAAAATAGGCATACTTAAAATCAAAATAAATATCTTATCCTCAAATTGAGCTTTAAATTCTCTTGAAGTTCAGGTCTACTCTTTGTTCTTTAGAATTGGAAAAATGCTGAATGACACGTTCGTTAAAATTGCATGCACATTTATAAACGGTTTCTCGATACTTAACATTGCTAAAGCAGATAGTCTATCTTGGCTCAACTCCTCAGCAAAAGACATAAGCCCTCGAAAAACCCCTGGATTTTCAGACAAAGCCGTTTCATCAAAGCCACGTAGTGCCAGCTCGAATGCCCTACAAAATTTTACCCAATCTATAATTTTGTTTAAAATATAACGATTTTTGAATGCATTTTCATTAAAATCTCTAAGAGATTTTCTATAAGCTGTGTCTAGCTGAGCGCGAATATCAACACTTCCGACCGTAGCATAGTTGACCGAACATTTCATGTAATCTGCATAAAACGCATGTTTTTTTATTTTTTCTGTGTTTTAAGTCTTTAATCGTATACTAAGTTCTAGCAAATTGCGACTACTTACTTTGAATTCGGTTATTTTCTCAAAATTAATTTCGTTAGAACTCTTTAGTTGTTTAATTTTTTGCACTACCAGCATTTTATTTCGTCTACATTCACAACTCAAACATACACCACCTTGAAATTGGTTTTTTGCATAATTAAGTTCATAAGCACTTTTTAGTCGTTTATTTTTTTGCACTAGTCACTACCAACATTGTATTCCCTGTATATTCTCACACATGGATCATAAAAATAAAAAAATATATATTACAAAAAACAGTATATTTTCATGGGTTAAAAACGTCCAAAACAATATCGAGTTAGAATATCGACCGCGCGACCTCTGAACAATTGAACTTAAATTAAGAATTATGTGAAGAGACCGGCTGATGACCCAAATCGCGATTTCATATTTTATTTGCTATCACATTTGGCTGCCGCTCGGTAGCTGTGAAATCTTCGGGTACTTTCGTCAAGCTTTAAGGTAATCAGGGCAATTCGGACTGCCCAGCTTAGCCAAGTATATCGTATTTTATTATGCCTAAGGAACGCAACGAGACCATTCGAATCGCCGCCGCGCGCGGCTAATAATGCAGCGTATTTAACCTTTCCCAAAGTTCGCGTTTTATTACAACTTTTAGGAGGGACGGTCAAACGAATAATTTATTTTCTGAAATATTTTTGAGGGGTCATTGACCAAATGGAAGAGCCGCCACACTGGTATACGAGAATATGAATATGAAACAGGATCACATTTACCCAGAGGGACGCATGCAGCTTAGAGTAAGGGCAAGATAGGAAAGAGACACGGTCACGTGATCGGCTAGATTCATTGAGCGCCCAATCGGTGCGGCTTGGCTTTGTAGTCAGTAGCGGTACATCGAATAGATAATATTTAATAAAGCAGGATTGTAGATGATCTTTATGACAAAGTACGTTGTATTTTAGTCACTTGAATCGGGTAACGACGGGACAATAGCTTCCAGACCTAAACTACTATCACTGCTTTCGTTGTCTGTCCACATTTCTTCCAACGATCCTGTATTGACGGTAAATCGTAAATTAACTAGCGTGCTGTCCAATAAATGTTCTTTCAATCTGAGCACCTTTATACTTTTGAACATGATTTGATGATTTTTTTCAAAAATGTAGTAGTTTTGAAGATAAATTAATTTCAAATAATTCAAAATGCATACTTTCCAAGCTTAATTTTCACAAAAACTACGAGACATGCAAAACAAATTATGAATACGGCTTTTGTTTTTATTTTTTGACAGTTTTTTGAGAACCAGACGGCCTACGTTTGAGCACTCTGCACATTCCTAAACCACCCCTTGAGAGGTTTTAACAAAATTTAATTTGTTTAATGAAAAAATTACTAATCTGCGTATGCAATGCATAAGTATATAAAAAAAGTTTCACAAGGAACCAACAGCAGAATCATTACAATGGATAACAATAATTGGACACAGGTAACGAATTAGGTTTGTTACAAAAAATTGGTGCTACCTGTAACTTATAGAGTTGATCAATCTCCTTAATGTGGTTATGGACCCAGAAAAGTTGAGCTGTCTGTTCTTGATTTTTTGTAATATGCCTAAAAGCAAAAATGTTTTATTGAAACAGTTTTTAATAAATTTGATGTGGGCATACCTCATAATTTAATTAATATTTCAATTCACTAAGATTTAAATATAATATCTGGAAATATCCGAGGTAGACTTAGGATAAAAATATGCACCCTCTGATGCCTATTCATTTTAATACCTTTTCTTGTAACACTTACAGGAACGGTTGGGACTATTTTTGGCTTTGTTCAGTTTTTAACCGAAACAAAACCGGTTACCTGTAGCCCGTTTCAAAATGGGGATAACAAAAAGCCCAAATTATAAATACAAAACCCAGAATCATTGAATAAAGAAATGTATACTCGATTCGGTAATTTTCCTTTTCAATGGCAAATAATAAGCAGTAAAGGTATAATACCACTTTTGCGTGAATATTTAAACAATACGAGTAAGTGCCCCACTATCCACATATTATTAATTTAATTCAAATAAGACTCCAATGATTCAGGATAGATTACGTTACAAACACTACACTAATTAATAAAAAAAAGTTTTTTGATCGTTACTTTTCACGCTTGGGCGCTCAAAAAGAAGTTGTGGCTATGTTAGAATCCACTCTTCCTTCCTTCCTTTATTGTCCTTGTATTTTTGCTGACACCAGTCGCCGCCAAAATTCTTTCCCTATTTAAAATAAAATGCCTATTTAATATTTGGTAAATGATATACTTATTAACGCAAAAAGGAACGGTGTTTCTTAAGATATACACAATAATAATTTTGTACTTGTTAGGACATACCGGTAGGTTTGAATTTGTATTCCCCCTTTAGCTTCTTATTCCATATACTTGGGAACCCCATCTATAATTTCTCTCACAACGACTATGAAGCCTTTCCCCTTCACACCATTTTTTTTTTGAGCCATCAATGAGGCTTCAGTGAAAAAAATGGAGTTCTTTAGATAAAGTGATTAACAAACGAAGTACTTTCAAACAAAACACTAAGCTCAACAACACAGAGACAAAACTAAAAGTTTGCTCAACTAAAAGTTACCTGATATCATAAAATAGAAAGGGAAACCATTAAATTTTTGTGTTTACTTAAACGCAAAGCACGTACGCTATTTGCGGTCCTTGTTTCGTGATCCTAGTTGGTAGTTGCTAGGACAAAGGCTGCTTGCGACCGGTGCCTTTGGCAAAGGGTTTGCCACGTGCTGTCCCATTCCGAAGTTGCGCTGGCTTTACCATCACTAGCGGCAACTTAAGGAAACTTCACTTAAATACCATAATCACTTACTACGTTAACCATTGTTCCCAAAAGCATAATGGAGCCTAGGTCCTGTAGCTTTAATGAACTGCGATCCTCCCCTCATGCAGAATAAGAATAAGGAATAGTTCTTTATTGTTAATAATTCAAACACCACACTAAAACAAATAATAGACAGAGCGACGACGACAGGAAATATGGGTGATAAGATAAGCAAATGCAGTAAGTGTGAAAAGTTGTTGTTTAAGTAGGTAAATAAAATACCTGTTACAATTCTGTATCCACGATATTTAGCTCTCAGGTATGACGACATAACACAGGTCATAAAGAAACACAAAGTCTTACTATTTCAACTTGTCCAAAAATAAGACATTAAGCATAAATATGGGTTATCAGATACACGAATATATTTACATGATAGCTTACTTTGTCATGGTAGTAATAAAAAGCAAGGTATCACAAGAGTCCCACTGTTTTAGGAAGTTAAAAAACATTTTTTTTTACATGTTAAAACAATAAGAAACTTGTCCTACATGGTTTTCTAATTATCGCTACAACGTAAGCTACCATTAATAAAAACATTCATGTATCTAATAACATGTCGATTCCTTTTAGAGAAACGTTCACTTACAGAGTACTCCCTCAAAATTTCCGCGGAATAGTAAGATACAGTCTTTTCTTTAAACAGTTCTACACAGCTTGTGTAGAGATGACGCAAAGGCCTGTCAAGGACTAATAATTAAATGTACGCATTTCTTATGGATCTCCAAATATAGCCGTCACTACCCATATCCTTTCTTCAAAAATTATGTGCAGATCAGATAGATCAGCTAGATATAGTTAACTTTACCACATACACCGCTCTTTTACTAGTCGATTTACTTTGTTCACGTAGTGAAAGTTAGTTTGTATTAATCCTTTGCCAAACAAATGTAGGAGAACGAATTCCTAAATTGTGTCCTAACTGAACTTGATTATGCAACTATTAGAAAATGCTTTTAGCGAAACTTAAAGACAAGGTAATTAATAAACCATTGACGTGTTTTGTCAATAGTTTATTAATTACCTGTCTAACCTTAATCAGTTTACTAGAATTTCTAACGAATATAAATTTGTACTTGGCCTACTTCTTTATATTATTTACACATTAGATTTTTATTTATCATTAAACATCGTAACATTTTAGCATTTGCAGATGACACTCAAATTTAACATAAAATTAATTTTGAAAATATAATATATTTTGTTAATTTAATAAATGAAGACCTTTTTAATATATGTAAAAACATATACAACATAAAAAAACTATGGATTAAAATTTAATGTAAATAAATTAATTTACTATTAATTGGTTCAAAAAAGTTTGTTTTTAAAATAGAAAACAATTCTATATTTTGAAATTACTCATGAAGAGTTATACTATTACTTTAGTTACTTCAATGAGAAATCTTTATGTTGGTTTTGATCAAAATTTAAAATTGAATGACGATATAAAAAATCGTTAAAAATGCATAATTTAAACTAAGAATTTTATACAGTTCTAAAGATTTATTTAAATACTAACACTAAACTTGTTGATTCTTCAATTCTAAGTGGCCTTGATTATTATGATACAATTTATCATAAAAGTAAGTCAAAGTCAAAAAATAGCTTTAATGTCTAAAATGTTGATTTCATTGTGGACAAAGCCATGCTATTCAAGAATACTGAAATGCAATATATAAGCTTACATACAAGTTATATTATAAAGCAAAACCAACAGTAAAATCTAAATAAAGTATCCATATAACTATACTCGAATTAATTTTTAAATTTATACAAACAAACAAGAAGAAATTATTTAAAGACAAGTTCTTAAAGGCTTATATGTCCAAATGTTACACATATGAAACTAATTAAATACATATACTTATACCTACATGGAAAATAACAAAAAATCAAACACTAATTTTAAATATATATAAACAAACAAACAGTTAAACAATTCACAGAACATAGTCTAAAATTCTCACATTTAAATCACTCTAAATGGCCATTAAAAAATTCTTGAATATTATAATAAGCCTTTTTGAGTAATAACCTTTTAACACCCTATTTAAAGCTTTCTAGCATTGCATCATACGCAGTTCAAGATGAAGACAGTTAAATGTTTTGCGACCGTTATAAACAAAAGAATTCTTTATCATTTGTGACTTAGGTATAGGCAGCCTCATCTGATAAGTTTGTCGTGTATTATAATCATTTTTCTTTGAAGTTAGTTCACCTTTGTATGTACTATGTACTAAACAAGCAGTTTCCATTATAAAAATACAGCACAGAGTCAAAATAGAATGCCTTATAGATAACGGGCGACGATTTCGTTGTCCAAATGAATGTCATCAGTTACACATTTACACCTTAAAAAGTATCCGTTGTAATGATAAACATAAATTATAAATTTTACATAATAATTGTGTCAGGTATGCGACTGGTTTTACAAAATATGATCATATATCTCCAATTTTTTAAAGACTTAACTAAATTAGAATTTAGACGCAAAATCCACTATATTGTTTTATTCATAAAATAATTTTACACAAATTGCCTAACTATTTATGTGAAAAAATTCAATTTCGAAATAATATTCATAGTTTAAATACTAGAAATCAAAATAAATTTTCCCGTTCATCAAACAAAAAAATACAAATCTTCTTTTAAATATATATGTTCAAAAATATATAATATTCTTCCTTATGAAATAAAAAATCTCAAGTATGAATCATTTAAAAAACATATCAAAACTATTAACCGTCAGGTAGGATTGGAAGAAAGTAATCAAAAACCTACCTTTTGTGCCATCTAGTAGGTTACCTATTATCTAGTTTTAGTTAGTTTCTTTTACATAGATAATATTGAATTGTAATATTTTTATTTTTATTTATATGTATTTCAATTACTTTACAAATAAATTATTAAAAAAACTATTGACATTCATGGAGTTAATAGAGAATTGAACTGTAAGCCTACAGTTTGTAGCAAATATGACATATCATTTTTTAATAAAAAAAATCTTTTCATGTCCCAAAAGCCAGAGAAAAACCGAGAGCAATTCGCAAGCCCAATGGTATTTCTAGAAGAATTGAAGTTCCCCCAATCTGTTGCAATTACTGAGCGCTGGCTGAATCTAAACGAACCCTTTTTTTGTGAAGAGATATTCCACAATAGCTAGATGTGACAGAAATAACTCAGCTCATGGAGAAACACTGATTATTTCTCTAAATGGGGATTTCGTTTCTGTAACTAAATATGACCATTTGTTAGCGGATAACTTTTTTGAATTTTCTATAGTATATTATCAAAACTTTGATCTCTATGTAATCTCAATCTTTGTCTTATTACCTGCTAAATTTGCTAGATATTTTACCAGTAAAAGGCAGGAAAATTCTATGCGGGGACCTTAATATTGGCTATGCAACTGTTTGTGCCACCCAGAAATATTTAATTTCTATATTCGACTCGTTCGGTCTTGCAATGCATGTATCGTCTTCAACTAGAATTTCAAAATCACTCTTCTTCTATCATAGATTACGTAACGTCTGAATTTTCTCCTTCAGAGGTTCAATCTCAGGTTTGTAACACAGGTCTTTCCGATCACGAAGCAATATTTTCCAAATTTAATATTCCTCTTAGGCCCTTACAGGGACCTCGTCATAGGGGCAGAATTTTCTCGGCCGCCAATTTTTCAGAATTTCATAATATTTGCTTAAATACCAACTGGAATTTTTAATTTGAAAATGTTAACTCAAAATTTAGTACGAATCCAAGGTGGCGGAACAAAATGGCGGCTTCATAAAAAATTCAAAAATTCGGCCTGAAAAAACCGCTTAATGGACTGATTTCAAATTATGTGCCATAACTAATTGTAGTATAGAGATGAACTAGTAAAACTGTAGTACTAACTGAAGATGGCGGAACAAAATGGCGGCCAAATTAACTATGATATAGGGATAAAATGACGTAACAAAATGGCGGTGTGTCAATGTAAAAACTACTTATTGATTTTATTTTCAATTATGCCCAAAAATCCAAGTGTGGCTTAGGTAGATACTGATAAACTATTGATAGGAATCCAATATGATGGAAAAAAAGCGCCCAATAAAAATGTTTGAAAAGATAGTATATGTTGCTAAATAACTATGTACTTAACTAATGTTTAACTTCACTTATTTTGCTTGTATAACGATAACAAAATAGGGTTGAAGGTTATTTTTCATTGCCATTTGTATTTCAATGTCATCGAAATTATTCGCTTCGCATATGTATTGTTTATTTTCTTCTACTAGCTCACCTAGATTCATTAACCGCTTTACGGTAATGTTACGAATATAACGAATGTTATATTTACAATTTATGTATTTGCATTGACGTATCGAAAAATGATTTTTTTCGATCAATATTTCGTTTTTTCATTGTTTTAAGGTAAATTTCGCTTTGTCCATAAAATTGTAAAAATTTTCCTGGGACAATAAAGCATACTTTGGACGCCTTCAGTTCGGTGGTGTACTAGAAATCGTAGAAAGTAAGGATAACTACAAGGGCAATTCGTATTTACCTGTTCCAGAATTGGTTGTAGATAGCAATGTGCCCAGTTCGTCGTTACAAGAACTTATAGAGTATGTACAACTAATAAAATATTTGATTTGTGTAGAAAGCAAAATCAGGATACAATAGATAAAACAGTTAGAGTCTGCTTACATTGACTTATGTCTCCCAAACTAGTAGAATTTCATTAAGTTCAATTAACGAGGACTTTAGGTGAAGCATCACCAAAGAATCTGTTGAAACAAGTTGAACTGAAAAACGTCCTTTTTAAATTATTTTCTCCTATAATCTATTGTCATTTATAGATATTTTCTAATTTACTGCGACAAAAACAGGAAAAATATATATAAAAATAGCGGTGGCAGTTAAAATAATACCGATATTTTCCTTTTCTCTCTGATACTGTTTTTACAAATGTTAGCACAACAATATGCAAACTACAGTGAAAAATATATATGAAATAAGAATAAACTATTTATTATTCGCCTAACAGTTTTTCAGCATACTCAGCCTCACAAACATTATAATTTTATTATTTAATTAAAAACAAGGGAGGAAATTATATCGAATGCCAACGAAATTACTAGATATCTTTTCATTTTTCTTGTAACATATCAATTTTAAAGTTGGTTAGTTACATTATAAGGTTGCAGCAGATGTATGTTTAGTAATTCAAATAATTGACCGACCTACTCATTTTAACCGAAAGTTATACCAACTTTGTTTTTTTTTTTTTTTTTTTAGATAAACCACCTTGTATATTTTTAAAAAATTAGAATTTATAGAAGACTATAGTAATAAAAGATGTTATATAACCTATATGACAATCTGCAGTTGTTATAATTATATATTATTAATCAATATCATGCATTACTTCCGGTTTAACCATAAGTGCTACAAAAATTGATTCTCAAAGTATAGTATAAATTTTAATGTCAAATTTCAATTCCACGTATATATTTCGTTTATACCTAATATTTTTTTATCATTTTAATTACTTTTTAATACAATTGTCTTATTGTCAATTTTTAAGTATCTAAAATGGTTATTTTTGTACTTTTCATATGATATTAACGCAGTTCTACCCAGGTTGAATTAAAAAAAAGTAATGCAAGAGAAATATTTTAAAAGTATTACAATGTTCGAATACGATCCACAGTTGTAAAGCTGAACATAAATTCAAAAATATTAACTATAACTCGTAGGATCTAGTGCAGTTTATATAGTTTCAAATGTCGTTTCCATAAAATATTTTTATTACGCTTTGCACTATAAACTGTGAACTGAAACATTGATGGAGTACTTAATAACGGCTCTTGTTATTATATGTTTAACACCACACGAAATATCGAACATTATCCGTTTAATATAGCTGCTACAGAATGTATCTGGTATTAATAGCTATGAGAAAATCACACATCCGGAGCAAAATTGCCTGGATAACGATTAATTTGTTGGTAATTCATTATATCATGTCGAAATCTTGGCCTTGTCGTACAAGATGGGAAATTGTTAAGACAAACACGGTACAGTGTATCGGTACATTTTACTTTCGTAGTTTGTCCAGACATTTAGAAAAAATAAAACATTAAGTATAGATTTGGAACAAAAAGAAGCATAGTAATCAGGCAGACACATACGATCTGGTACAGAGGAGACTGATTCTAACTAGTTTCTTTTAAAATTTGTAATACTCCTAGATTTCATCAGTGATTCAAAAGATGTCAAAAACGTGAAAAATTATTATCACTCGTTAAAATAGGCACAAAAAAAGTGAAAGAAATCTGACGATTGGAGACCAATTTAAAAAATATTGGATTAAGCTAAAAAATGTCAACAACTTAAACTTCAAAAAATCGAATTGAATTACAAAATCAGTGACTAAAAGCACACTGATCCCACATATAAAAGAAATTGGATTCCCAACTGTCCCAAATAAATATTCCTATAGTTTAATAAGCATTACGTTGCCATGTCATTTTTCCCACTGGTTCTGCGGTTGTGCATCATTTTACTCAAAGACTTAATATTTTCTAAATCTGTTTTTGCAATAGTCTCGTTGTTAACCTCTTCTTCTTATTTTTTGCTCTTTCCTTTGCCATCATATATTTTTAACTTTCTTTTCCTAATTTGCTTAACTGTATTGGAATTAAGCATAAAGTTTTTTTAGCTAGGCCCTTTCTATTTTGTACCCCTATATGCGGAAATATTCTACTATAGAGTTGATGTTAGTAAGAAATATGCAATTCGTTTTCGTCACAAATGTACTCTAGGTTTCTTTCTATGTTAGTTAGTTAGTTAAAGATTTATTTAGCACAAAATGCTACATAGTACTTACTTATATGTTAATTTATACATATAATTAAATCACATATAAATTTTAGACAATCAAAACCATGAATACTACTTATAATCGATTTGTTTTTTAATTTAACACTATTTTTGAAATAACTACTCCCGCAACTCTTTTTTAAACGAACCTTTGTTGTAATATATGTTGGCAAATTGTTAAATTGAATAATATTATAAAAAATTCATTTGTACGTAATATTTTCAAAAGCAAAATTTAGATGGAGATCATTCCTTTGACTTGTTTGGTAATTTCACAATTTTTAAAACTAAACTCTTTTTAATTTTGTGGTAATAAATTATTTTTAATGCTGTAATTAAACCATCTTAACTTATACAGTGAAGACAAAGTCCGTCGCACCCCATCGAACTTTTGAACACTCGGTATATTGCAACGAAATTTGGATCGAATATTCCACTCATGTACAAATTTTCCCGTAAGACTGATGGTGTTTTCGAAAAATTATAGCGGAAATACCACGTCGTCTAGGAAACATGGCGTTTCCACTTACCTGGTTAGGTGTGGTTACGTACCTAACCAAAAAATGAAATCTTGACAATATGAAACGTGCTTTTGAGAGACGCTAGAGTCCCTAGAAACTGATTTTTTTTAAGTATCTTTCAAACATTTTTGAAAAGTTGTCAATATGAATAATCGCTTTGGGCTAGTTCAAGAAGAGGAAATTGATGAAAATATAATTGGAAGCGAACCAAGAAACACCGTTAAATCCAAGAAGAGCATCTGGAGATAGTTTATGTCATTCTGCGATGAAAAAAACTATACGTTTGACCAAGATACTCCAGTATCCCAACTAGCAATGATTTTGAAAAGCTGGGCCTACAATATGCGAAAAATGAACTGGGAGGAATATAAAGAAGGCACGGTAAAAATTATTTGGAATGTGACGGCGAAATTATTGATGGAAAGATATTTCAATGAATACAAAATTAAAATAAATCCCTTCGATCAGATCGAATTCAAATCGGGCCGAGACGCAAAAAATGCCAAAAGGAGACATTTGCAAGGTATTGAAGGCAAACGCAGAGAATCGGCCGTTTTTTTAACATACAATGAATTAAAAAATCTAATAGAAGCTTGTGATAAATCAACTTCAGAGGGTTTACAAAAGAAGTGTTTTTTTCTGTTGTCCTATGAATTAGCCTGGAGAGGAGGAGAAGGTGCAAAAGCCGAAACAATTTTTTTCAAAGAAGAAACTGACAACTTCGGAGGAAAAACAGGTAGAATTCAATACAACCCTGTTTTTTCTAAAACATGTCAAGGTGGTGGCCGAAAACTCGCCGATTCGAAGTGGTTGGTGAGAAACGAAAGAAGTCCCAGCTTTTGCCCAGTAAGAATTTATAAAGAATTACAAGATAAAAGGAAAAGTATCTCCAACACTCGACTATTTTTGACGCCAAACCCCCATTGGAAAATTTCCGGAAAATGGTTTAAAAACAGCCCAGTAGGAGAAAACGAGATTTCAACTTGGACAAAAAAACAAGCACAGAAATCAGGTCTCAATACCACAAAAAAATTTACCAACCATTCCCTCAGAGCTACTGCCGTGTCCAAGCTGGCCAAAAGCGGAGTGTCGGAGCAAAACTTGATAAAAACTACAGGTCATTCGAATGCGAAATCCCTATTAAGTTATTTGCAAATGGATCCAGATCACCACAAAAAAATTATTGAAAAAATGAGGGAACCTGGAAAAGAACCACGTCAACAGCACGTGCATCCAGCCCCTGTAGCAGCATCACCCAGCACAAGTACAAGTAGTGGTCTGACGGCATCTTCTACGTCGTCGCAAAACAACAATGTGGTTAATAATTATCAGAACTGTACCTTTTATTATACAATCAATAATTAAAATTGAATATTTAGATTTATATTAAGTACTTTTCAATATTTAGACAAATAATTTTATTAGTATATTATTATTCAATTTGTGTTCAATTTGTTACAAAATTCAAATTTCTGAACTTGAAATAGGTATGTATTTAATATTCAGTTAATAAAGCTTAGTTTCCCTGTATTTGATTCGTGGAATATTCCTCCTAAATACCATTCGTGCTTAAAAATTAACCAGATAATTTTCCACTCATGCGTGTTTTCTCTACAAATTATAAGAAAATACGCATTCGTGAAAAATTATCGGAAATTTTTAAGCACTCGTGGTATTATCCCCAAAAATATAAAAAGACAGCTTTAAATGTCAAGAAGACAGTTGAGTACAGTTCCGATTTTTTTTTATGAAAGGGGTCGAGTGAGACTTCGTTCTAAAGGTTTATTTATCTTTAATTCAACCTCCGATTACGAAATTTGCTCAATAACAATGTTTCGTAATGGAATTTATACTTTTGGGATATTTTATTGAGATTACCAGTGTCAGTACAGTCAGTACTAAGTGAAGAACGAAAACGAAACGGTAAATATTTTTTTAAAACAGTGTAACAATGTAATCGAAAAAAACTGAAACAAGCAGAAAAAACTTAAAATTTTGAATTTAAAAGATATTAAAAATACCCGCCTTACACCTCTTGACAAATGAACATCCTGTTAATGAATTCTTTCCTCACAGGAAAAGGGGTTTCGGAGTTATTCCTGCACACACTTCGTTCATGCGTTCACTCAGTTCGTCCAGAGAATCCAGAGCCATTTTGAAAACTTGAGATTTCACATAGCCCCATAGAAAATAATCAAGAGGTGTAAGATCTGGCAAGCGAGCTAGGACCTCGGCGACCAATCCATCTATTCGGATAGTTTGCATTCAACTCACATGGGTATGGCCTACGCGAAAAACATGGGGGTTTCATCACCCCAAAATCTACAATTTTTCTTGATTTTTCCATTCAGGAAAAAGGTGCTCTCAACACTAAAACAAATATGGCGCAGATAATCGGGATTTTCTGTAATCCTTTCTACCATAATCTCACAAAACTCTAGTCGACTGTCAGGGTCATCTTCGGACAATTCTCATTTTCTAAAAATGAAATTTATTGAATTTTAAAATGTTCTTAACGGACGAACGCAAATTATCCCATATCTCAGCTACATGCTTAGTACATTGTCTAAGATTTACGACCATTTCAGCTACGACCTGAAACTTCACGTTTTCGCTAACTTTGGGCCTTTAAGATCTTGGGGCATCTTTTACCGTTCCTATTACTTGAAATTTTGATAATAAATTCTGGAAGTATTTTCTGCACATTGCTCATTGGTCGTTCCAGAAAGCGTTCAAGCGTTCATTAAAGATGCAAACTGCAACGTGATAATTCCGGTTAACCTCAGCAAAGATGATAACTACTCCGATTTTATCTTCTAAGGAATGAACCATTTCAATTAAATGATATTTTTGTAAACTTGTAAATACCTAAAAAAATTGGGGGTTGAATTAAGAATAAAAAGAATTTTAAAACGTCCCCCCCCTTTCATAAAATAAGGTTTCGAAACTGCACCCAACTGTCTTCTTGACATTTGAAGTTGTGACTTTCCAAATTTCGTTGCAATATATCGAGGGGACCAAAATATAAAATAGAAGAACCGTAAAAATGTGTAAATAAATAATAGTATTATATATAATCATTTTAGAATTAAAAATTAAATTTGAACTAATGCGTTTTAAAACCCCATTTATCCAAGATTATACCCAAATATTTGAAAGAATTTACTATTTCTAAATTTCTACCCACTATTGTGATAATTAAATTATCAACAAAAATTTTTTTTCTTAAAACCATACATTTTGTTTTTGTTGTATTTAATTTTAATTTACTTACTTTTAGACAATCTGATAATAATTTAACTTCCGCAATTAGAATATTTTGCGTCACTAGATTCTGTGTCGTCAGCAAATAGCTGAATATGAGAAGGTTTAAGACTTTGCCAATATCATTTATATACAGTGGCGGTTCGTGGTGAATTATATTAAAAGGTCTATAACAAATTTAAAAATAGGCATACGTAAAATAAAAATAAATATCTTATCTATAAATTGAGCTTTAAATTCTCTTGAAGTTTAGGTCTACTCTTCGTTCTTTAGAATTGGAAAAATGCTGAATGACACGTTCGTTAAAATTGCATGCACATTCCTTTTATAAACGATTTCTCGATAATTAACATTGCTAAAGCGGATAGTCTGTCTTGGCCCAACTCCTCAACAGAATTTATAAGCCCTCGAAAAACCCCTGGATTTTCAGACAAAGCTGTTTCATCATGGCCACGTAGTGCCAGCTCCAATGCTTCACAAGATTTTACACAATCTATAGTTGTGTTTAAAATATAACGATTTTTGGATACATTTTCATTAAAATCTCTAAAGAATTTTCTATAAGCTGTGCCTAGCTGAGTGCTAATATCAACACTTCCGACCTTAACATAGTTGACCGAACATTTTATGTGATCTGCAGAAAACGCATGTTTTTTTATTTTTTCTTTTAAGTGCTTTAAGTCTATAATACTAGTTTTGCACCATAATGAGTCCGACGAGTCCTCAGAAAACAACAAACATAACAGCAAAATGAGTCAGAGACTTCACAACCACATATACCTTAAATTCACTTAGTCACTACCAACATTATATTTCCTGTATATTTCTGACTCACACATGGATCATAAAAATAAAAAAATATATATTACAAAAGACAGTATATAAATCAATTTTCATCCATTAAAAACATCCGAAACAATATCGAGTTAGAATATCGACCGCGCGACCTCTGCATGCCGACGTGATGCCGCGACCGATCGATCGACTTGAGAAGAGACCAGCTGATGACCCAAATCGCGAATTCATATTTCATTTGCTATCACGCTCGGCTGCCGCTCGGTAGCTGTGAAATCTTCGGGTACTTTCGTCAAGCTTTAAAGTAATCAGGGCAATTCGGACTGCCCAGCCTAGCTTAGTCTAGCGTATTTTATTATGCCTAATAAGGAACGCAATGAAACAATTCGAACCGCCGCGCGCGGCTAATAGTGTAGCGTATTTAATTTTTCCCAAGGTTCGCGTTTCATTACAACTATTAGAAGGGACGATTTTTTCTGAAATATTTTTGAGGGGTCATTGACCAAATGACCCTATGGAAGAGCCGCCACTGTTTATACATAAAATAAAAAGTAATGGGCCGAAAATACTGCTTTCTGGAACTCCAATATTATCTAATTTCTCAGAGGAATATATATTAGAAAACTTAGTTTTTTCATACCTATCATTTAAATAATTTTAAAACCAACCAAATACAGTACCCGTTATCCTATATTGATACAATTTCTGTAATACAAAATTGTTTCACGTTTAAAGTCCAAAAATACCGCTATGATAAATTCATTTTCTTCAATTCCTCTTCTCACATTGCTGAACATATTGCATAGCAGTCTCTGGTGAATGTTGTCTTCGGAAGGACACTAAAATTTTGGTCTATAATTTTCCAAAATTGTTCATATACCACAGAAAATGTAGTTAAGATGTTTCTGTGCACATAAGTAATTTTGCAAAACTCATCATTTCGCTTGCCTATTGTCTTTACTATATCTTCAATACTTTTTATAAAGAAACTTTTTGAAGAATTCACTTCAGAAAGGAATTGGTTGTTAGGTTGTATAGTGTGTTGAAGTCGACAAGAAATTCGAATATTCTGCGTATATAGAAAACGGTTTAAGATATTAGTTTCAAAATTGTTGTGTTGACATGTACAACCTCTCTATAAAGTTAAAACTTTTCTTCGAGAACCAGTGGTTGGCGTATGAATTGCTTCCTTAGTATTGAGCTTTAAAAAAAAATATTTAAATCACTGCATTTTGTGTAGTTTTTCTTGACTTGAAACAGAACAAACACTGTTTTAACTACACAGGTTGTACTTATACAGATAATTGCAAATTAAGAGTTTTATATTACAGCTGAGCAAACAGTCTGCTTTCAATGTCTACTGAAATAATGTTCTGACTGTAATGTTTTCAAGGCAAATTATAAATTCCTCCAAAATATCCAACTCATATTTAGGAATTTTTTCTATCTAACCCAAAACAAAGTATGTCCACGATAGTTCATGTACAAAGAGTCTGTAATCAGAATACCCAACTGAAAAGAGGAGACCTCCAAACAAGCGCAAGACAAGTTGGTACTAACAAATTGATTTCGATCGTGGCTGTTTTATTCTTATCCCATACATGTATCGGCTTCCAAAGTTATTGCCACGAGATTTTCACCCGCGTTTGAAGTTATCAGTTGCTTTTTTTTCTAGAAATTCAACATTAAATATCTACTATCTAAACTGATGAAAATCCACACACTACAATTCCATCTCGGTTTTAGGAGCAGATTTTCCGAAATGTATAAATTTAAATTACTGGAGATTTTTAATTGGTTCACATTTTTTGTCAAGAACATTTGATAGTTCTTCAGACCTAAACATCTTAAAAAATACTTCTTAAAGTTTTTAAATATATTTTATATGTTCGAAGTGGCCGAATGTAAGTGTAATTTCTCATCTTTTTCTAAAACAAACAGACAGATTGCAAAACGGGCTGAAGCCTAAAATCAATATTGGTTTTCGAAGACAGGAGTTCTCTTTTAAATACTTTTCGTGAGGCTACTTAGAGACATTGGTTTACAACACCCTAATAAATATTGTATGAACGAAGGGAATTATACGTGGATCTTAAACAATCCGTAACATATTTATCTTTCACGCAAATATTTAATTTTTTTATTTTTTCTTGTCAAATTGAGTCTACAAAACTTATTGAACAAGGGTCCAGAATACTGTTTGTTTTCATAGAAATGTACGCATCCTAGAAGATACGCTTTTTTTTTCAATTTTAAATACGGAATATCATTACATCTTTTTTCAAGCATAATAATGAAGAGGCGTGAAAGCCTGCTTAAATATTCCCGAACATATCCACTGTCCTAATATTCTAGAGGAAAAATCCCTTAAGCAATTATTTTCACCTTACAACAGTTTAATGCTAGAATCATGATTCTTTAATGAATGGTTCCTCGATTACCACGTTAGTCTTATCGTTTCTAACATACCTACTTGAAAACAGATGCATATACACTATGTCCATTAATTATAGGATATTTAAAAATGCTAGCCCATTCCTTCAAATAGACTTTCTTATTTGTAAACCAATTTTTGCATTTATTTTTCTCGGCTGATTAGTAATTAGTTTGAGAGTTTAGAACATCCAACCAATCTCAATAGGCTTTCTTATACAAGGTGATGCATAAAATTAAAGTACATGTAAATTTCATAAAGTTTAAGTTAACTGCGTAACAAATAATACCTTAGGGGCGTACAAATTATTGACACAGGTATAAATACTTGGCCTTGCAGTTCCAGATACATACTGAAAAAGTCAATTTTCTCAAGGCGACTTACTCTATTGTAACAGATTTTCTCGTATATAATCCGTACATATGACAGGCTAACTTCAAAAATTTGTCAGGGACGCTGACTTAGAGAACTTAACTCCTGTTTGGAAAACTATATCTTCTAAATTAGTTGACGGATTTTGATGATTCTTGAATTACTTCAAAGTCACAAATACGTAGTTGGATATGTAGAGGTGATTGGTTTGTAAATTTTAAACTGTCATGTTGTTCCTCTAAAGGTTATCTCTTTCAAATAATGTCGATAATGACGATATCTTTTGTCGTCATTTTGATTTTTAGTTTACTTTGATGTCTTAAATAATTTCATAGTTATATACTATAGTTATTTGACGGACTACGTTTAATCTACATGTTTATGCTCCTTTTCCTAAATGTTATTGTTATTTACTTCTTTTTGATTATTATTTCTTTATACCTCAATAAAACTTACAGTAACTTTTTGTCATAATATGAGGTCATATCAATATTACAGCGATATCTTTGGTAACAAAGTAATATGCATGCATTTATCGTAACTTTGTTGCTTAACTCCAACATAATTTTGATATCTAAGTAGAATGCTAATTATAGGTTGTAAAGGCCAAAAGGTATTAAAGGCGTTTAAAAACACATTAATGGGAGCACCTGCAATATGATATATTTATCATAAAACTGTTTCAAATACAAATATTTTACAGAGTGATATAGCCGTCCAAGTTTTTTTAATGCAGACTCTTTGACCTGACCCTGTTTTATGATAAAATGGTACTGTACACAGACGCAGAAACATGCCTCAAATAAATCTGTGTAACTTTGAATTTATTAAAGATATATTAGATATGAAAGTAAAGTAAAAACCAATATGTCCGCAGGATAAAAAAAATAAAAAGCAATGTGTCCTTCGGAAAAACCACAAGACAATTTAAAATGTACAGACAAATCACCACAACTTGTTCATATATTTCAGAGGCTGTAAGGAGTAAAAAAATTCGAAAACTCTGTATACAAGAAAGCGAGGATTATAGCTTTCAAATAATCCAAGAATCATAAAAATCCGTCTGCTAAGTTAGAAGATATACACTCTGGAATATGGGTTAAAATCTACTTGTATCGTCTCAGGGGTCCATCAGTGTATTTAAAATGAACATGCCTTTTGCTGCAATCGTTTACTCGTATCCGTTTAATATATAAATCTAAATGTTTAAAATTACTGTACATGTGTATGTGGCATATCTTAATTTAAATTGTAAAGTTAAAAAATATATAAAGGACGTGGCCACATTTTTATAATTTTTTGTGTAGACATAATTTTATTATTTAAAATTCAATATACCTCATTTATTTTCCATCCAATCGATTTCTGGCATTCGATTTGTGATAATCATATATAAGTATGTATAACTAGTATTTCTTTTAAAAAATGAACAGTTCTTTCGATTTTCTGAAAAGAAGTATATATTTATTTATTGTGGTAGATTCTCTCTGGTATTTTGTGTATTTTTTGTATTTTGGTACCAGAATATTAATAAAATACTATCGGGTACCTGCGACTTCGTTCGCGTATATGACTATAATGAAAAGGATGTAAAGAGGTACTTAGATCGCCTCATTTGCGTACCTATTTATAAACCAGGTTTGGTGTTGCATTCCCTGGCTTTAAAATAGCCAAGCTACTACGCAAATTTACTCTAGAACATGCGACATAGAGTTGACCATGGTGAAAAACAATCCTAGCGCAAGTTTACATCAGCTCTACTTAAGGATTTCCCTTGAGCTTTGTTAATTGTCATGGCGAAACAAACTTTAAAGGAGACTCTACACGTTTCAACTGAAAAGGATAATCTGACGGAATTAGAGGGATACGTGGTATAAAAACTGTTTCTCCCAGACCAGGGCCAGAAATAATAGTAGACTACATTGTTTTGTAATGTTTCAACCTGTAGCCGAGTTTCATTACACAATTTTGTTGGTTTTAAATTTTGACTAAGCATCATTGGTGCCCCCACTTTTAAAGTTAACTCATGAAGGGTTAGAGAGTGTAGGAACTCGACAGGATAATTAACCGCATTTTCTTGGTCTATAACTACATCTATTGAGTAGTATGTTAATTGTGGCGCTGTAATTTTTTTCAATAAAGCTAGATTTATTTTATCTGCTGTGCTATTTTTTGGAGTTAATATAGCTCGTTCTTTAAACCAAGAAGCGGTTTTATTTTGACAACTTTCGAGTCCACTATAAACATTTAAGGGGTAGTTTCACACCCTTGGAAATTGAGTTTCAAAGAATTCCTTTTTATCGAACCTCTGCATTCTAAAATCAAGCTGTCTGCACAAGCTCAGCTTTCTACGGCAAACGGTTTGAGAAAGATCGCAAAAATTAATCAATGACCCGATTTTTTCAAAAACCCTGTATGAATTTATAAAAAAATTTTAAAATATGTAATAAAATAAAATAAAAAGCACGTGTTCAAATGTTTTTCCGAATAACTAATTGTTTTTTTACATCCAGTCTCCGATTTTAAAATATGTCAAAAAATAAAATATAAAGCACATTATGTTCAAGCTTTTTCCTATTAAGGGTTTTTTAAATAAAATATATTATAATATTTAAGGGTTGGTTTTACCCCTTGGGACACCCTGTATGAATTTTTAAAAAATCTTAAAATATGTAAAATATAAATTAAAAAACACGTGTTCAAGCGTTTTTCCGGAAAAATGACCGATTTTTAAATAAAAAATATTGTAATAGTTAAGGGGTTTTCACCCTCTTGAAATGTGAGTTTTAAAAAAATCCTTCTTATCGAATCTCTACACCCTAAAATGAACCTGTATGCTAAAATTCAACCTTTTACCTCAAGCGGTTTGAGCCGGAGCGTGATGAGTGAGTCAGTCAACTAAGTCTTTTATATATTAATATAGAAGTATAGATTAGCGATAAGATAATTAAGTAGGCAGTAAAATAGATAGACTAATCAAAACACAAAATATGCAATACATTTATTAATACTGGTATTTCCTCCTTGAACTTTAATGGCAACAGCGATTTGATATGCTTAAAATTAGATTTATAATACAATTTTGGTCCATGATTTATCATATTTGTTTTAAAAGAAAATTTTAAGTAAGCAAAATTTTGTGGTTGGCTAACTTCCGCATGAGTCTGTTCCTTCATTCGATCCTACAGATGCTTTGGATTTTGGGCCTTCAAGTTCATGTCAGAAATCCTAGTAGTGGTGGGATTTTCAATATGATCAACATGGTGCCTAGAACACTACTGAATTCTACGCTGAACTTCTTCGGTAGTATGCTAGGTACTATGTGGACCTGCGATATCGTGTATAAAACTGAAATCATTACCACAAAACGTGCATAAAGCATATCCGTAATATACCGATCATCAAAAATTATATCTTTGTAGAGCTAGTTTGTTTTTGCTTTTTATAATATTTGGCCTCAAATTATTCTGGAGCTTTTTCTGAAACTAATCGTGCTGCTTAAAATTTCTTTGGACAGAGTAAGTCTTCGAAAAACTTCTTGATTTGGAGTGGATATTATTTTTCGAACTTGACCAAATCTGTTAGATGACAACTTAATATTGATCCTTTACTATTCCTTTAGATTTTCCAAAAATTGCTGCTGCATCTGCTCGTGAATTATATGAATTAAAAATCTGGTAGCATTAATAGTTATTACAGATAACAAAATATCTAACTATGAAACAGTCAAATAGACCTTGAGAGTATCTTAAGTGACGGTTAATAAAAACACGTACGTTATTATTTAGCTTTCCAATCTAACTGACCTATGAAAATAATGTTTAAAAGAATATATCCAGAAAAACCAAATACTGAGTTACCTATTATGAATCCCGTCAGAATTGTTATTACCTAATCAAGGGGAAATATTTTTCATCTCGTAAAAAAAAACGGAAAAATTATATTAACAAATAACTACTTTCCAGGATAAATTTAATTCAAAAAATGCAACCAACATACCAATGACTATTTAAAACAAGCCTCTAAACTTAGCTAATATTCGATTTCTTAATACAATTAACCAGGCCTAAGTAGGACAAAATAATTAATTTCTGATTTTTCAAGCATGTACATTGTACTCAGAGCTGTTATCAATAACAAAAAAGTAAACAACAAAAGTTTCCTAATCTACCTACACTTTTGTGAGGGAGGATCTCTTTAAAGAAAATGGATTCTCAATAATAATAATAATAAGAATAATATCTCTCCAGAAAAAAAAATAAAATGGTCAGTGGTAAACGCAGCTACTACAGTGTATGAATTGTGTGAATTATGTTACCCCTATATACAAAATTTGTTGTAACTTTAGGGACATGAAAAAAATGGGCAGTACTGTTCTTTTATTTGAATTTACTGTTTTTTCATATGAGTTTTAAAATTTCGTTGTGTTATTTTAAATAATAAAGAAAAAATTAAAAATGTGGAAACACCGTTGGTACAAAAATGGTTACAATAGCTTAAGCCATTTTAGAGAAACATAACATTACGCTTTCTGCTAATTTGTGTTATTTTACGAAGAACTCAGGCGAAATACCTCAGCCTAGAATTACTACAGATAAGCGTCAAACTAGGACACTTTAAAGATAAAGCTTTTATTCACTGAGTTTTGAACGTTTCCTGTACAATAAGAGTCTATTTAGCCACTAGTTAGCTACTGTTGATTCTGAGTTAGTTACTTACCCATCATACAAAAAAAAATACAATGAGTTTTTATATATTACATAATTATTTATGGACGTATTGTATAAATTACATCGTAATAATAACTAATGCAGGTTCTTTTGCTTCCAAAATATCTTAAAACTTGACACTAGGTATATCATTAATATGAAATGTTAGATGTCTATTGTTGTGTCTATAAAATTTCAGTTTTCGGTACCAGTACGTATACATAGAATAATGAGCCTATTAAGAAAATGTGTACCACTCTCTCCAAGGAATATTCCTGTAATGATATTAATTTATTTTATGTCATCGTGCAAGAAGTTTCAAAAATCTTCCTTGGTTGGTAAAACTGAACAACTTATTTAGTGCAAATGGTTTAGCAAAGAAAATTTATTATGATTAATATTCTCTATTCAAAAAGCAGTCATTATCAAATTTATTTTTTTTTAATTATTATCAGTTAATACTTAAAGCGGTATTATATTTTGAATAAAAAACATCTCATAAAGTAAGCGGATTGTTTTAACAAATATTTATCTTAATAATATATGATCACTTAAAACATTATTTTTTGGAAAAGTCTTAAGATTTTAAAAAAGATTTTATTCTCAAAATTTCATGCAAATAGTCGAAAAAGTTAGATTTTATTTTTATTGATTAGATTTGGAAAAAAATCACAAAAGCTTACTATTCGTATACGAAATATCAAGAAAATCATTTGGCAGAGTCTCAACGCCGATAATGGTTATTGAAGTAACACAAAATTTACTCATTTTGATAAAATCAGCCCCTTCTTCCCATTTAGAGTTTGCATTTTATTTAAATAAAAAAACTAGTGGCTACACATTTTTAGGTGATCGTTTGTTTGCATTCAGATGTTAATTGCCTTGAAAAAATCGCAAAAAAAATTATTTTAAGATTCAGTTAGTAAGTATCGTGTAAAACTTGTGAATGCTTATGAACCTCTTATTCCCCTGTACTCATCATATGCAGTTTTAACAGTCAAGTCATTATATAATCTGCATGTTCCTTAAAAAACTATACCTACAAATGTTTTCTCTTTTAAGATGTTTAGTACATAACTAAAAACTTGTGCCTGTGTTTTTTTAATCGTTATGTTAAATATTGTCTATTTTTATTTCTAACAAGGGACATTTTTTTACTTTGGAGTTTATATTAATAAAAAATGAGAGTACTGGCGATATGTATCTAGAATTAGATTTTAAAGATTCAAGACTATGTATTTCGTACAGTTTTTTTTGTTCAAGAGAAATACAAAGTTTCTTCACTTCGTTAAATTTAATAACGCAGTTTAAGTAAATAAAAAATTGTTGCCTCTATATAGAATGTCAGTACGTATATATGAATAATGAGCCTATTAAGAAAATGTGTACGACTCTCCCCAAGGAATATTTCTATAATGATACTAATTTATTTTATGTCATCATGCAAGGAGTTTCAAAAATCTTCCTTGATTGGCAAAACTTAACAATACTTATTTAGTCCAAATGGTTTAGCAAAGAAAATGTATTATGATAAAAAACAGTTCACTATTCAAAACGTAGTCATTATCAAATTTATTGATATACAAAAATTATTAAGGCGGTAATGTATTTTGAATAAAAAACATTCATCATTATATGTTCTTTAAAATCGCTAGATGTGACTGCCGCGAGCAGTGTGAAAAAACTTGTGGGATTTCTATTGTTTTAATTTGTTATTTATTCACAACGTTTCGGTTAGCCAGTATCTCCTACTATATCAATTGCACACTAAATTACAATTCATATGCTACGATCTCATATCATACTCGTTTGAAGCCAGACTTGACCTTGATGAGTGCACTGGGGTGTGAAGTCGAGATGAATTGTTTTGCGTAAATGGCTTACCGATGTCAGGGTATGTCCATAACGGCACACTACACATTGCACGGCACTTCGTACATCCCCAAGCCTGGTTTCTGCTTCGTGCATTAGTGTTCACGCTGATAGCCGCTAAGCCGTGCTGATAAAGTTTGTTTATTCGCTGTTGAAGTAGTAAGCGGGGTCAGGGGAAAAAAGAAAGTTATAGACGTATATTGATTTTTTCAAGGCTGGACGTTTGCAAATTAAAATTTTAGGAAAAAAATATCTGTTTCCATATAAATTCATCAAAGAATTGACAATCAGCACAAGCTTTTTTCATATTTCATTCGCAGCAAGCTTCCATAAATGGAAAATACCGAAGACCTTCTAGTTCAGGAAGTGTTTTAGAAACTATTTATCTTAGTAATATATGATCACTTAAAACGTTCTTTTTTTATTCCCAAAATTTCACGCAAATAGTCCAAAAAGTTATATTTTATTTTTATTGATTTGAAAAAAAATCACAAAAGCTTGCTATTCGTATGCTAAATATCAAGAAAATCAATTCATAGTATTTGGTAGTCTCAACGCGGATCATGGTTATTTAAGCCGCACAAAACATACTCAATTTAATAAAGTCAGCCCCTTCTTCCCAGTTAGAGTTTGTAATTTATTTAAATAAAAAACTAGTGGCTAAACATTTATAGATGATCCTTAGTTTGCATTCAAATTGTGATTACCTTGAGAGAATCACAAAAAAAAAGATATTTTGAGATTCAGTAAATAAGTATGGTGTAAAACATGTAAATGGTTATGAACCCCTTCTTCTCCTGTACTGCCATATGCAGTTTTAAAAGAAACAAGGCACCATGGCCATCACATATAATCGCGCTCTGCCTTGGCAAATAATTTTACCACATTTGTACTTAATTACTTGCTTTGCATCTTCTTTAAAACTTATACCTACACATGTTTTATTTTTTAAGATGTTTATTATATAACTAAAACCTGTGTTTTTTTAATCGTTTTGTTAAATATCTAATTTGTTTTACTAACAAGGGTCATTTTTTTTACTTAGCTGATTATATTACTAAAAAATGGGGGTGTGTGCATTTAGAGTTAGATTTTAAAGAATCAAGACTATTTATTTCGTATAGTTATTTTTGTGCAACAGAAGTACAAAGCTTCTTCGTTTCGTCTAATTTAATAACGCTGTTTAAGTAAATAAAAAAACGTGGTTGTTATATGCAGTACGATCTTTTCTATGTAACAGTTATGGTCAGATATTACTTCTTTGAAAAATGTACTTATCATGACCTTTGTTGATTTTTATTATACTATTTTTAATAGCTAATATAATAGAATGACGTTTCTTTTTTGGGAGGTTGGTAATTAGTTAACCAGCTGCATCATTATTGTTACAGAGCTGGACTCCAAACATTACCGCACAATGCCAAAATGCACTACAACTACGCAAATTTTCTCAGGGATTCGTCAAGACACGAACTTGCAAAGTCACATTATTATATGGCGTTGAAGTAAGTATTAGTATTTTCAACTGCAACCGCCTAAGCTAAGTATTTAGAGGTCATATTTTGGTCCAATGTTAGACAGTGAACATTAAAAATCTGGTATAGTTTTACCTCTCAGAAGGTAGATAAAATAATGTAATGCAGTTTTAAGAATATTAGGGTTAAATCTATAAAATAAGACGAGAGCACAAAAAAAAGTAATTTTATTATTATCATATTGGTGCCAGTTATGTTTGTGATATCCTAAATATAAAAAAGAATTCTAAATTGTTAAATTAGTAGTTCTAGTTTTGTATGGTAATAGTTTCCTTTCATCCAGTGACTGTTTTCGAATATATTGTTTAGGGTCTACTAGTGACAACTTAACTTTCAATTAAGCATATTTAATCAGCATTTAAATCTTATAAAGTTTATCTTATCCAATTTTGACTATTTTTAAAGGATAAATAAGTTTACTAAGACCGTTCTTGTAGATGATGGTATTCCATAGATCCTCAAAATCCTCATTTATTAGAAGATGCACGGAGAATCTCCTTTAATAAAACATTCCTGACATTTGTCAGCAATATTTTAGAACGATTGTTAGTTTCGTTTTCCTTTGCTGACGAAAAATAATGTTTTCTAATTTCAGATTATGGCCAACGTATGCAAGTGCTCACAATAATTTAGGAACCATCTTAAAAAATAATTATGAAGCTGAAAAACATTTCCTTGCAGCCATCAAATATGCTTCAAATCACGTAAATGCTCACTTTAACTTGGGACAGTTATACAGGTAAGTCTGAACACAGTATTTAACTATATAGTTATTCTAAACTACTTATTCACTCACATTTGGAAATAGTTAGAAATAGTTACCATGTAACACTTTACTTTGGTTGTTAACCATATACCTATTATTTTATTAATTAAAAGCTGTAATTGATTTTTATTGTATTTAGTTGGTTTGTGGTATGAGATACAGAGTGTAAAAATGATTTGTAATACTCTCGCCAGTGGTATGCGTGACATACTTAGTTGCAGTTTGATATAATATTAATATAATAATAAATGTTTCCGAAATAATAAAAACAGATTTTTTTTAATTTTTCAATGTATCTCACAAACTAAGCGTTTGCTGACCTATAAATACATAATATTTTTTAATTGTTTTGACCTCCTAAATACATCTTTAGATTATTTTCCTTTTCTTCCAAGACACCATGTATTTAAATGCACTATACCAGGTGCCATCTCCCGGCAATGTTTTTCCTGTACCTAACCATTTCAGAAAAAGAATACCTATTGGTATGATACATGCGAAGCGCAAATATGGTATTATATTAAATAGTTTTTCTTATTTTGCACAAAGTTCTATTAATTTCTAGCAATTTTTACTAAATACTTGGCATAGCAAATAAATACAAATGCTTAATTACAATAATTGGAAACCTTCTTCTTTATTCTTACCTTATTAATCATTTAGTGACGTCACGAGGCGTCATATCTCTTTGTTTGTATCTTCGGCAAATTAAGTTTGGCTTTTTTATCAATAATTATTGACACATATATGCCTCTGGATGTTGCTAAAAATACACATAAAGCATTTCAGGAGAGAACTAAGTTTATTAACTTTTTTTTTAGTCGTCACTTTTTCTCACAAGATTTTTTGCGTGGCTATACAGTTGCCGTCGAAATCGGGACTAAATCCGGCACTGCTTAATTGAGAAACGCTATTCTTATATAGTTACTTCAGTGCATAAAAGAATCTATGTGTAATAAAAATAATAATTGTTTCCGTTTGTCTTACAGACCTTTAATGAATATAGTTTAATTTAATTATTGTAAAGAAACTCGGGATGCGAGATAATTTAAATTTTTTTTAATTATAAGATATGTTATAGATTTATTAATATCACCTGAATATCAAATAATTTTAGGAGAAACAACAAAACCGTTGAATCCGAGCAAATGCTCAGAAGATGTATAAACCTAGAACCAGGTTTTACACCAGCATACCTGGAGCTTGTAAGATTAAGAGGTCCAAACCACAGAACAGTCTCAGGTCTCCTAAGAAAAGTAGTAGAACTCAACCCGGACGATCCTTATTATGCATCCAAATTTGGCGAATGGCTATCGAAAAAAGGTACAGTATTCCATGTTTAATGTTTTCTCTATTTTATAATATGAAGTTCCTAAGAATTGAATGTTTTTGGAGAATATTAGGCGATATGACCCAAAGCAAATGATTTTACTATAATATTAACATTTTCTGTATAATTCTCTCTCAATAAAATTAAGTAGAAACACTTGAAACAAGTTTACACATGGCAGATTGTTCTGTTATAATAATTCGATTATCGTCTATAAAAGTCGATATTTTTAATTTTTCATGATTTATCAGAAATTTAAGAGTTTTTTGGTCTTTAAGTTGTTATTTGCTTCTCTTCTGTATTTTAGTTTAGACAACCCAGTAGTTCTAAGTTTGTTGCTTTCATCGTCCATGCTATTTTGAGGTAGTTGCCCGAAAGGTAGCGACACTGTTTAATGCCTCCTTTCACCTAAGCTGCTTTTTATGTCATTAGCTTTAAAAACTCATTTCTGTTCAGCTAGTTCCCTTGTCTTAGTCATCATGTATTTCCCGGCTATGCTTTGGAGGCTACATTTAGTGACAAGTAAAGCACTTTTTTCTGTCATCAGTTTTTTTTTCAGTTTTGAGAGGGGACCTTTTATCGAAAATTGGGGGCCCAAAATTTGTAGCTACGCAAGGACTTGCTTTGGTTTCTCATAGGTTTAGTTTTGTTTGAACTTCACTTGAAATGTGTTCTAAGGTTTGTAACAATGTACTTGTTTTTGTCATTACTCGCCAATTGTTTGAAAGCTACTTTTTATTGTTAAATTTCTCTGCTCTCTCAACTTACTCACGTAGTCTTGCTTCTTGTTTTGATCCAAACCCGTTATTAGTATCTAAGTCAGTAAAATACATCTATTAATCTTAATTTCGTATCACGTCCAAACATTTAGGTTGCTTCTTACAATTGGTATGGTCTATTGATATTACACAGGTTTTTGCACATTTTCAATTTATTATCTCCAATGTATTTACTTATCACTTAACAGGCCTCTTCGACCAAGATTGCCAAGTCAGTCTTCGGAGGCTTGTCTTTAATCAGTTTCTTTCTCTCACTATGAAATCACAACGGAGTTTCCAATTAGATCTGTAATCAATTCTTATAAGTGGTTCTCCTGTTTTCACCAGTTTGCAATTGATTCTATATTTTAATTTCTGTTCTGTTTATACTCATTAAGATAACTTTTTCACTTTTAAACTCAAATTTTAGTAATTCGTGCATTATACATAAGAATTTCAATATTGTCATTAAAATTTGTAATTGCAAGGTCTCCATTAAATTTTTACAAGGTATGTACTATGTATTAGATATATTATCTTAATTTATGAAAGTATTAATAGTTGAGTACGGCTAAATAATAATTCTTTAATTTAATAACGTTTGTTTACTATTTGCCTAAACGGGTGTCCCCCCCTCTTCCCCTGCCAACCACTACCCTCCCAGACCAAAGGTCTGGAAGCGGCACTGTTCAAACTTTTTCTTTTCTTTTCAGCTTTTTGGCCTTGTTCACAATCTTCATGATTGAAAGGTTTTATTACTCATTATACTTATTTGTAGGTAGCACTTATGATGACTAGTTAGTCGAGAGCGGACTGCTATGATTTTGAAGTTTGGATATTATATCAGGGGCGGCTATTCAGGTGAAGTAGGTGCAGTGCCACTTCACCAGGAAAAATTAACAAGCAAACATCAAACTATATTTATTATATATCTCTTAAAATTTTAGTTTATACATTCATTTATTCACCTAATTGGTAAAAAATAAACTGTACATTTTGAATAAATACTTTACTTGACCGTTGGCGGCATGTCTTTTTAAAACTTTCAATCGAACACGAAATTATAACAATTATAACAGTGGCGCAAACCCCTTTGACTTTGCTGGAGGTGCTATGTTTAGTTTACGATTTTCCTACTATGTGGCCATGACAACGCGTATCCGATGACGTCGAGCCCAGCGCCATACAACGCTCTCGGTGAATTGCAGGCGCAGTACACTACACCCACGTGCCGTTCAGTTTGCGGTGGTTGTTTACTTTTATTTTCGCGGATTTCGCTGCAACCGGTGAGTTCCTTTGCAGTTAACTTGACTATTTTGTGTTATATTTATTTATGGTGTTGTTACAACTTCAAATTCGAAGTTAGTAAATGTGATTGTTCAAGACTGGAATAAATTAAGATACGTTTTTGAATTTATTACAAACTGTGACATATCTGATGAAAAATCAATCAATCCAAGGATTTTTAGGCGAGATGAACGATTTTGAATTCACGTTTCTGGCATTAGTGTTTAATGACATTTTCTCAATCACGGACATACTATTTGACGTTCTTCAAAAAAAATCGCTTGACATTCATTATTGCATATCCAATATAAAACGCTGTCGTGAGGAGCTCTGTAAAAAAAGCAATGAACATTTTTTTAATACCATGTTTGATAAAGCAAATTCTATTACGGAAATAAATCATTACAAACGTGAGCTTGCTAAGCTTTCACCTGAAGAAATTAGGTCTAAGTATAAAACCCTTTTTTATGAAATATTGGACCATATTTTAATGGAAATAATACTAAGATTTCAAGACTGTGAAAAACTTACATTTTCATGTTTGGTAGGTTCTGCTAAATTTTCCGAATATAGTTTAAATTTTCCGACTGGCCCGTTTGAAAATGTGTTACAGTTATATGAAGAAATATTTTCAAAAAATCAACTACTTAAAAATGAGCTTGGTCTTATTGTTGCCAATGAGAGTAATTAGAATATGCTGCTGCAAGAGTAAGTGAGAAAAAATAATAAAAATAAATATATTTTTACCGAAGCATATAAATTGTTTTCCCTTATTTTGACAATACCGTCGACAAGTGCTTCAGTAGAAAGAAGTTTTTCTTGCTTCAAATGTGTAAACAACTTATTTAAGAAATACAATATCTCAAGAAAAACTTACTTCTCTTGGCAAAATCGCCTAAACTAAAAAACGTAATTTATTAACTAAATAAACAAAAACACCTCTTTAAAATGTTCATTTAATTTATTTATTTTACAAAAACACATAGTTATTGTTTCGCCAACACTGTGGCTTAATCAGATCATAGAGCTGAAATAAAATAAAAGTGTAAAACAAACCGTAGGTATTAAGTACATGAACCCGTTTTTACAATTGCGGATATTATAGAGGTAAAAATGTACGGAATTTTAAGTTGTAGCCTAGTAATGATTTAACAATGAGAACTTATTTAGGTCCTATTTCCTATTTCGATACTTTTTAATTCATTTAAAAATGTTTACTTTTCGCAATTATCTTTTTGCTTACTGAAACAAATTTATGCTCACTAACTGATTCTTTAAAGGTTCTGCCAATGTTCTGCCTGTTTGTCCAATATAAAATTTTGAACAAGTTCCACAATTTAACTTGTAAACTCCGGATTTATTATGATTTTCTTATTTTCGTCTTATTGTTTTTAATATACTTGTCAATGCTGTTATTGGTCTTAGAAGCAACAGTTGCATCTTTATTAAAAACAAAACATAGCAGCATTTGAATTTATTTTTCCTGCATAAGTGAAAGTATAAAATTGATTATTTTCTTTAAAGTTAAGATAAACCAACTGCAATGTTTTTATATTGTTTCTTTTTCACTATTCTGTCTGTAAAATTTTCATGATAACCGTTATTAAACGATATTAGTTTTATTATATTTAATTGTTTAGTATAACTATCATTTCTCAGTTGTTGATCAGCCTATGAATGAAAATTTTTATAAAAAAATGAAACCGACCTCAAAAAATTACACAAAAAAGTGAAACATAATTTTTTATTCCACCTTGAAAATTTTACGCCGTGAAGTCGGCGCCAAACAAATAAAGACAGTAAGAGCTTATACGCGTAGTATTACACATCAAAACACCGAATTGACTTCAGTCAATTCAGTATTCAGTATGATTTTTTTTTGATTAAAAAATTAAGAATAAGCTTAGCGCAAAAAAACTGGAAATCTTTTTGGAAAACCATGCATAATATGTTTTCGTGAATAATAGAAACGCGAGAGTAGAATATAAAAAACTTCTTCAATATATCTTGGCACAAAAAAAAAAACAACAAAATGGCACCCAGTTCGCCATTTTTAACATATTTTTAATATGCTTACCATGGGACCATTCCGACAATATCGTCAATGTCCCTTGAAAATTTCATCCAAATGATCAAACCATCGCGGAGTAATCGATGTACAAACAAGAAAAAAATTCATAGGCCCAAACTAATAACCTCGTTTTTTGAAGTCGGTTAAAAATAATGAGGGTAATAGGTTAATAGCGTTTTATTCATACCGATTGTTCATTTTTCGAAAATATCAAGTAAAATACTAAATTTTGAGATTGCACATTTTTATGGTCACCCTGTATACATAAAATTGCATAACGGTATAGCAAAAGAGATACCATTAGGCGAATAGAGTTGGTATGTCTATTACATACCTCAATACTTTAGTTTAAAAAGAGTATTTAAACAAATGTAAATTTAATTATAAAACTCGCCTTCATACCTGTGTTTTTTTATATTATCATTACAAAAAAACGGGTGAACCGATTTTAAATCAAAATATGTGGAACTACCAGAGAAACGTCCTGAGAAACGTGAGGTTTGACTCACCAAAATCGGCCAAACCGTTTACACAATTGAGAACCTCCTCCTTTTATAAAGTCGGTCAAAACGGATGATTAATTTAATAAATAACTTAACGTGTTTAAATATTTCTGACAAAGGTAAATATCTAAATTTTAATCGAATTTATGTAAGTCTTTATAGACGCACTGTATATAACATACTAAATATATGCATATCCTTAATATTTCCTTATAAGAGTATTGCAAACACTACCTTTTTTTACTTATCCTCTCTAGTGGCATCTGAAAACATAAGATGTTCCCCTTTAATTTTGTTGTCTCTAATAAATCTGCTGTGACATGACAGTTTTAATTGTTTTTATGTTTCAGGCAACCACTTGGAATCTTTGAAGTTTTATTGGATGTCCCTAAGGATATGTGCCACCCACAGGGATTCTGCAATTAGCGTCTTTAGGTACTTCAGGAAATTCGGACAGAAAGCCAGGATGTTCCAGATGCTCACGAGGTGAGACAGTTCAGTTGATTTCTTGATGTAAACGGAAAATTTGCAATATAAGCACCTTCTTGCTATTGACATTTAAATACGATATTTCTCATAAGGGTTTTTTTAATGATAATCTGTTAGAGGACTCGGTAAATTTTTATTTTTGTTTTTTTAGATTGTAGGTAATACCTGTAGCTTTCTTGCAGGTTACTTTTGAAAGTATTGTACAGTAAATATTATAGATACCGCCGGAATAATTAGAGATCCGCAGCATATTTAATTTTGGATTGAAACGAATTAATCTCAAAGAAAAGATGTATGTATAAGTAGTAAAAAGATATCTAGAAATGTACCACCTCGTGTCCCTAGTCAAAAGTAGAAAATAATGGCGACAATTTGGATCGCATATTCAAGAAAGTTTAAAATTTAGAAGCAGTTGTCTGTCCCCATTTTTTAATAATATGTTGATATTGTATAAAAAATTAAATTGTTCTTAAATAACCAATTTTGAACATAAAATTCTTTAAGGTTTCAAAAATTGAAGAGATCGTTACAATGACTGGATCCACTGACGATCCAAATTTTCGATGGAAATCAAAATGTACATACTTTTGGTCACATATATATTTTCATCATGGATGTCTAAAAAAACTGAATACATTTTTAAAATGAAGTATTAATTTTTGTCTTTATTATTTACAGATGGCATAATCTCTTAAGGAAAAAAGGAACAAATCTAAAACAAGATTTTTACCTTCAAGAGTGGCAGTTAAAAGCAGAACTGAGCTATAAAATTAAAGAGTACACAACCACCTTATATACAGTAAGTTGCCGTTTTCGTTAAAAATATTTAGTAATGTTCATTATTTTAATACCCCAAACATATAAACATATAGGTAGAGGGTGTTTTATCCAAAAATGCAGTTGGATTAATAAATTAATTTTTATTTACTACTACATTTCTTTAAATAATTGCATTACTAACCATGAATATTTCAAAACGTTTGCTGTTTAATAGAATTATTAATTGTCAGTCTGAGCATTGTGGGAGTTGGGGATATACAATAGAAGGGTTTGCTTTACTTTTTTAGCCACGAATTTTAAAAATACACTTTCAGTTAAATTTCAATAAGATTCTCTTTATCTAGTCCCCGTCAAGCGGAAGACCTTCTTATCAATAAGATATTGTGTGTGAAAATGTATTTAAATGACTCGATAAATATACGGGTATATATATTTTAAAAAGTAAAAACGGTTTTCGTCCTGTGACATAAATTATGTAAACGATTGTGGGGCCTGCCTTTAACCATACGTCATCGTTTATATTAATATCAATTTTTAAAAAGAAAACTATTTTTTGGTTTTTCGCCATTCCAGTTATGTTTCTGATACAAAATCTAAGTAATATATATACTGCTTTTAGTTTCTTATTTTCACTTTTACTGAAGACGGAGGTAGGCTTTTCCCGAAACGTACAAAAAAAAGAATTTTTTAGTATCGTTCCTCGGGTACCTTCATAGTGGACCCAGAACTAAAGCCTGCATATTAAAATTTTATGGTAAATAGATACATTTTTTTAAATATTTTAATTTTGTATTATAATTGTGGCAAAAAACCCAAAAATAGTTTTCTTCTTAAATCATGAATCCTCCACTACGAAACGCTAAATTGCACTTTAAAGCACAAAATTAATAACAAAGTAACAATGAACAATCACAACCGAAAAGCATAACTAGAATTTTACCGGAACGAATAGCTAGAATTTTATTTGAGAGGCTGGTTGTTCCCCGTTTTTTCTGTGTATTCTTTTAAGCAAATATATTTTTAAATACAATTCAGTAACTCTAAATATTGTCCTGGTTTTATTCGTAAAAGAAGCGGCACTGTAAAAAAAATGTTTGAGTGTATTAAGGTTTACGCCAATTTCCGAAAAAATAAGTAAATTCGCCTTTACCGACAACTTCCCTTCTACAGAATTCCACTACGTACAGATAACGCAGTTTATATATATATATATATATATATATATATATATATATATATATATATATATATATATATATATATATATATATATATATATATATATATATATATATATATATATATATACATATATATATACATATATATATACATATATATATACATATATATATACATATATATATATATATATATATATATATATATATATATATATATATATATATATATATATATATATTAATTGGACTTCTTTCTTGGGTATAGGTTTATGTGCAAAATCAAACAATGGGATCAACTTGACGTTTCGCCTATCATAGTAGGCTTTCTCAAAAATTGCTCAGTCCTTTATTTTTTTTTTGGAATATATGGCTTTCCTTACCTATCTACAATTAATTTAAAAAACATTTAATGCTCTAATTATAAAATGACATTTACAATTTTTCTAAAACTGATATAAAATTTTATACTATTGACAATAATTATTACAAAATTAATAAAATAAGGTTACATACCTCGAAAAATACATGTTGATTATTTATTTATATTTGAATAATAGGTAGCAAGTTAGTGGTTTGCCAGGCAACTCATGGCACAGTTTTAGGTAAAAAGGTGTTCTTATCGTAGTAGGTTTTTTTTGAGGAAAAGGAAGATAATTTTTTGCTATTTTTATGTCTTGTTTGTCATTTACTGCATTTTTTTCTTTTTTTATATGAATTATTTCTTTGATAATTAATTTCTGATACAGGTTATCTTCATCAATGATTTTGGTTTCAGAAAAATTAAATTCGTGTTTTGTGCTTTTTTCATGTTTGTGTAATGCAGTGGATGCATTCTTTGTATACTTATGCCCTTTTATTCTATTTTCTAAAAGTTGGGTTGTCATACCAATATATTTCATAGGGCAGTTTAAACAAGGAATTTCATATACGAGATTGGATTTTTTATTTTTGGGAATTTTATTTTTTAATTTTGTAAATAGAGAGCCTATCAGGTTCTGGGCTTTATGACACACAATTATGTTATATTTTCCTAAGATATGTTTTAATTTTTCAGATAATTGAGATGTGTATGGCATTGCAATATATTTTTTTTGCGTATTATCTTGTCTTACGTTTTCGTTATGATTGTTATAATATATGTACGTCCTTTGTTTGATAATTTTTTTTATCAGTTTTTCTGGGAAATGATTTGCATTCAAAGTCTCTTTAACTTTATTAAGGGCTTCAGGACGGTATTCTGGTGACGTTAAAGATATGGCACGGTCAACTAGACCAATCACAACACTTCTTTTTTGTTTGTATGGATGGTGGGAATTGAAATTAAGATATCGTCCAGACCAAGTTTCTTTTGTAAACCATTTAGTTTTTAAATTATTATCTTTTTGTCTTATTATAGTAAGGTCGAGAAAATGTATTTTGTTTTCTGATTCAAGAGTGAACTGAAGTTTCGGATGGAAACTATTGAATGCGAAAAGTAGTTCTTCTATTTTATTTTCTGGAACTGATGCTAAACAATCATCCACATATCTCTTAAAAAAAGTAATATTAAAATTCAATTTTTGAAGAACTTCCTCTTCTAGGTATTCCATAACTATTTGTGCGATTGAAGAGGAAATAGGTGAGCCCATAGCACATCCATCAAGTTGTTGATAAAATTGGTTTTTGTATTGAAAATAATTATTTGACATTATAAGATGTAAGGCTTCTAAGAATTCAGGCTGAGTTAGAGTTGTAAAATTTTTAAAATATTCCATTTGCCTTTTATAGCACTAACTAGTTCATTTCGTATATTAGTATACAAAGAAATTACATCTAGTGATATTAACTTTGAATTTGGTGGTATTGTTACTGTATCTAGAAAATGTTTAAATGTAAATGAGTCTTTTATGTAATAATTGTTTTTACCTGTGATATTTGACAAACATTTACCGGGTTTAAGAAACAAATTGATATATATATATATATATATATATATATATATATATATATATATATATATATAAATTTTATAATAGAAAACCCATTACAATTTTTTAGTTAATAGATTTTAGGACAGTTTAAACCTAAGTGGTTTTTTTACATTTTACATAATTTACATATATATATATATATATATATATATATATATATATATATATATATATATATATATATATATATATATATATATATATATATATATATATATATATATATATATATATATATATATATATATATATATATATATATATATATATATATATATATATATATATATATATATATATATATATATATATATATATATATATATATATATATATATATATATATATATATATATATATATATATATATATATATATATATATATATATATATATATATATATATATATATATATATATATATATATATATATATATATATATATATATATATATATATATATATATATATATATATATATATATATATATATATATATATATATATATATATATATATATATATATATATATATATATATATATATATATATATATATATATATATATATATATATATATATATATATATATATATATATATATATATATATATATATATATATATATATATATATATATATATATATATATATATATATATATATATATATATATATATATATATATATATATATATAGATATCTGTTCGTATATATATATATATATATTCTACACATTTTTTGTATAACATGTCCTATGTCTAAATCTGATAGTTTTTCTAATATCCGCCATTTTGTTAAAAATTATGAATTGCAGTGCCTTTTTTCAAACGACGTGGGCTTTTTGACATAGGATTATGATTTTTGGCAGGAACATTAACAAAAGTATGGGTTGACTTTCAACGTGAACAAAATTTGCCGGCGTTGTACAGGGGGTCCTAGATAAGTAAGAGAAATTAAAAAAATTAAAAATATCATATCTTCATTTTTTTAAATGGAATGTATAGTATTTTAATATTTTAGACTATTCGTGACCCAAAACCCTATCTTTCGTTATAAATATGTCCTATACCTATTTGTCATAGTTTCCGAGATTTTGACATTTTTGTATTTATTATTTGGTTTTCAATGACAATCGCCCTAGAATTTGCTTTATTATCGAATTTTCTAATTATAATACACTCCAAGTGACGCAAAATTAAAAATTCAGCTCATAATATTGTGCTAAGAATCGCAACCTAAAGACTTAGAACAGATATTTTACCAACTATTCTTAAATATTTACTATTTTGCTATTATAAAAGCGTAGGTAGTGTCAACATTTAGTTAGAACTTAATGTATGAAGATGCCTTAGACAATCCTAAAGTAAAAACAAATGAAAACGGGAAAAAATGTTGTCATGGCGAAATGTCAAACTCTTGTATTTGTGTAGTAACGGTGTTCAAATTGATTCAAAATGAATTTTTCTAGAGAAGAATTGATTAACATGATTTATGTTTTGGGCGCAAGTGATCAAAATTGTTTTTTAGCAAATAGAGTTTACGCGCAACGGTTTAGCAATGCCGAACGTCATCCTCATGAGGTATCATTTGTTAGACTCAAAGAACGATTTGAAAGAACCGGATGTGTCGATTACGAACAAAAATTGGAAAGGCAGAAAAGAGCCGCAAATGAAGAAACTGAATATCTTGTTATGCAAACTTTAATTGAAAATCCTCATATTTCATGTAGACTGTTATAGCGTGTATAGCGACATTTCATAAAAATGGATACGTCAACCGGCATAATTTCCACTATTATAGTTCTGAAAACCCCAGATTCATTATCCCCTAGGATCAACAGCATAGATGGTCTCTTAGTGTATGGGCTGGTATAATCGGTAACCGTATCATTGGACCTTATTTTTTCGAAAATAGAGTTAATGGAGACACTTTCCTAAATTTACTGCAAAACAGTTTGCAGGAGTGGATTGACGAATTACCTTTGAATCTAGTGAGGCGGATGTGGTTCCAACTAGATGGCGCTCCGGCATATTTTAGCAGGCAGGAGAGGCAATTTTTAGACTGGATTGACGAATTACCTTTGAATCTAGTGAGGCGGATGTGGTTCCAACTAGATGGCGCTCCGGAACATTTTAGCAGGCAGGTGAGGCAATTTTTAGACGCGAATTATGAAAATAAATGGATTTGTCATCAACTACCATAGAGAATATAAAAATGAGAATTAGAAATGCATGTACAAATATCAACGCCGCGATGCTGAATAGAGTTAATAATTCCTTTGTGATTCGGCTACAAGTGTGTGTTGAAAGAAATGGTGCTCATATTGAACATTTAATCAAGTGATTGTAGGACTTCTTTTTCTGTTGTGTCTCTTTAATTAAAATATTTATTTGCCTTTTTACATAAAGAAAAATAGTAGACTGAATTCTTAATTTTGCATTTTTTACTGTGTATTAATGTACAGGGTGATTCACCGAGATTTGCCACCCCCCTTAATTCCTTTATTTTTGAAAAATTGAATACTCTTGGCCGTTACGTGATGAAAATCCATGATAAAACTTTTTTTTTAGAAAAACAACTTAAGTTTTTGAGATTTTCACTTATATATTTGTTGTCAACATGACATGTTTCGCATATACAATAGCTTCTTCAGATGTTAAGGTATAACAAATATATAAGTGAAAATCTCAAAAACTTAAGTTGTTTTTCTAAAAAAATCCTTTATTTTTAATAACAGGGAAAAAGTTGAAATACAAAAGTGTCCCTCGGATATCAACTTTGTTATTTTAAATGGAACACCCTGTATATTATTACATTTTTGGATTCCTCGGAAAATTCTATAAATTCGATAATAAAGCAAATTCTAAGGCGATTGCCATTGAAAACCAAATAATAAATACAAAAATGTCAAAATCTCGGAAACTATGACAAATAGGTATAGGACATATTTATAACGAAAGATAGGGTTTTGGGTCACGAATAGTCTAAAATATTAAAATACTATACATTCCATTTAAAAAAATGAAGATATGATATTTTTAATTTTTTTAATTTCTCCTACTTATCTAGGACCCCCTGTACAACGCCGACAAATTTTGTTCACGTTGAAAGTCAACCCATACTTTTGTTAATGTTCCTGCTAAAAATCATAATCCTATATCAAAAAGCCAACGGCCCACGTTGTTTGAAAAAAGGCACTGCAATTCATAATTTTTTACAAAATGGCGGATATTAGAAAAACTATCAGATTTAGACATAGAACATGTTATACAAAAAATGTGTAGAATCACGAGCAGAATCTAAATATGCAAAAATATGCAGGGTGTCCCATAAGAAAAAACACAACTTTGCTTCGCTACAGATTTTTGAGACACCCTGTATAAATGAAAATAATTTTAAGTTATGTAACCCGTATTGTTCTACAACTTTTGCATTTGAACTTTTTTTATATCGCTATCCGTTATCAAGATATCAACCGAGAACGCACTATTGGGACATCCTGTATATATATATATATATATATATATATATATATATATATATATATATATGTGTAAATTATTTCGATTTTTTTTGTTATTGCCATAACAAATACAGTAAAACTCACTTATAAGGTACACGCTTATTACGAACCCACGGTTATAACATTTCAAGTAAAAATTCCCGGCAGTTATTATGAAGCATTCATAGTTTTTATAACGTACTTGTATAAAGTACCAAATTTTCGGGTCCCAACCTCCAAAAAGAGCATATATAAAGAACTTCTTGTCACTAATCTTTTTTTTACCTCAATACTGGACATCGCGGCGCGGCGCGGCGGTAAGAAATTAAACGTTTTTTTTCTCTGCATAAAGTCGAAAAAGCCGGTCACGATTTTATCAATGTTTCGGCCTTTTTTGATTTTTTTTTTAATGTAAATTTGCTTGATTATCTTTCTAAGGGTAGTATTTAATTTAAGATTTATTTGACGAATGCCGCCTATTTCCGGTAATTTTATTTTCGCAATTGTTCATTTATTTTTCTTCGTAAAGGCGTACAGTGACGTTCGTACGACAAGTTAGTTCCACTAAAATAGTTCGAAAGGTTTTAACAATGAATGAAAAAATGTCTATAATTCTAGTAATACAAAATGGTGTTAAACAAGTCGACATACAAATCTATGGGGGGTATGAAAAAGACAATTAACACTGTCCAGAAATAAAATTTTGCAATCCCGTGGAGTTTCGAAACAAAGAAAAAGACTTTGCAAATCCGCCCAACAAAGCATCGATGAAGCATTACTTCAATAATAAGTCAAATAAATGTCTTTATTAGAGGCGGGGCTTAGCCAGATGCTGCTTAGGCCCAACCCAAACCGTTTCATTACAAGATTTTCTTGTTAATATTATTACTGAAAAACAATACCTAACCTGCTTAGTTAAGTTAGTTAAATATTCTTTGATTAATACTAAATAAGTAAGATTACAAAAAGATATACGAAAAGACGCATGAAAAAATATATAGCCAGACCGAGTAGAAAGAAATTAATAGAAATGCTATTACATATTATTGACATAAAAACTTTTAAGATTATGTTTAAATGTATTAATATTTGTAATAGTTTTTAAATGCTGTGGTCAAAAATTACAGGAGAGAGGAATAGTATGAGAAAGATCCTTTGAAGGTGGTGGTAGCATGACCCGGTACCAATAACAACACTGAATTTCTTCTTGTTCTCTCAACATTTTCACTAGCAAAAACCAACTTATCTCTCAGATAGGAAGGGAGCCCAGATGTTTTTGTTTTTATCAGAGTGACGAAATGTACATCTTTTCTATCACTCATCCTAAGCAAGCCGTACTGCAAGTAATAAGGGGTTATGTGATCCCGCCTCCCGATGTCTGCAGAGTACCTAAGACAAGAATTTTGAACCACCTGTATACGATTTGTATAGTAATTATTTAGACATGGGCCGTATACTGCATCGCAGTAGTCAAATAATGGTAGAATCAAGAACTCAGTTAGCTTGAAAATTTAAAATGTTTTTGAAAAGATACAGATTTTTCAGCCGTAGATATGCTAATTGTATTTTACATATGATAGAAAAGCTTAAGTTTTGGTCTATAATTAGTCCCAGATTTCTAAAATGTGTTTTAAAAGCAACGATATCTTTTCCAAGCAAAATTTTGTCTTTTAGGTTGACTTTTTGCCTTTGCTTCTTAAAACCAATCAATATTAGAGAGATGTTTTTTGACCACGTATGTAAAGCATAAAGATTTCTATCCATAATAGTGACCTTGACAGTCGTCAGCGTACAAATGGATATTCATATCAACTGATTTTACTAGTAACCATATAATTACCGAACAACAAAGGACACAGAATGGAGCTCTGTGATAGCCCACTAGGATTCACTAAGCTTTCAGAAAGGTTAACATGACTATCACTCACCAATTTCACTTACTAATGGGTATTTATCAAATAACTTCTAAACCAATCCACGGACTACTGTAATAGACCATAATACTTCAATTTAGCGACCAAAAGGCCATGATATATAGTGTCAACTGTTCTTGAATAATCCAACATTGTCAAAAGAGAAAGTTTTCCATTATCGATTGCGCGTAATAAGTCATCAACAACGTTGGAAAGAGCCGTAGTAGTGCCATGCCCAAAGCGAACGCCTGATTGTATACACGGTAGAATTTTATTTCTATCAGTATAGCCCTTTAATTGGTCATAGACAACAGATTCTATAATTTTTGAGAGTACTGACAGAATACTAATTGGTCTTAAGTGATTCGATTCAGAAACTTTTTCTTTTTTTGGAATAGGGGTAATAAGGGAATGTTTCCAGCGACTAGGCACAACTCCATTAAGCAATGATTAATTAATCAAATGCGTAAGAGCAGGCACACACAGTTTTATCATGTCCCCAGATATTTTGTCTATCCTTTTCGCATTCGATTTAATGGTTTACGTATCAATGAATCACGAATACTACAATAAGTGGGCCCATTCTTCAGGCCAAGGCTGGGGAGTTTGCAAAATTTTTTAATGTTCCTGGATTTTCTTGTGATTCTATCTGATTGATGAGTGATTGATCTATGTAACCAAATAGATTCAAAAAGCGGCACAATATAAGTTCCAGTAAAATCCATGGAGAAACTGTAAGTGTGAATATGACAACTGCGTTGGATTGGATCAAATCAACGTTAGTTTCACTTCTTAAGAACCATGATATAAATGGCGTTTTTAATGGTAATGAACTTGGTCTTTTCTACAAACTTGCTCCAGATCGTTCAATAAACTTCCTAGGTGAAAAATGTGTTGGGGCAAAACTTTCTAGGTAAAGAATAATAGTTATGTGTAAACTGGAACTGAAAAACGTAAACTATTAGTTATTGGCAAGTTCAACAAACCCAGGGGTTTTCAAAATGTACAAAAATAGCCAGTTAACTATGCAGCAAACAAGCGTGTGTGGATGACTATTGATAATTCCAAAAATGAACTAATATTATGGGTCATACAACTAATAAGATATAACAGGCACATATTATTGCTTTTTGACAATTACCCTGCTCTTCCGCATCTTTTGAACCCGAAAAACTGGAATTTTTCATACCAAATTTTACGTCTGTTCTATAACCAACGGATCAAGGTGTTATTCATAGTTTTAAAGTTCATCATCGACGACATCTTACGATCAGTAATCTTAAGTGCATTGAAAATAGCACACCAATAGTAATAAATTTGCTCGATGCCATTGAAATGGTTTCGAAAGCATGGCAACAAGTTTTCCAAAATACCATTAAGAATGGTTTTAAATATGCATGGCCCTCTCTTTATGAGTTCGATGAGGAAGATAACTTATCTCTCAACCAGTGGCTTATCAAGCAAGCTGAGGTAGATGAGGACAATTTGCCCTAAAGGGTGTTGTTTAGGCCGGTTCAATAATAGGACTGTATTTTTTAAACCTTTTAACACTACTTTATTAACAAAATAGGACAGATCGTATAACAAACGTCTTCACTTTACAAGCTCGGCTCAAAGAGAGAGAGATACTCTTAGCGTACAACGTTGTCAAATTTGTATGTATAATTTTGGCGTTAACAGGTGTGGTTAACCAAAAATAATTTTAACTTGGAAACATTCAATTGCACTATGGTAGACGCTTTCGTTGATGTGGATAATGATCTTGCGACAACAAATATGCCTACAAAAGAGGAAATTATTGCGCAGGCTAGTAAAACTGTACAGCTAGAAAATGATGAAGATAAAGAAGGACCATCAGAAGAAACGTCCCGAACTTTTGATGATACCATAACAAGTAAAAGTAAAACGATTTTTAGAAAGTATTATCAATATAGAAGATCATACTTTGAGCGCATCGCTCGAAATAGAAATGTATTTATAGCAAAATATTCTTGTAAATCGCTGAAAACAAACTCGTATAAAAGAGTTTTTTACAAAATAGTTTTTTATTTTGTTTTTGTTTTATATGTATATGTACATATTATGTACTTACGCACAAAATAATACATATGTATGTACATCTTAAGAATGTGTTTTTGTTTTAAAACAAAATATTTTGTTATTACGTTATTACTTTCGTTATATGTATGCATTTTTCTCAAAATAAAAATGTAAGCATATATTTTTAGTTCTTTTCTAAGGAACTTTTAATATAACGTAGGTACCTATTTTTAACTTCCCGGCAGGTACGTTATAACCGGGTTTTACTGTATATGGATTCATAAAATGTATAATCTCTGTGTAGTGGAATTCTGTACGAGAGAGGTTGTAGGCGAATTTAATTTGTTTTTAATTATTTTTATTTATGCCAATGTCAAAATCGTCAAATCTTAAAATAATTTACTTTTTTCATAGAAAAACGAATCGTCAACGATGCCACCGCGGAATCAGCAGTCTCAAAAGTCAGAAAAACGGGGAAAGTGGACAGTTCAGAAAAACAAAACGCTAAACCCAAACGGGAAGAACTACAAAGAAAAAATTGAAATAATGAGAAAAAAGCATAACGAGAACAACGAGAAAGCCGATCAAGATCCTAAAACGTTGGATTTTTCTAAGTTTGCTTTACTTACATATTGCTAAGATAGTCCACGAACAAAGCCGTATTTGTGTTAAATGAAATGTCACTTAAAACATAAAAAAAACAACCGTGTATGAATTCGAAATCTTCGGAACCACAGTAATATAGTATAAAACGAATATTCGAAACTCTATTAGCAAAAGAATACGACAATGATGAAATTATATCTTCAAGTAAATACAACACCGCAATTTTATAAGATACTTACCCCGGCCCTTATGTAGGCATTACTCGGTTTGCGATCCCTTAAGCCACTTCCTCACACTTTGCCAAACCAACTCTAGTATTTCCTTCTACCCTCCGAAATGAATGTTCAATAATCTTCAATTTTGATTTAAAATCTTATCAAGTACCGTATTTTTTCCCATTATGGTCGAAATGATTATATAAATTCAAAAACTGACCGGAAAAAATGTAATTATTTCTCTCTTATTTTTCATAAATTGGGTCCTGCATGTGGATCCAATTATGTATTGTTTTGGGAATTTTAAAATTATTTCTTAAAGTCTCCCCTCTTGGTTAACATATCTTAGTAAAAGATCTTACTTTAAATAGGAAAAAAATTGTAAAATGCTTTTCACAGAAAATGGTTGTGACTGAATAACTGCAACAAAACTACCTGGGCTGATCCCATTGTGTAAATATTTATAATGCCACTCGTATAATATGTTCATATTAATTTAATCCGAAATAATACAAATTTTTAGATATTTTTTATATATTTACATTTATGTCATTCTATATCTAGTTCTATTTCGCTGTCGCTATCCTCATCTAAATTAATTATAATCTGTTTAATTATATGATCCGGAGTAACATTAAAATTTTCTACAGTAATTACGTGATACGCAAAATGCCTAAAAAAAATTTCTAAAATATCACTTTTTCATAACATTCTTCAAAATATGTATCATTCGCCGCCATGTAGTTTCGACTCTATAATTCTGTATTATTTGAGTCTGGACTCTAAAGTAATTGGCGACTGTGATAGCTCGCATTGTCCATTATCCTCACGTTTTTCTGATATATTTTTGGTAAAAGACAATCTTGAACCATTCTTCAAAAAGTTCTGCTGTTGCATTTTCATCGTAGTCCACGCAGGAGTCCCATTTAAAAAAGTACAACTCGTGTGAGCTTATAAAATTGATAGTCTTTTGTTTATTACTAATAAATAGAAACAAAAACTTTTTATGTAGCCATGCTATTTGGTTGTTGGTTCATTCAGATTAGTTACTTAGAAGTTAAAAGTATCAAGATAGACTGATAGCAATAATAGTCGACGTCGGCTGTAGCTCGGGAACCGTTAATGACAGAACTTAAGGAAAAAAATATTTATAGGTAAATCGGCCAAAAGAAATCGCTGTAAATACTTTTCGAATAAGTTCTAAAGTTGGCCGCTAGTAACAGCAACACAAAAGTGTAAACGCCAATTTCTATAATTGAGGTATATTGAAAATAGAAGCATTGCATTCTTCAATCAATTGTTCACATTTTTGCATGAGATTATTTTTGTCTATTTTCAAAAATAAAGTAGTGGGGAAAGGTCAGACATTTTTACTTTAAAATGTAGGTAACTCTGTTTTGGATGAACCGATTTTATTCAACTTGGTGTCGAAAAATAGTGCTTTTTTTCTTTATTCGTGAAGTCATCAACTGTACTGTAATGACCGTAGTGATCACTAGATGGCGCTGTTTCGGAATTCTCCAAATAATGCTCATTTTCTCAAAAAAATCAAAAGGTACGCTATGACTTTTATATCACAATTTATTCGGTAGGTATGAAGAGAATTGAATAGTGCAATAAAAAATCCAGGTCCGTATTTAAATTAAGAAAGTTGATGATGGTTTGTCGAATCCGCAACGTCGGATTGGAAAATTAACCTTGCCGTTTTGAAGAAAAAAAGAAGTGACAACGGCAAAATGGAAAAAAAAAATCATCTCTCTTTTCAATTAATTCTTAAATTTTCAGAAAAACCAGAAAAATGGAAAAAACAAGGCTCCAATAGAAACTTTAGTAATCTTGCATGACTGTAAAGAACAAAACCTAACAAAGAACGAAACGAAAAATACTAAAACTCAGTCTCATAATCACATAAGCTTGTGTGGTAGTTAAACTTAAGTAGTGAACGTGAAAATGTTATTAATTTATTAATATACAAGGTGTCCCGAAATTAAGGGTTAATAATAAGAAATCTATGCCTTAAAAGAAAAAATATCAGGCAAATATATATCGAAAATTGCTTCAGTAGGTGCTACAGCCTCGAGAATAAGCCCCCCTGCAGATGAAAAAATATTATCGAAACGTTTAAAGACTAGTTTATGAAATTTGGATGTTTAGTTAACTTTTATACGCTAAGTCGAATTCTGAACTCAAAAATGTCAGTACTAAATCAGGGTGGCCCCGAATGGGAGGGGGAGAGCGAAAAGTCGCTATTACTTTTTTCTACCAGATTTTTCAATTTTTATTTTCAGATAACACAAATTTAAAATTTTTAAGAAAAGTACTCTTGGTTTAATTCGTTAGAATACACGGTTTTTGCGAAAAATATATTTAAAAATTGTTCTACATTTAAAATTAAACCTTACTTTGAACCGAAAATTGTGTATTTAGTGCCATGTAAGACAATTTGCAAATCAATCTTTCTCGAAAACGGTGTTTTCTAGTGGATTAAACCCAGAAGTACTTTTTTAGAAAACCCTATATACGTTTAGTAATTTAAAATTGTAAATTGAAAAAATCTTCTTATTTAGTATTGATGTTGTTGAGTTCATAGTTTGAGCCAGCATATAAAAGTCACCAAATTCCCATTTCATAATTTAGCCTTTAAATGTTTCGAAAAAAATTAGGAAACCATCTTCAGAGAAGATTATTCTACGGACTGTAACCTCTTAACGAGACAAATATTAACCCTTATTTTCGGGATATCCTGTATATCTTGGAGCAAACAAAGCCACATTTTCTCGGGAACAATTGAGAAAAAAATGCAAGAGGATAAATTCCAAAATCACCAAAAACGATTTTTTGCAATTACTAAAAGTTTATTTCCCAGATTTTAATCACATTTTTATATTTACATAATTTTCAAAACGAGACCTAGTCAAGTTAGTACATATTATTTGGTATTACGCGATAATATTAATCTTCGCAAATCCGAAATCACCGCAGAATTGGAACCATAAGGTTAGAAAAATTAAGGAGAACTCAATTTTTTCGGTCAATTTTTGAATTTGTTTCATTGATGCGGTCACAATGGAAAACATTAATCCAAGAAGAAATGATCATTATTGAATATTCCGTTCAAAAGATAGTACTGAAAAACTAGGGTCGGTTTGGCGAAAAGTGAGGAAGTTGATTACGCGTACGGTAACATGTACCTATTTACATAAAGATAAAATTTTATTGTTAACGTGCTGATAGCTGTTACCGGGTTTCGTAAGCCTATTTTCTACTATCCTACAAACAAATTAATTTTAATTCATTCAATTTAGTTCACAAAGAAAACTTTTAAAATAGAACCATAGATCTAGCTTTCTTAATTTTTTAAAGCTCTCTAGAGAAAAACAGATACGGCTTTGTTCTTGAAGGAAATATACATATATATAAATTACACAAGGCATTTTTATACATTATTTTCTAGAAGTTTTGTTTAAGTATTTGGGTAAAAACGGTTATTTAATTCTGTTTGATTCAACTGTGCGAATAGTTCTTGCCCCAGTAATTATTGTTAAATAGTGGGCAATAGTGCAAAAGCCAATTAAAATGCATTCACTGGGGAGGGCATTCAAATATGATTCTTTAATTTAAGAATTAAAGTAGGTTTTTCATATAAACAAATTAAAATTTCGCCCTAGACTATTAATCAATATCTTTCCATATCTAGAATACATGTCAAAAAATGCAATTTACCACTAACAAACGGAATAAAATAACTGAAAAATCGTTAATTAAATTAAATAACTTTATTTAACATTTATATACAGTATCATTCTAACATATGTCTGTGATTCAATAAAATTGCAGCAGATGGTAAAATTTTGCGACTTACTGATATTTAAAAATAAGTAAAGTATTATTGATAATACAACGAAAAACTTTTAATCCAATAACTATCAAAATAACAATTATCTAAAAACATATAGAGTCTGATGGGGATATTTCTGACGATAAGAAAATTTAGGAAATGTTTTTCTACTTGACTATATAATATTAAGTTAGAAACCTATCGTTTGTATGTTATTCCCTCCCAGTGCTAAACTCCCTGTACTCTTATAATTGTCACTATTTCCCTCTTCTGATGGTCCACCCCTGTTGAAATGTATGTGTCTACCACAGTACATTTACATTTTTCTTCTATCGTATCTTATATTCGGCAAAAATGTTAGGAGCTAGGAGAAAAGTAAACAATACCCATTCCTTCCTTTTAGCCTTGCCATTCTCTAAACAACTGATGAATATTTTGACTAGTTATCCCTACCCTTTCATGTAAATAATCTACAATAGATAAAGTTTTGGTTTGGTTCAAACAGCAATGTTAGGAAGCTCTCCTTTTATGTAAGAACATTAATAAAAAACGCAATTTTTTCTCAATTAGAAGCCAAAATATTAAATTCTATCCGAAGAAGTTGTACAAAGAAAATGATATACAGTACAGTAAAACGCATCCTTTACGACAACATAGTCGTATAAGCATAAAAAACTCCCCTTCGACAAAATTGATTAAACAATTTTCTCTTTTTACTTCCCACGTAAAAGGAAAGTATTGTAATCGTAAAAAATCACCCTACGAGATTTGTTTCAGATATTTACGTTTCAGGGTCCCTAGATGCCGAAAAACATGCTTTTTTGATTCCTTCGGTCTATCCGTCTGCCTGTCTGACGGTCTGTCTGTTCGCAGCAAAATTGCACAAAAATCAAGCAATCAACCTGTAATATTTTGGTATTCAAGACAGCAAAACAAAATGGCGGCCTAATAAATTATTTTAAAAAATCTGTCTGAAAAACTGCTTTTTAGATTAATTTTAAATTTTGGGCATTTATTAAGTGTGATATAGAGATAAACTGGTAAAATTGTGGTACGAATTCAAAACGGAGAAACAAAATGGCGGCCAAATAAAATGTCTAAGAATCAATGTAAAAAATTTTCTTATTTAGTTGACTTAATATCTTGCACAAAATTGAATGTGGTACAGGGATTAACTGGTACGAATTTAAAATGATGATAAAAAATGGCGGTCTTAAAAAATCAGTGTAAAAGTAATGCAATTCAATTCAATGAAAGGAAATATTCATAACGAGGGAAGATCCGGGTAAAGGAAATTTACCGACTTTTCGTAAAATAATGTGATTTCTAAGGAAAACATCCTCTAAATTATCTCCAAGTGTTAAGAAATATTTCCTTGATTAACTTGTTATATTTTGATCCCTGTTTTTTAGTGGCCAAAAGTTATACGCCGACTTAAATATACCTTATGTAACAAATCTACTATCTAAGTTAAAACTGCATTAAATTAATTCAGTTTTAACTGTCAAGAAAATAAATTAAGGGAAAAATTAGCTAAACGCTATTTCAAATATGTACGAACTTTATAAAAATAAATATGTATTTTCGTTAAAACCTCGGAGAATAATTTTGATCCGTTATCTAAAATAATTCAGTTTTATGAATAAAATGCACAATGGTAATATACCAGTAGGTATCAAGGGAACAAAGTGCAATTAAATATTTGCACCGAATTGGAAAATGGCAACGGAAAATGAAAAGCTTGTATTGTATTAACAACAAGACTTAACTTCTTGAACAAGAAAACATAAGTAACCATATTATTAAGGATACTTTCATTTTGTTCCAATCAATATACAGAGGGGATCAAAATATAATAAAATACTCAAATATTCGTTAGTTAGGTAACAGGGTTTTTAATATGTTTTGGAACCAATGAAAAATATACGTAGCAAAACTATGTATTAAAGTTTAATAATATTAAGGGCAAAATTGTAAAATAAAATGTTATGATATTGTGCTATCTGCTGAGAAAAAATAAATAAAATGCCATCAGTATTAAATTATTAACATATAGGACTTAACTAAATCTATCTTAATGTAGACGACTTTTTTAATGAAGATTATTATAATACACTAAAAATGGATCTGCTGTCATAGAAGCTTCTATATATTTATCACGGAAGACATCGAAACCATAAAATTGACAAAAAAATATGTTTAGCAATAAAGGCGTTTGCAGTATTTGCATCTGTAACTTTATAACCCATTCCAAGCTGATTAAAAAAGTCCCCTACAATATGTTTGTAAAAATATAATTAAGAAATTGTAGATACATTTAAATCATACCTACTATGTTTTAAAATAAGTTTCTCAAGTATTACTAGGCTATAAGCAACACTCAGAATTATTAATCTATAACTATTATGCAAGTGTATCCCACGAAAAATTTCAAAATGGACCGCAAATTATGTTATTTACTTTACTTTTAGTATTAAGAACTCAGTGAATCTGATATTTAAAATATTAATATGTAACAATAGTCTCGGGAGCACTCCCAAATACACACTGCTAATTTTAGCAAACATTTATTTCGTCACCCAGGTACCACAAAAGGCTGCAATTTTCTGTCAAGAAGGTTTTGGAATTATAATGTTAAAACTCCGTTTGTTACGGTTTTTTCATTAAAACTTTTTAAAATGTCATAACTTATTTCTCAACTAAATATAGATAATACATAAATGTAGAATCGCCCATAATTCAACGATGCTCAAGTGGGGCAAGCTTCTTGATTGTGATTTTCGGAACATCATTCAAGCGAATAGCATTTCCTTAAACAGAGTTAACAATTGTTACGACTTAAACGAAAGGCTTTTTCCCAAACATGTAAACCGTATTATTCAGTTTTATTTGTGATATGAAAATGTTTTTTCGCGTTAAAAAAAAGTATCTTCAAACTCGAAAAAAAAACACTAACTTTCTTAGCAGCTACTCTCAACGTAATTTTGTTGGATCAAAAGAGATTTAGTTTTAATAATTTTATTATTCATTTGTGGGTATTAGAGTTGTTTCATATCTACGGGTATTAGAACATTCTGCGTCAAAGATAAAGTAAAACAGGAATAGGGTAGGTCAACACTAAACCTTGTAAGATTTTTGTTGAGTTAGTAAGTCAGATAAATGGCCATCAATCACTACAGAAATCCCTCAATTGGAGCGGAAACTAGCTGTCCAAAGAGCGAGTTTTAAAGGAAGGCCTTAGGTGGGGAGATTGTTAAAAACCCATCACGACAGACAGGCTCGAAAGCTCTAGATGTCGTAGGCATTAGAGCTAGATTGCCTGTCATAGATTGGGTTATATCTTTCAACGCGATTTAAAACTTCACAATTTATAGACTTATTTCATAACTAGTCATACTCATAACGGAAAGTACTGGTAGCCACTGACAGTTTTTTGGGAGGCAATAGCCTGCTGGCCAGAATAGCAGAGTGTAATCGAAGAAAACACCCACTATGTTAAGTCAATAACTAAAAACTAAGGTCTCTCAGCTAATGGCCTGCAGGTCATCAACCACTTCACTACACAAAGAGTACTTTAATCTAGGAGAGTCTTGGACCATTCGGGTCAAACAATCAAGCAATGAAGATTTAAAAATAATGTTTTGAAATAGTAGTAAAACCGTTATTTACGAAGCAAGATACAAAAATGAGAATTGCTATTATTACTGAATAAGGATCGACTGCTACCCTAGACTTTTACTTAAAGTCTCTGTTTGAATAGCATTTATCCTTAATTTTTCCATGAAGATGGATGTAATTGGTATAATTTAATAAACTTTCTTAAAAATTCAGATGCTTTTTTTTGGAGAAGTTAAAATCTGTACAGACAAAAGTTTTAAGTTCAGTTAATAAACTGACAAAACGTAATACACATTTATCGTTTTAAATTTCGATCTGTTATCTAAAGGTTGACGAAGACTCGTTTGTTTGAAGGTGGTAGACAATGTCAACTAAACTCGTTCTGTCGGACTTGCATTGTTTTTATCATTTCTGTTTCACAATATTTCGAATGAGAACTATCTCCAATCGTTTTCAAGTATAAGCTAAATGCTAACTCTAAAGCTACGGACTTAGATACTAGACGTGTACGGTGATACGTGAACTCCGTGCCCCCTGGTTACTTGAAATGCAAAGTTTTAGGAGGCCAGTTTGAGCTAGAAGCCGTTTCTATATGTTTGGAATATCGAAGCTAGGCTTATTGAATATGCCTTGATTCCTTTCTATGAGAACTGCTTCTAAGAACTTTCGTTTTCGCCAGTTCTGCTCCCTATGCAAAATTTTAGCCTCCGACCATTGCAGCCGGTGTTGGTTTGACCAGACTTCGCTATGCTCGATTTTGACGTCTCCCCCTTTTGAGTATGATTAAAATGCTCTTTGACTCTTATACTAAGAAGGCGCTTTATCTCTCCAGCGTACGAGTCACCACATTCATACTTGATTTGGTAAATGCATTCTATTCTCTTATCGATGTTCTTTGGCTTAATTTTTGTTAGAACACTTAAACAACACTTAAGGGTCTCTAGAAAGACAGTTCCATAAAGATTCTTCCTGCAGACAAAGAGAATGCCGCAGTAGTTATGGACGCCGATACATATGACTGGAAGATCAAACGAAGTCTTGACGAAAGGAAACTACAAAATACTACCGAATGATCTCACAAGCGCAATAGAGAGCAAGGTTATCATATTAGGGCAAAAAGACAAGTTTTATTAGCTTTGATGTAAAAAGTTTATACACAAATGTTCCGATATGTGATTCATTAGGCATAATTATGCAGAAGTTGAGGGAAGACGAAACAGTCTTTAAACGAACGACGTTGCCTTTGGATGGGATGACGGAACTATTGGAACTATTGTCTCCGTAACCCCTATTTTCAAATGAAAGATAGGTTTGACTCACAAAATGATGGTTTTCCTTTCTCTAGTGGTAGCAAATATATATATGAAGTGGTTCGAAAAGCACGCACTAAATATTGCTCAAATCAAGCCTAAATTTTGGCTTAGGTATGTAGATTATACTTTTATTATTTGGACTGCAAATGACAAACTTGACATTTTACAATGGAGAAAGAGGAATATTCTTCTTTGCCTTTTTTTGACGTCCTCGTCAACCGATCTGCAGAGAACATCAGAACTAGAGTGTACCGAAAACCCACACATACTGGCCATATATCTCAACCAGGGTTCTAACCATTCTGCAGCAATAAAAGAGGGCATCATAAGAACACTTTACAACAGAACTATTACAACTTGTAATGATACGGTGGACCTTAAGGCAGAAATTGAAAACATAAAAAAAGATCTGAAAGATTAATAAGTAATACATTATCAAATTGGAAAAAGATCACCGTACTACCACACATCCTGATCTACAAGAAACAACACCATTTCTCACAAAACCCTATGTAAAGGGAACCTCTAAAAAGATTCGGAGGATAGTCAGGGGTTTCAACATCAAAACCGCTTTTAAATCGGGAAATACGTTAAGAAGTCTTCTAACAAAAACTAAGCCAAATGACATCTATAAGAAAAATAATACATTTACCAATCCAGTGAGAATGTGGTGACTCGTACATTGGAGAAACAAAACGCAGTCTTAGTATAAGAGTCAAAGAGCATTTTAGTCCGACTCAAAAGGCAGACACGTCACAATCGGGCATAGCGTAACACGTCTAGTCAAACTAACACCGGATGAGTAAGCCTAGCGTCGATATTCCAAACCTTAGAAGTCGCTTCTAGCTCAAACAGACCTCCTAAAACTTCGCGGTTCAGGTAACCGGGGGGAGGAGACTTCACGTATCACCAGGCACGATTAGTATATAAGCCAGTATCTTAAGAGTTAGCATCTAGTTTACAATTGAAAACGATTGGAGATAGTTACCATTCGAAACGTTGTGAATCCGAAATAATATAGACAATTCAAACCCGACAGAACTATTTTAATGAGTACAGACTCGTCTTAAAAATGCCTGTGTGAAAAGAGTTTAGCATTCAGGCACACACAGAATTAGATCATTGCCTTCTCGATAACCGCCCGTCTTAAAGGGGAATTTTTTGAAACTTTTTTTAGAAATAAGCAGTACACCAGCAATTTTCCCATTGTTGCCAAAAATGTCCTTGTCATATGACTCTCGAAACAAGCACATAACTGAAATTTCGAGATTTAAAAGATGCAGCATTAACTAGAGTCTGGGTTTACAATCAATTCAGGAATACCTCACCTAGTAATATGTAGGTTGATAATACAATTATTGACCTTTATAAACGTTTTAACAAAACGAGCGTTTATACAATATACAGTTTATAAAATAGAAAAGGCATATAAAAATATATTCTGCATGCATTGCATAAACAGCTAACTAGTAGCTTGTGTTACTTGGATAACCTGTAAAATGTTACACTTTTTAAAATATATTTTTCATTATATTTGATTTGTATTTCTAATAGAATGTTTATATTTAAAAAAATGTTTTGTTTACTGGCTCTCTTTACTTTTAATTCGGTTACTTACATCTAGTTAAAAAAAAAGCTACAAAGAAGCACAGACAATACGAAAAGGAATGTCTGACATAGATTCAACAATAATTTGAAAAATTGACACTTTTTGGCTATTATCTCATTTAAGGGCGCTACTAAAAAACGATTCACTGAAAAAATTACGATATTATATAATTTGGTAAAAACCTAACTTAATTTTTTACTTTTACAAAATTCCAGGTCAACATTATGCCCTGTTTTAGGTCACTACCTATTTCATAGTATAATGGTTCTACACCAGATGTTAAAAAAAGACTGTATACATAGTTGGTAGAATTTATGTATGTCAGGTGAAAATATGTAACAGTAACCAAAAAACTTACAATGTCTCCTTTTTAGTCCTACGTTGGAAGCGGGTTTTCGGTTTGTGACAGTAAAAGCTTTCTGGAAACAATATTTCAGTAATTTTTTTATTATTACTACTACGATTACCGTCTCTTTTGAGCGACGAGGCCTAACTGAGTAAGGAGCTGATTTCCACGTAAAAAGTCTCGAAAAATGATGAAAGGAATTTTTTTATTTTCGTCTGTAACGGTCATTAAAGTACTCCGGCCAAGGTTAGTACATTCCGGGCCTAGACTAAGGGGACATACACACCTCATACCCTCCATAGAGGAGGTAGAAGCTTCTCTCCCTCCTTGGGAAGTGAGAAAGAGGGTCCCGACATCATCAAAAGGTGGTAAGTCTGGTAGCAAGAGAATTTCCTGCGTTTGACTACTAGTCGACCTGTATGGTCCTATCAGCAGCTCCGCGGGTAGAATTTTCCTGTTGGTTAGGTCAAGGGGGGAGGGTCTCCCCTTTAATTTCCAATTCCTCGATGTAAATTTCCGTTCGCGGAAGACATGGGAAATGTCTGAAGTTTACATCGAAATTTGTGATTTTGGTCGTACTTGGCGAGGCATTCAAGGGCTCGTGACAAACCACGGCCGGTGTGGATTTTGCAAGGCTTTTTCTTGGGTCACTTTCGGGTTGTGTCTCATTACTCTCATTCAGGGTTTTATTCACATTAGATACTCTAGTTACTTAAGTGACAGGGTTTTCGGGTTCACAATCCGCCGGTCGGCAATCCAAAGAGGAAGCTGTCAGGCCGAATGGGGGGCAGATTTCTTTTGCAAGCTGCATGGTCCCTAATGATTCTCCTTTTGTTATGATTTACTTTTTTTTATTTTAAAAAGTTTATTCTTTTCTTTTTAAAAAATTTATAAAACACTTTTTATTTCAAAAAGTTTATTCTTTCCTTTTCAAAAAATTCATAAAACATATAGAGGTCTAATTTCAATTTATTTAAAATTAAAAAGAGGTGGTCAAGAAGATGCAAATACCTTGTATACTCAAGGCAATCGGCCGGAAAGCCTGATTGTTCCTTAGCCTATGTACAAGTCTATTTACAACTGTTTAACCTAATATTTACAAAATAACTAAAATTCCTAACCTTATTTTTGTAAAGAATGTTACGAGCCAATGTTGAAGATCTACTGTCTAAGACACGGCACCGAGGGCTTTTATATATTGCCTCGAATGCCATATCACCATCCCCTTCAACACAAAGACACCAGCTCTAGATTCATGAGCTCCATCAGCATTCAACTTTGTCAAAGTTTCAAATAAAAGTAACATTTTTTTAATGGTTTTTAAAAATACTGGCAACAAGTTTTCTTAAAGTCTAAATAACGCTAAGCATTCTTACTCAGGATCAGATACATCTGTTTCACTTAAGCCTAAGTCACAGTCGGTTTCCTAACTAAAGTTATTTACACACATTTCACAGGTAAACTTATAAATATCAGTCTCATATTGGTCCGAGCATGTATAGGGTTTACAGCAATTTACGTCTAACAATGACCTTGCTCCTCTCATAGTTCGTGGCCAATAACCTCCGCCGAACATGCATCCGTAAAAGCGTGGAGGATACAATTTCTTCTTCAAAGTGCTTCCAAGGCACCAAGCCTCTAGTTTTTCCCTTAGTCACCGGTTCCTCATAAACATCGTGAAATTGATGAGTCCTTGGGCGTCCCATCATGATTCAGTCTAAAATTCTCAAATTCCTTACCTTGTTTTGATGGAGAATGTTAGGAGACCAGTGCTGGCGATCTATTGTTTAAGACACGGCACCGAGGCTCTTATACAATGCCTCGAATGCCATAGGTGAGTTACAAAACCACGGTCCTCGGTCTAACCTGTACCCCACCCCAGTGGGTTACAGTACAACCTTTGATCTGTCTATATCAAGTGACCTACCGACAAACGAGTGTTCAGCACCTTCCCCTATCTACCCCACAGACTAAGATAGGTTGGCACGTGATGTGCATATAATTTACACTTTCCTATAATACTCGGTTTGAACATGGTATAAGGCCAAAGGTGTAGAAATCGAGTCTACGACCTCCACATTCGTGGCCGGAAATCAGACCACTGAGCCAAGACTGCCTTTATTTTAATATTCTCAATGATTACTTTTTTAACACTTTGCCTTACTGATATTCTTTATAAAAATATTTCCAATATACTCAAGCTAACTGCTTAGCTGTGTCTTCGAATCATTATATTTGACATGATCGTAATTTCTTACAATGTTCTGGAGAGGTCTGTAGACCTTTTTCTGATTTGTTTACATAGCCATTTCACTAAAATGAATGGCCGTTACTTTAGTATGGATGGCTCATTTATTTGTAGATTTAAAGATCCTTCCCTTTCCAGATTAGTTCATCTGAAAACATAATTTGGCCTCTCGGTGCTAGAGAAAGATAGAATCAGGCAGTGCATCGAATTCAGATATACGAGTGGTGAAAGTGGTGGATTTGAATGCTAAACAAATTACTTTTTATAATTCCCAAAGTGCGTCTTGTTAACAGGCCATTGAAACCGCCTAAACACACTGCAGGACCTACATTCTTGAAACATTTTGTGCCTAAGCCCCATCTGCGGTATAGTTTATACGTATTTCAAAGTTCACATGATATTAAATAAAGTAAAAATTTAAAAAAAAATCGAATTACAAATAAAGGGAGCATCTTTATTTTTTTTTTCTAGAATTATTCACACTACATTATGTAATAAGCAAATTTTTTAAATATTTTTGATATATATTAGGTGATAATTATAGGTATAAATGATAGGCTTTAAATTATGTTAATTGTTAAGTTTAGCTCGTTGTGCTCAAACGATGTTTTATTCAAATAGTTGTTATCTACACTATTGATAAGTAATTTTCTTCATGCCATACTTTTCGAACAAATAATGTCTGGGAATAAGAAAGTGATTTATTCAATAGTTACATTAAGCCATATTCTATATTTTTTTTTTTTTTGAACAATGCGATACAACCTGTATTTAAAATTGACATTAACAACTTGACAATTTTGAATTCACTTTTAGAAATATGCGGGCTCTCCAACCAAAATATTATAAACACTGCATACAGTCAAAAATATTATTTCTTTACATAGAAACTATTGTATGCGTATTTTAAAATTATTTTCAAGAACTAAGCATATTTAGCTGCGGTATTTGGAAAACTTTTAAAAGTTCTAAAACATCGTTTAGCATATTCTAATTAAAAAGAAAAGATTTTGTTTCACATTGCACGAAAACACAGAGATCGGGGCCATTCGAAAGTATACTTAAAACTGCAAATTTTAACTTAAAAAGGCAAAACAGGGGCGAAACAAACGAATAAGATGTTTTATTTAATTATGTTGCAATTATTCATAATATTTATTACACATAAGTCATTGTAATCATTTTTATTGTAAATAAAGGTTATTTATTTAAAATGGTAATTATTTTATATCCTTTTAGGGACGAATTAATCTTCTCCTGGGTCATTTTAGCTGGAAGAAGTTTAAAAATAATTTTTAGTGGCAGCAAAAAATAATAAATTAGTTCGCCAACAAAGCTGCAAAATAGTAGTTAATAGACAAAAATATGAACATTACTGCCAATACATGTTTGAGTGAACTCTTGCAAGGTTAACAGCCACTAAACTCGATATCAACTCTCAAAGCAAAGACCGATTATACTCCGAATAGACGAGCCAACTAATGACCCCCTAAAATAACCTCACTTTAGGCGCAGATCTCTCATTAGGCTGTGTAGGCTGAAGCCTAGAGTCCCCAAAGAAATAGCGGCTGCAGGTAGCAGTAGTATATCAAAATATCAGTCATATATTTGATTCATGGACAGGGCCCAAGTTAAGGACATCACAGTACATGGGTGCCCGGAGAAGGGGGCTTTCCCCCCTGGAAAATGCAAATAGTGTAAATTATGTATTAGATTACATATGTATTATTATTATTATTATATTAAAAATATTAGAAGAAATCTTATTTGTTTCTCCCCCTGAACAAAATCATCAGGCATGATCACAGATGGATTTGCGTAATAGATAGCCGCACATAGCCTGGCTTCTATTTTGCACAATAGTGTCCATTGATGGCCAACACATCGCATTAATAAAGTTTGTTTATTAACTCAATTACACCTCTAATAAAAAAAAACTATTATGAGGAATTTCAGTAGCTTTATAACTGTATAAGAAAACTAACACTGCTTTTTACTTGCCTCGTAAAAATGAAGTATTGTAATCGTAAAAAAAATCGCACTACGAGACTTTTTCAGATCTTCACGTTTCAGGGTCCCTAGATGCCGAAAAACATTTTCTCAGTTTTGTCGATCTGTCTGTTTCCGGCATAGCTAGAAAACTGATTACCCGATTGACTTGAAATTATGATAAAAAATTATGGGTCATATGGGGATGGCCTGGAAACATTTTGGTAAAAATCCAATATGGCGGAACAAAGTGGCGGGCCTAGTGGAAAGGGGTCCCCCCGAAAACTTAAAAAAGGAACTTACTAACTTTTAGGGAATATAAGTCAGCATTTAAGATTGCCAGTAATCGAAAATTTATATCGATATGTATCGACAGTTACTGATAACTATCAATATTTCATAATTTGCCATTTGTTTTTCGATATAGCAATACGACTTAAAATATTCCCGTCCCATTCCTACCTGGTATTATATAGTTTTATTAAAGATTCGACTTAGACTTTATTTCAAGTTTCTCGTTAACATATACATCTTTACTACATATGAAAATGTAGGAATCCAAATTTAGATGTTAGATATGCAATTTACTGGTACTGGTACGAAATCATCGTACCAGATGATACTTCAAGACATCCGTGTATTTTGCAATGTAAATAGAATTCAAGTTGAAGAAGTTCCAAAAGTGTAATTAATTATTTTTCTAGGGGTGATTATTAACATAACAATAAATAATAAGAAAACATTGAAAGCCGTTTTAGTTAGAATATAGAGGCTCCAAATATAAAAAGCTGTTTTTGAGTTTCAAATTTTCAATAAACAAAAATTAAGGAACAGAACTTTTGCCAGACCGTACCAGGCGTATAAACTTCGACGGCATGCTGATGAGTCGTGTACTTTAGACTTAATTGCACTATTGCGCTATTTATTCAATGAATGATGGAATTAGCTGAATTGCGACGATTATATACACGATATAACTGGCATGGCCACGAGACTTTTTATATGTCTCGCAAAGGTTTTGTCCATGATTTTCGTCTGGTATTGATTCTTCATGTTAGGGGGCTCCTAACTTAAAATTGAAATCAAAAATAACAATATATTGCGCAAATAATAGGTTTAAAAAAGCAACTTCACGTCACATATTGGCAATCATAACGTACCCTGTGAGCTCTTCAGTTCTCTGTCCGCCCGTTAATCAGCTTTTATTAATATATGTTTATTTCGGCAATATGTAAGTATAAACAAGGTCCTTAAGTTTTCGTTGTGGAGCCTGCTGCTCAATGATAGAGTGCCCGAATAGCATTGCAAACGTTGTGTTGTGTTTTCCAATCCCTGTTTGAGCGATGACTTATTTTATAGTTTTTTTTAACAAAACTTAAAATTTTGCATGTAGTTCGTTTAAAAATTGGATTGCTCTTTAGTTAGCCCTGCTTAGGCTTTTTTAATAAATAAAAATCTTGCTAATATTCCGATTGATATTAAAAAAGGATGATTAAAGGGCGGACCGAGAACTGAACGGCTTGCAAACTATGGTACGTTATGATTGACGTCCGTGGATTTTGACTGGAGAGTCCCCGCTTGCTAAAATATCATTTGTGATTGACTTTATGGACTAAAAGTTGTAAGTAAAGTGAAAATAACAGTGGTATTTAAAACTCTGTATTAACATTGTTTGTAGTTGTGGTAGGAAGAAAAACTTTGTATCCATGATTTTGAAAACTGTGACTTTTTACCAGTATTGGAGATTATACAGAAAATATATTTTGATTATTCTTTCTATAAAAAATATATTCACAACACACAATTGGCGCCATTAGTAGCGTTCCTAAAATCGATAAAATCGATAAAATATGAAAATACACAACACAACGCTATCGTCGCGGTACTATTAACGACGAAATTCGTAATTTTGTCATTTTTTCATACCGTTTATTTCCACAAAAAAAATGTTTTTTTTTCTGCACCTAGATCGGTTAGATCCAATCTTTATAATTTTAAGTCAGTGAGTGTTTCTGTGACCTCTGTTATTGAAAATTGTCGTCAAATTCTGATCAGCTGTTTTCCGTCATGTTTACAATCTCAAAAATTGTTGTTTCTTGTTTGCGATATCTGGATGTAGTTTTTTTGTAAAATTTTGTGTGATGATCCTTGGCTTTTTAGTATATTTGCCCTAGCCGAGATTTTTTCTCTAAAAACGTCATGTTTTTCAGATTTTGGGTCTATCACTATACACTATGGTACGGAGGTACAAGCCAGCACTAGGCGTAAGAACTTTAAAAAAACATGACGCTGAAACCATCCAACAACAGTCGGTCACACAACTGCTCTTGATAAAAGAACTGAAAGTACCTTTGTAGATCATTTGAACTCATCAATAAATTTGACCTTCGCTGTATATTAAAAAATTGTCTCGACGGAAAAGGAATAATAAAAACCTTTAAAAATAATTTGCTAGGACCGGACTTTACAAGACTGGAAAGACACAAAGATCAGTTATCGGAAAGGTTCTGTCAAAACACAAAGCGATCACGTTTGTTTCCCAAGACTTAGTTTGTGAGTATTTTGATTATTTAGAAGAATCTCTCAAGGACGTTCCATCATCAAACATTCTAAATTATGATTAAAGGAATCTGACCGATGACCCGTAAGACTGAAGATATTAATTTTATTTTCTCCCAACAAATTCCACACACTTAACCACTAGACGTGAGCTTCTTCAGATCAATGAAAGGTTGCTGGAAAAAAATTCTGGAAGACTGGAAATCTAAAGAAGGTCGAGAAGAAGTCACAATCCCCAAAACCAGTGTGTCCCATTCTCTTGAAGAAGCTCATGGAACAAATTGAGATCAATTCGGAAAAAAAATATTAAAGCTGGATTTCGTACTTGTGGCATAGTGCCCCTGGAGAGAGGAGCTGTCTTACAAAAAAATCCAGATCCTCGAAAAACTGACTGATCAAGAAGTCGTGAGTGAATCATTTGTCAACTTGTTAAAAAGTCTGCATGGATCCGAAAAATCTACCCAGAAAAACAAAAGAATTAAGCTTGAAGAAAGGCCAATGCTTGGGGAAACATTGACGAACAAGCCACAGGACCCTCCGGAATATCTTCGCTCAGTCACATCTTGAGTCAAGAAGTTTATTGAAATAAAAGGATGTTAAAAAAAAGTGTTTCCAATATATAGAGAACAATTTAAGGTCAATTCAATGACTAGGTTATAGCAGAATTTAAAATCGAAAACAAAGGAATTTCTAAGTTATATCTTGGGAAATTCTGTTCTGCATCCGATTGAAGTCAACGAAGGTAAATAACGGGCACTCTTTTGTAGAGCCAGAAGTTGCCGATATATATGAAATAAGTTTCAATAAAGTTTTAGGAAAAGTGGATAAGCTTTCCATTAGAAGAGGCATATATAAATTTGCCATTAACTATTTTGACTTGGTTCAATTATTAACTACCTATGTATCTGCCTAGACTAGGCTGTGAACCAATTTGTTTAAACATTTTTCATTTTTTGTTCGTGTTCAGATAAATATTTTAGAAGAAACATAAGCTTGAATTTGTATTCAAATTAATTTATTAGAATATATATTTTTATTTCCGGTTTTTTTTTAGAAAAATTAGAATTTTACTTTTGCAATAATTTTTAAAACATATTTGGTGTCTCTAATTGTCCCCATACTGTTTAAAATGCTCTAACCACGCAAATAAAATATCTGTCTCCACCTCCGGGTAAAGAGAGACACCCATGTGTCTCTAATAGTCCCGGTTTACGGTAAAAAAAATTACAGCCTGACCTTTTTTTTTATTCATGGATTTATACTTGGTTGTTGTATAAGAAGTACAAAAAGAATAAACCTATTTTTTTTGCTCGTCAGTTTTTCTCACGGCGCCCCCTACATTATTTTGCCGACGACCCTGCAAAACCTCGCACCGGCCTTAGTTGACAGAATTTCATATCTATCTATTTAGATATTGGTTGAATTTAATTTAATTTTGTTTGATAATAAGGAAATATTGATAGCTAATGAATATAAATTATAAATCTTAATATTACAGATATGAATGATATTTATTTTCAAACCTTAATTTGTAAAAGCTGCCTATATTTATACATAAAAATTAACTTTTGAAAACATGGCGCACACATGCCCACATTCAAAATTTTTACATAGAAATTTTCGAGAGGCTCCATTCTTCATTCAAAACTCTCCACTCGTAAAAACTTTTCTTCTCCGTACTCAAAATGATATGCCTTTAATTAGATGGTTTTGTCTAGACCGAGTACTGCTCTCTTCGTTCACTTTGGCCGAGTACTCGTGAGGTGTACTTTAGATCTCAGTAAAGGAAAGCTAAGGGAAGTGAAGTGGAACTAGTGAGAAAATCCAAACTCAAAAAATATTTCCAACACTTTTATTTAAACAACAAAATAAATTTTGTGACATATTATTGCGAGTCTATATATAGATAATTTCATATTATCACATTTAAGTAAGTAGTAATACATATTTCGATAAATATTTTCTTATCCTAACGAGAATATATATTCACGACTATAGAAAAATTGACGTAATCTAGTATTTATAGTGAGTGGGTATTGTGCACTTGAAGATGTTTCTAGTAAAATTTGAGCAAAGGAATTTCCTTAAGTGTGTATAAAATGTATGTTACTCTGTACGGATGTCTACTTAAATGCTACTTAAATAAATATAGAGGAAATATGACCCTATTGAATTTGAAAAAAATACAACAGGTCAATCTTTATATTCCAATTCGTTTTTTTAAAAAAGAAACTTAAATTTGTTTTATAATGTTTAAAATTCTATGTCTCATCAACTGATATTTATGTAAAACGACTTGAGTTCTTTTTATTGGGTAATCCACTTAAATCTGGATTTGGTCCCCACTGTCAAGAACAAGTTAACGTGGCGTCAAACAAACGTGAAATCCAAAACAATTCGATATTCAATTCTAGGTTATTAAAGTAACAGTAATTATTTCGAATTAGTTCAACGAAAATTTAAAACTAATTTTGTAAACTAAACAATTACACAAAATTCTCATTTTCTTGAACTCCACCTTGAAATAACTACATTACTATTTTAACTCTAACAGTGTCGACCCGTGCGACATACCGTATATGCTGTTTTGCGCTGCCTGATAAAGAGCGGTGGCGACGTGGAATTTTAAAAATTATTGGGCAGTTTTCTCACGTGGTTTAGTAGAATTTTTATTTGGTTTCAGGTTTTGTTAGATTGTGTTTTGACATCATCAGTCAATGAATAATGTTGTTTCCTAAAAACAATATTACGCCCGTGATTGAACCTATCCATAGCAATAAACCACGCTACGCCATTCTGAAAATATTGAGTTTAATAAATGGATGAATCCCAAAAAACTAGATTTAAAATTTATAATCAAATCTTGAAAGTCTCAATACGCAAATAATACTTATTAATAAGTGTCAGTGGTTATGTTTTAGACGACAATCCAAGACTCGTGTTTTTGAATCGAGATTTAGAGACTACATTTAAAATTGGTGTGGACGCTGAAGAACGCCATTTAGGGAAGCTGAAGGAGGTGGTGAATTTATCTGAAGCTGCGTTTGTTTCCGCGAATTTTTAGTTGTCTCTATTAGTATTTAACAGATTTTAATTTTTAATTTTTTAACTGTTGTTTACCAGTGAAAAAGTAAGTTGTATATTATTTTTAAATAAGTAAATAGCAGTACGGTATTAGCTCTCTTATCAGTGGGAGACTACATACCCATGAATAAATAATTATACACCACACACATACAGGTGCCTGCACCTAGGTATATTTATTCCATATTTAGAATAATTAATGTTAAGTGAAAAACTATATATATTTGTAAACTCTTGGATTACGTATTGCAATTAAATAAATAAATTAAAATTAGTGGCTAACAGTGGGGTATTAATTGTTTAGAATTAATTACTTTGGTTACACGTAATAGCAATAATAGATCAATCTACAGAATTATTATCAGGAACTTTGCAGAAACGCAAATTAAGAAACAAGCATATCAAGCAAGTACATAAATTAGCTCTCCGAGGTTCCATGGATAATACGATTTCTTGCTCATTATTTACACATAGGAAATTTAACAAATGAACCGTCTGAAGGAAAACCACGTGATATAGATTATTAAATTTCAATTGTCAAGCACCAGTACGTGATACAACCATAGATATTTCCAAATTATTCCCTTCGCTCAAATAGCATTTCCATTAAATTCCTGAAAATTTAGTGATATTACTAACACCAATAATAATGTTTAGGGCATCAAGTCAGTGTCGAAAAGTTTAAACGAACTAAGCACAAGGACCAAATAAAAAATATACAGTACTAAAAATATAATTATTTTCTAGAGCTTTAAAAGTAATATCTACCAATAGCAGAAAAGAACATGATGATTAAGGAAATAAATTGTGGCGTTCCAGCAACTCGAATATTGGTTTTCCCAGGTTATTGGATTAAATTTAAGTGCAAAACTTTTAGAATGATGGTAGGCATACATTTTGGAAATTATTAAAGATATCTTTCCAATAATTTGAAAATATACAGCGTATTCTTATTTTACTTACAATTTCTATTGTTTTATTTTTGCCTCAAATCCTGGGGGTTCAGATAAAATCCAAAAAACGTTTGTATTTAATATATTACTATTAAAATAAAGTTATTGCAAAAGAAAACAGAACTTCTACATAAATTTTGCTGAAAATCTGTAAGGTATATTAACGTTTTAAGGTACATCTGTGATGTTAAAGTACATCTGTAATGTACTTACCTATGTACGTTTTGCGTTTTTGAGTTTCACCCAGTATCCATTTTCTTTTTATCGTTATAATTGTTAATATGTAAAAGTATATTATGTGAAAAAGAATTATTACTGAAATATCAAAAGGGGCAGACTAAATTCGCGGGATCCATCTTCAGCTCCATCTCTATCCGTAGCTTCGCAAGATCTACGTAGTCTGGGATTTGGCAGCATTTCACCGAACTAGTGGCATCCAGATCTTTCTTTGAAAAGAAAAAATGCATGTTGAAATGCAGGTATTTTTAAAATTTACTTTTAACGCTGGTTGCAGGTTTCTTTTGGGGTGAACAGACTACTTAAGAAAATAAAATGTCATTTAGCCTTGTAGTGAGTCATATTCACATGCCATTAGAACTGCTCAATCAAAACTATTGACGTTTTTCTACAATTAAGAACTTCAACTGTCAACTAAACAATGGTGTCTTTGTTCTTTGAGCTGAGACAACAAAAAATCCAAAACGTATTCAAACTTTTTTTTTGGTTACATAGCACACATATTGTATTTTATTGGCTACATCTGCCAGTTCGTCTTAATTTTTTTACTGATAACTTCTCCTATACACATATTAAGCTTATTATTTATTATATAGAAATTTCCTTTAAATGTTGTAGATTTACCCAAAGGAATGCTTGTTTCGTCGATTTTTTTCTAGTATTTTATCTTGGTTGACCAAATTTTTCATCAGATTATTATATTTATGATATTCTATACGTTCAGATGTTTAATAGGGGACTGAGGGGGAAGTGTCTTAATATTCTGCGTTTACATCTTTCAGACCGAAAACAACGGGTGAGTTTTACAATCGGCTACAGTCAATACCTTTCACAGACCACGGAAATCAGGATGGGAGTGCCCCACAGCTCCATCTTGAGGCCTCTACTTTTTCTTTTATATGTAAATGTACTTAGCAGCGACCTAGGCTTGGCTCTGTGTTCTAATTCGCTTATGATATGTCGGTCATCATGGTTGACAGAGCGCTGACTGGGCTATCACTCAGTCTATCTGATGTTGTGAACAGGATGGCAACCTGGTTCACCAACAATCGGTTACTCTTGAATGGAGATAGGTCTCCTACAGTTTTAAAAAGCAGTATGTACTGCAGTATCTATGTCAGAATTAATAGGTCACTGCCTGTGGTGGAAAACGCAACGTTTTTTGGGCGTTGTTTTGGATACGAGCCTCTCGTGCAAAACCATATACACATAACACTAAGCTAAATTCGGCATGCTTTGCCATTCAAGTTTTGAGATACCAGGTTTCAACGGATATTCTGCGACTCTTTTATTTTTCATATGATCAGTCTAGAGGACATCCTATGGAAAAGTATTTTAGGCTTCTTCATTCCAAGCTGATGGGATCTTCATAACCCAGAAGCGTATAATCAGGTGCATTTTGAACAAGCAACCTAGAACTTCTTGTAAGCCATTGTTTTAAAATCTTAAAATTTTAACAGCATCTTACACCTCGTTACGTTTGTAAAGAAGCATGAAGCATTGTTTCAAACCAACTGGGGCTAGTATGCCGCGGACATGCGAGTTCGGACCAGAAACGCGCTAGATCTAAGGATGCCCCTCCATAATTCAAGTTTCTTCATCAAGGGCCCTAACTTTATGGCTATTAGGGCATTTAACTTGCTACCAAATGAAATTAAAAGTATTGGTTAGGAGGGGAATGCAGTACCTGAATATCCTCTAAATAAGTGTCTTTACAAGTTCAGGTTTTGGATTCAATTTTAATATTTCAATGTTATTTTGTAAAAGTCTCTTTTTATTTGTATATTTATTTTATGTCTAAAGAACTTTATCAAAAAGAATACTTAAACCCCCTGACGATGCCACTTTCATTTTATGTAATGTCTTACGGCAATAAAGGAATTTTGTATCTGTATTTCCTATTCCCGTTCCATATATTTGTGCATCTCACAAAGGTCGTTATACAGTCCTATAAATAGTAACTAATTTTTATAAATATTTAACAGAACAGAATAAAAATACAAGGATTTATAAACATTTGCCTAATGGCACTTCCATAAAAATTCCAGTTTTAAGTCTCTGTAACTTCATGAGGTCTACTATTAAACATGTGATTGCCCAAATATAATATTTTTAGATATTACTGAACTTAATTTCAAGACATACAATTTTAAAGACATTGTACTTGACCGACCAAAGGTGGAATTGGTGATTTTTGTAATTGAAAATATGTCTATGTTCAAACTTACTCTAATTTATCTAAGACTAAAACACCAAAATCGTACAGAAATGTCTTGATATCTAATAGTATTAATATTAAATTAGTGTCAAAAAAGTCTGTAGGTGTAACTTTTGAGCAAGGTATGTATATTTAGTGTACTTACTTATTTTACAACTATGGTCTCCTCAAAATTGACTTCTAAAGTTTCAAACACCAAACCATGCAAATAGTTCTACTAAACATATTAATACTGCATTCTAAAGTTTAGTCATCACAGGATATCTTATAGAGCATTTTGAAATCAACATATATATGTAGTATTTTCATAAAAAAAATTGTTGCAAACTAAAATTCGTCTCTTGAAAACATTTTTTTATTTAAATAAAGTATATCCCGAGGCATAGTTCTGCAAAAATTTTAAAATGATATCAAACCAACATTTTGTTGAATTACTGAATACTATACCTATATATCTTAAACAAAAAGAAATTCAAAATCCTTGTTATTTCGACTGAATACATTGTTTGATTTAAATAAATGTAAAAGTCTAAATATGAGTTACAATCACTTAAATATTTTTATAGAAGGTATTTGTAAGAGCAAAACCTTGACTAGTTCGTAGTGTTAAAGCTTAACACTAAATATTACTGTTGAAACGTTTTCAAAATTAACACTATTGTTGCCCTTATAAACCTACAATTAATGCTTACCCCTCTCCCAATAATTAAGGAATACTGACATAAATCATCACATCACATATTCCGTAAAAAGTGTCAATGATGACCTATAAGATGATCACGTAATTATATCTTTTTTTATATGTTAATATGTAGTTGTGAGTTGCCAAGTTACTGGTCGTTCGCATATTACTTTCCAATTTTTTAATAAAACTTTTTTAAATAGGCAATAAACACTGTGCGTTCAATTTTAGTTAACATATGGGAAACTTTTTATTATTGATCTTAGTACAAAAAGGTATTCTTCCGAAACAGTTTTGCTTCTGCAAAAAATGAGATTGGCAACAAAATTGTGAAGATTTTATACACTGTAGGTAAAAAATTAAGTGTTTCTTAAGAATGTAGGTAAACCTTTGCTTTATTTTTAAATCTAAAAATCAATATAAGCATAGACCCCCAAAGACTAAAGTTTTCCAGATACGTGGTAAGTTATAAGAAAAATCAGATTTTTTGTCTGTATAGCCAAAGCTACTGACTTTGAGCATTTAGCACAACCTAATGAAAATTTAAATCTTAAATATTTCTCAAAGTTATAGTTTCAGGGAGTAGTAAAAATACTTATAAAATGTATTTAGATTATTTTTTTCATTTTCGAGGAAAAGTATGGGTATGTTTGGAGCCAACCTTTTTGTAGCAATTTTAGTAGAAACTGAAGTTACTTAAAACTATGTCAAAAATTGGGAATACAATAGGCTTTATGAACACAAAAAAAAATCTAATAAACGAAATCTTAGAGATTTTTATTTTTTAGATACAGGGTGCTGAAAGAATAATTTTCAAAAAATCAGTACTATAAAATTAAACATTTTGCGAGACCTAAATACGTTTCTCTTATTCTCATAAAACCAAACATATAGTGAAGTTTTCAAGTACTTGACTTCTTGCAGAAATAAGGCGATGCTCATAATTTTTTTTTTTTTTTCATAAAAGACTAGTTTAGTAAGAGATCCAAAAACATTTTAAAAATTTTTTCTTGCACTAAAGTCCCAGATAAACCTACACCAGATGCGATAGTGCCTATCTAACGCACACAGCGAATTTATGTGAAACTCCGCCTCCTACGGATATCCAGCCATCTGAGACATAGTAAGAGGTCCAGTTGATATTTTAAATCCGCACGGAAAAGTGTTTCCTCGAGCGGCGATATCGATAGTGCGAGGGCTTATGTTATTATTTAATTTTTCAAACATTTATTTTTTATACAGTTTTATTTTTGTGGTTGGAAAAATGCGTGGTTATTAATACCTTCATTTACATTGTCCAAATAGAAGTGGGAGCAATAAATCACTTGTTTAACTTACCTCAATATCACGTAAGGTATGTTGGTTTTATTATTAACATTTATAATTTTTTAAGCCTGATAGGTTCACGCAAAATATGTTTTAACAAGTAGGTACTTTATAAGTAGACTAATGTATAGTTTTTTTATAGTATAAAAATATAATGATTTTAGATTTAACAGTTGGGTAAAAGCAGCTGGAAGGGAAGATCTTTTAGAAAAAAGTTATTGTAGTTACAAGTTATCACTTTGAAAGTAAATGTAAATGTTTTGCAGTATCTACAAGCTGTGTAAAGCGCCTTTATGAGAACTGCTATACCGACAATTTTTCCAAAGCGCAGATCTGATTTTTTATTCGAAGAACCTCCGAAAAAGGCCATAATTCTATCATGTAGATAATTTTATTGTTAAAGACAGCATTGTTAAAATACCGGTACCGATAATCATATTAATCCCGGTGAGATTGAAATAACTCGTGGGTCAGGGGCAGAGAAAATCTTAGACGTTATGAAGGTAAACACGGTCATCCATTGCGCAAAAAGTTTATTAATATAGTTAAATTTAAAAAAAATGCAAACTTTACATAAACCACCCTTGAACCACTAAAATTTTTAATCATGCTTTAAAGTAATGGTCTTTTAAAGACATGAAAATAATTGGTTTTTATCAACAATAAAAAGTAATTTTAAAATACTGTAACGCAACTACCTAATATAATCTAGTCTAAAAATTTCGTATTAAGGTAAAGCAAATATTGGATAGACAACAAAGTAATTGAAAAAATAGAACAAGTAATAAAACAGTTTATATAATACGTTTGTGTTGGAGGAGCAGCCACATTATACACAAAAAAAATTAGCATTTTTTAACAATATATATGCCCCTACTAATTCCACGACATAACACTCAGTAATTAAATAAACCCGCTCAACAAATCGAATTGACATACCGACTCATATTAACAAGACTGTTTCATCCGACAGTTGGCGTTGGTTTAGCTACCGGCACGAACTGGCATGGACTAGATTCTTGTTACTTGTACAATACAGATAATTGAAAAACGTATTTTCTAAGAACTGAGAACATTGATTCAAAAATGTTTACAATATTTTTTTTATGGGAACGTAAACATTTTATAATGGAATTCCTCAATAAAAGACAGGATATTCTTAATCAACTAGTTACATAATTAATGTTCAGATATTTTTCTTATTTTGTGTATAAATATTTTTCTGAAAGTTAAAAATGAGTTTTATTTCCTAATATAAACACCATTTTCTGAATAGTGTAGGAATATGAGCATTTGGCATTTTTTTAAAACACCAATATAATTAGTTTTCCATTTTAATAAAATCCAAAAATTAATATCCAACAAAATTCTTGATGCGGGCCATACATGTCTCTCGCGCCAAGGCCAAAGAAAATTGACGCGCTACTTATCTAACTTTCGCATCTGGTGTAGGTTTATCTGGGCTAAAGTCTGAAGCTACCGAATTAAGATGGTCAATGCCTTATCAGTTTTGATTAAAAACCTAGCGAAAAATATCCATTTCTATGTCTATGGTTATTTCGCAAAAAGTAGTATTTAAAAACGTAAGATTTAAATATCTTTTGATTATGTTGTCTTAATTGAACAGCTTATACCTTACAGTATATATTAAAAAAATACTGTAATTAAACTATTAATATCATGTATCTAGAAAAGAAAGCCTTTAGGAAAATACATACTTAATAAATAACCTGCACATACTTAATTTAAAACCCACCCTGTGTGAAATAGTCATGATTTTTTACGCGAATCTTATTTTTTGGACAACCAAAATTATTTCAAAAGAATACATTTTTGTGCTAAAAAACCAAATATACCCTGTAGAAACCATCTATTTTTATAATACATATTTGTAACACTAAAACCTTCTTAAATAGTGTTGACGGCTCTATAAGAAACACAATATACATAATTATTAAGTTAAAATTTAAGACTTATGAAATATCATAAAACAAGCGTTAACTCATTTGAGAACAAGACTACTTAACAACTTTCTACAGCTTAATATATTTAATAGAATTAAAAACTGACTTGGTCTAAACTAAATGTAACATCAAAAGGTCTACAAAACACAAGCACTACAACACAGAAGTACAAATTGTATCACAAATTAGTTAGTATGTACGTGCAAATACTCTGGGAATGTCATGCTACTGTACAAAAAACTACTTCTAGAACTACAGAATATTCACATTTTTTTATAAATTCTTTAGAATCTCAAATGAAACAAATGTTATTCAAATATACCCTCACAACTGTTGATATTTAAAATAAAACATACAAATGAACTGAAAACAATGGATTGTTAAGGATAACAAAGGGTTAAAGTTGTTAATATGCTTCTGACTATTAACATTACAGCATGATAGTACATCGGGACAACAAAAGGTTGAGGACAAATCATCTCTTATGTTCATCTCTTGTTAGCTAAGTAACAAAACCAAAGGCTTGGGCTTTACCTAGTGGTCAATACCAAAGGTTTTTAAAAACTTGTTTATCATACCATGTAATTATAATGTTATTTTATACTTTTTTACTTTCCTTGGACAGTTGATTGTAAAAATAAGAATGAAAAATCCAAAAGAATGTATTATTAAATAATCCAGTTAGATTAGATTAGCTGGAATATATGTCAACTTATGTTGTTTTTGAGGTCTTAATTAATGATACTTGTCAAATTATTGGGAGAATAATTATCTAAAAGAGATCCGAAACAAAGACCTTGATTTAACCTTTATTCGAAACTCTGATTAAATAGCTTGAAAACTTACTCATAGAGCATTTAAGAAGCCTGGAAATATAACACAAGATAACACATTCTACATAAGTTTAATGGACATATGCAATTTATATGAATTAAATTTGTTACGACAAAATTCTACAACTTTCCTTTGATATCAGTAGACCCCAAATTTTGGTGACATAATCGCGTTTCACCTGAAAAAATCTTCACTCTGTAACGTTGTAGGCCTCATTATCAAAAGTGATTGAGTGATCCCCTAAATAAGCAATGGGGGCATTTAAAGTTGGGAGAAAAGAAAATATTATTAGGAAAATCCTTAAGTTAAAGGTGTCCACTTCTGATACCTACAGTGTCTGCCAAAAACAAATCAGGAAGGTGAAAGCAGGGCATATAACTCAATGATCAAAATGCCAATAAGCTTCTTAGACTAGAGAACAAAATCATGTCAGACAAAAGAGAATAAGAATCCCAGATCATTTAAACGCTGATTTATAATATTTAAGAGTGGTATGACAGAGTATCTACAAATATGTGGATCACTGAATATGACAAATATAACATAACAGGATATTATATTAATACAATAGAGTATTAAAACTTTTTTTTATCTAAACAAATCTGTTTATACTTGAGAAACTTATTTCAAATTTAAAATATTGCTATAGTCGTTGAAATACACCAAGTCAAAAATAAATTAGTAAAACTATTCTGTGTTACTGCAATTACACTTGTATATATGATGTTCAGAAAATAAATCTGAATACTGCGACTTAACTATTTAGATAATAATGGACGTTGTATTTTTTTTAAATAAAAACCTTCTATTAACATTGACGTTAAAGGGTATAGAAGTCAGAAATATGAAAAATAATGTTTCTTCCAGTTGTGTTTCTTGTAGAGATACGGAAATTGGTACAATACACTCAGGTGACAATATAATCTATTAAAATTGTAACACCCAAATGTCCCACCTTTTTCGTTTGTTATTAAAATTAATAAAATATTGAACTGTATTGACAATAAAGTGTATTAAAATTTTAGTGCTCGAATTAGGGGGGAGGGGCAAGCATCTTTAGAAGCGCGCAACACCCTAGTTCTAAATCTTGTTTGAGAGAATTAAAAAATTAACAGGGTTATTATAGGAATAGGAACACAACCATTATTACCAATAAAAACAAAAACTAGTTGTTTTTTAAATACTAAAATCCTTCTAAACTAAAATGCACTGAAAAGCGTCCAACTTTTTCAGGATACTTCTTCTTGGTATGATAACTAACATTATCCATTATAATAACGGATGCCTAATTTAAATTTGGTAATACCTGTCTGTTATGCATTTAAACGTCAAAGTCCCGTTTTCGATAAATCCGTCATTATCCCCCATTTTTTTAAAATCCTTCATTATCCCCTGTTTTTTTACTAGAAGTAGTCATTGTACCATCTTGCAATGTTCTCTTATTACCACACTTACCGAAAGTTGCATAAAAAAATACAGGTTTAAATTATAATAAAAAATAAGAGTGCAACTTTTCATTTATATAAAGTTTCTGAGAAAAAAGGTAAGTATGCCTAATAGCCTAATATGAATAGATGGAAGTTCTACTAGTAATTTTCAATGATTTGGTCTTTTAAATCTTTAAATCAATTTTATAAATCCCAGAATAAATGTACCTTAAGGTGCAGGAGGATAGATCGGATCAATCTCAGGGACGCACTGAAGATATTTGGGGGGGGGGGGGTGAGTAAGTGACAAAATTTTTTTAAATTTTTTCCCCTAGCTTCGCAGTAATCTTTTGGGGTCTCAAAATATGAAAGACATTCAAAATTATATTTTTAACTTGATCTTTAAATTGTCTTACTACTTTTAATTATTTAAAACTGACACATTATTTTTCCATATCGACATTCAGTTTTCTGGTAATTTTTTGTCTCATATAGTTAACTATTCTTTAGATAAAAATTGCCTTGGTGTATTTCCCGGAATAAATATGACTAAATTTTAAAAAATAAAAATTTTAAAAAATATATATGGTTACATACAAATAACACTGAGGTAAATGGAAAAATGATAATTAAAAATAGATTAGTAATAATAACTAAATAAATATAAGAATGTGTTTAAATATTGTTGAATTGTGTTACCCTGGGGACCGATTCTATTGGTCTTTCTATTTAGAATTAAAGTTCGCAAATTAGCAAATTTAAAAATATATTATCTCCGACTACCTATAAGGTATTTAAAAAATGTCGGATTTTGATCCAAAATTTTGAAACATCCTGTGAAGTGCGATAGTTTTAATTTTAAATTGCTCTTGCAATAGAGTTTAATCTCGTTTTGTTTTTTTAAGTGTCTTTTTATGTCTATGACTAACAGACAGACCGCTTTTTAAAGTATCATGTTTTTTGATTATTGTAAAAAAGAATTTCAAGACTTTTGAAATTAAAAAGCATTAGATGAAATCAGGTGGCAAGGAAACTGACTGCAACTTTCAAGAAATAATGCATTTGACAGAAGAAATTAAATTAACCTAATTAAATTGGGTTTGAAATTGGTAGTTAAGCATCTAAACTTATATACAATGAACTGTAAATGAAGGGCGCAGCAAACAATATGTAGTTAATAATTCAACTACTTGCTGAACAGTACAGCGATATAGTAATTTGAAGAATTTTTCAGGAACACCAGGTCAAGGTACAAAAAATATATAGCTTATGTAAAATATGTAGTGGCTCCTGAGGAAATTTGCACAGGATTTACCAGCCCAACACTAAGTAGAATTAATACCGAAACTTCAGAATGTGGTTACATCTGAACAAGGTGGAGGAGACTTAAGCAGATTGGACTTGTTGAGGCAAACCACTGTACCGTTAGCAACAATGGATTGGCTATCTAAAAGTCCAGATATAAATCCCATTGAACATAATGTGGGATACTTGAATGAACAATTAAAATTGACAATTAAAAAACAAGCCAGGAGAAACTATACACGTCATTAATATTATCGTTGTAAAGTTTCAATTTACTGTTGACTTGACTTGACTTGACTTTCCTGTTTATCTTGTTATATAACAGGACTTATTGGCTTTGCTACAAGGCAGTCGCCAGATTGCTCTCCGTCCGGGGCTCAGAGTCGTTAAATCGGCGACCCTCGAAGTCGACTCTGCACCTTATTCCAGTTTGGAGACGTTATCGGTAGGATATCCGGATGGCAAACTCTAGAACTCCGGGATACCCTGAATCATTAAAATACTTCTTGACTTTTCCTCTTTCAATTTCTGAAATGCATCTTGGCTTCCACTAGGTGCCCCTTGAGAGTACTACTGATATCACGAGATGACCCTTTCTTTCAAGCTATCCCCTTACCCCTCCCACTCCCGCCACGTAGCGGCTATTACACTAATATTCTTTGTAGAACTGCGTCAGACGAACGGGATAGAATGCAATAACTAGGCCTCACACGTTCACAGCGTCTGCTCCCTTTCTAGCGGGGTCGTTAGTTTCCACACTGAGCGGTTGAGTCTCCCGTTTCCCCCCGAAATAAAGCAGCAAAACCGAACACGTGGAACCACTTATGTTAACAACACAGAGGTCTGCATTCGACGAGACGAACCGGAAGACGGAAACAATTTACTGTTAATTTTCCTGTTAATAATAGGTTAGGTTTAAGATTATTAAGTCACTTTAATTTTTAAAACAGTGTATTATCTTTATTGACTGAGATAAAAAGACTTTTAAAAAAATAAAATGTTAACATTAGATCAGATTAAAAGACTGTAGTAACCCCAACAAATTAGAACTAGCACAATCCACTGATAAAAAATCAAAATGATTTCGGATCAAAACACAAAATTTTGTGCACCAAATATAGTGGGATATGCAAGACATGCTGATACTGAATATTGAAGTTTTTCCAGATAATAGACTATAAAACTTAAAAAATTAAATCAAACCACAGGTTAACACAATATTAAACTAGGGCATTATGGATTAATTTTTGTCCCCTCAAATGGTTCCTGCTCGTCCACAAGTATTTCTTGGCAGAAGATTCTAAACAATTGAGTTCAAATTTCTATAATTATCTTATGCATGGAAAATTATAATTTTTGTATCATTTTAGCTATGGAGCGGGATACTCCCACTAAACGTTTCGACTATCAATTTGTGAGTAAGATATGACAGTGATGCCTTGATATAAGGATTGATATAAGGATTAACGTACACAGAAAACTCACAGCAAGATAAAAAACATCAAAATTGGGTATTCACGAGAAACGTCAATAGAAAAAGTGAACTTGAAGAAACAGTATTCGATGCTGATGGCAAGGGCATATTAGGAGACTGAAAGCTTTAGATTCGTTGAACACAGTTACTGTCTTATTCTATTTAAATGTTATATTACTGTTATTTAACTGTACTTACTATTTTTCAGCGTTGTGAACAAATTGTGCAATAAAGTGCTTTTTATTTTATTTGTTTTGTTATACCCATTTTCAACAAATCTAGCATTGAAGTGCCCAGTGTCTGGTGACCGCTATTTGGTCAAATGAGCTGTCAAGCTCAACAGGTAGTACGTGGAGCTGCATACATCAATTAGGCCTGTAACATTAAGATGGTCTTTTATTGGATACTTTAAAATTACTATGATGTGTACTAGTTGTTTATAAATCAACAGTAAAGTACTTTTCCATTTGAATAAGTTTAAAACATCAGTATGTTAATATATTTAAAAATCTGAAATAGCTCATAAGTTTGTATTAAAAAAACTTGTAGAGAATAAAAGTGTCACTAGAGAGTGAAAAATATAACATATGCATATAATTCAAAGTTGATATTTTTAAATGACCTGAAACAAAAACACTAAGCTGGTTTACACTACATATGTTATGAATAAAATATTTATATCGAAGAAAAAATTGATGATTGATTTTAATTCAGAATTTAGTGAAGTAGATCTAGGAACTTCGTATTGTTCATACCAATGGGTCGAATAGTTTAAGAAAAACTTTAAAAAAACTACAGACAAAAACATGCTCTTCTTAGCTCAGTCTTCAATCATGCTTAGTACCATACAAAAAAACTAACAAGCAAGGTGTAAATGGTTTTTGATTTTAAAAATTATTTCAGTTAATTTTTAATAAAACACTTGTTATGGGGGTAGTTATCATAAAAGTGGGTACAAAATACAATAAAAATGAACTCTGAAATTGGCCTACATACAATACTCAAAAAGTAAAACTTTTATAATATCCCCCTATGTGTTATATTAAACAATAAATTGTTACTTTGTTTAAAGTAAAATCTAGAATCATGAAATAACTGGAAACAACTTACAATAAAAGCTTACATAATGCCTGGTATTATATCAGGTTTTCATTAAAGACAGAAAAGAAAGTGTCTAACTGCCAATTGGTTTCTCTATACAAAAATGCCTAAATAATGCTTAAGCCACAAAAAATTTTATTTGGTCCGGTATAAAAAATTTCTTTCCTGTTCTTGTACAGGTTTCTTTGCTTAATTTATAACTAATGTGAACAGAAACTACAGTACCCGCCACTCACAAAAAATAAAAAAAGGTTTGAAAAAATTATGTATAAATATCACTATTTCACTAATTCATAATTGATATTTCGCATTAAAAGTAAAAGCGCACATATAAAACCTATCTATGGTCTTTTGCACGAAAACAAAAAAATGTTTCAATTTATCTGTCTGGCATTCCCAGTAAAACCCAAAATATTTTGTTACCTTTTGTGTGAGTCGGTACGTATACACATTTAAAACAGGGAACATAACTGTAACTGTAAAAAAATAAAAAAATATATCCCTATAAAATTTGTATAGAGCAAAAGCCACTGAAGCCAAGTAATACTTATTTGTTATCCAAGAAACTTGCTGGCGATCGTGACCTGGTGCTTAGTTTTGAATGTTCTGCGACACTTATCTTCTCTTTAAGCATATTAAATTTGGTCTGCATCATCTTTAACTGCAAATTCAAAGATGAGCTCAACTGTTTCTGAAGATCTTGTACCTAAAATATAGTTGAATTAGGAACGTTATATAGCTCTTTAAAAAATGTTGGAGCTGAGCATAAATGATCCAGATATTACAAACAAATGCTCATCTGATTTAGAATGTCAATTTTTAGTTTTCCAAAACGCTGAAGGCTGCCGCACATACTGCATGGTGACGTGTAATCATCATCTGATTTAGAACGTCAATTTTAAAAGTTTAAATTAATAGAACCGTTACAGTTATCCAATTAAACTAAATGTTTAAGTATTAAAAACATTCAAGGCTTTCATTTGTATGATGTAAGACCCACTACATCCGATTACACTAGTGACATCTAAGTCTTCCTCTTACATTGACAACATTTTAACAAACATAGACCAAATTAAATTTGAATCAGGTGTGCAAGATAAATATAAAAAACCTAAACCTATAAAAATCTTTAATCACTTAACCAAACTATATTAAGAATATAAATAATATAGACTTATTTAAAAGGAAACTAAAGACTCTTTTGTTGGACCATTTCCTCTACTCTATGAATGAATATTTTAACTTACACTTTACATAATTGAGTGCGTTGTAGCTAATTTTAGCTATTTTAACTATTATAATGTTGTATGGAATTTTAAATTGCAATTGTGATATCCTGCAGTGAATGATTAATAAATAAATAAATAAATAAAAGATCCTTTTCTCTCCGATCAACTTGGCCAATTTATAACTGTTTTATGTGCTGGTCAATAATTTATTTATTTTTTTTTTTTTATTTATTTATTTATTACGGGACTTGCCCAATCATACTTTCGTTATACATTACTAAAAAGAAAAAATACAAAATATTATAAACAATGTCAAAACAGAACTATATATAATTCAATAACATTGAACTATCACTTATTTAAAAAACATGTATGTATTAAAATAACCATGTCAAGAGACTAAAATACTTAAAAACACTAAACATACACAATGACTGCACTTTTACAAATTAAAAATATTACAACGTCCGTTTTAAACAATACAAAGAACAATTAAATATATCTAGCTCAATGCTATTTGCATTGGCCTTCATCCTATTCACACTGGAATTCTGACCATACAAAGTACGATGGTGTTCCAGGGCCAAAGTAGTGGTGTATCTTAACGAGCGAGCAGGAACGTGAATTCCAAACCTCGCAAGCAATTCCGGACTATTTATCACACCAGTTATGACTTCGTAAACAAAGAGTTTGTCAAAATTATTCCTACGGTGCGACAAAGTAGTTAATCCTGTTAGCGTTCGTAGATCTTCATAATCGACATTTTCAAGTGGAATCTTAAGTTTAAAAGCTATATATCGTAGGAACTTATTTTGGACGCGCTCAATCCGGTTTACATGTATTGCGACATATGGACACCAAACACAAACACTACTCTCCAAGTGACTTCTAACTAAGCCAATGTAGAGCATTTTCAGTGCATTCAGATTGTTAAAATCTTGAGTGTGTCTCTTAATAAACCCTAACATTTTAAGAGCCTTATTACAACACAGATCAATATGCTCAACATAAGTCAGTTTGTGGTCAAACAAGACACCCAGATCACGAATTACCTTAACAGATTCAATTTCATTACCATCAAGAGAGTAAGTGTTCACAGTTGGTGACACGCTCCTGGTAAATTGGATATATTTACACTTCTTAATGTTTAAGCTCATTCTATTTTCCCTACACCATATTTCAAATCTCAGGAGATCATCCTGCAACCACTGTGCCGAATCTAGACAGTTTATACAACTAAATATCTTTAAATCGTCAGCATAAAGCAATACTTCGCTGTGCTCAAAACAGTTAACTGCATCGTTAATAAACAAATTAAATAACAGTGGTGCAAGATGAGCCCCTTGTGGGACACCAGATGTAGCCAAGTATGGATGGGAGAAAAATGAATTGTTTACTTTAATTATTTGCCTTCTGTTGATTAAGTATGAATTCAGCCAGTCCATGAGCTTACCTCCCAATCCATAATTGCCTAGTTTCTTTAACAGTATCTTATGGTCTACCCTATCGAAGGCCTTCGAGAAATCAGTGTATATTGAATCCACTGAATAGCCTTTCTCCAAAGCCTGCAATATTGTATCCTGATATACAAGGAGATTTGTTGTTATCGACCTACCACCCACAAACCCATGTTGTCTTGTTGATATAACATTTCTAAAAGCAAAAGTTAAGTGATCATTAATTAATGATTCAAACAATTTAGGAATCTGAGAGATCAGGGTGATTGGCCGATAATTTTCTACATTCGATTTATCTCCCGTGTTCTTATAAACTGGCACAACATATGATGTTTTTCACGCATCTGGAAAAGTCCCACTACATAAAGACTGGTTGAACAGGAGCCATAAAGGCCTTGCTAAGGAAAAAGCACAGTTTTTAAGAAGTAGAGGAGGTATATTATCAGGCCCTGCGCCTTTGCTGACATCAATTTTATATATTTTTTCCAACACACTAGAGATTGTCACACTGCAAGAGCTAATGGAGACATAGGCATTACTATCCGTATTAAAAGTGGTACCATGGGATGATGAACATGTGTAGACAGAAGAGAAATACCCGGCAAAGAGATCTGCCACGTCATTCCCCTCTGTCACCACATGATCGCCATATATGATTCTTGCTGGAATATCACTTGTGTGAAAATGTTCAGACTATTACATCTTCAGGTTCTAGAGCATTAAGATTGAGACTTTCAGAGCTTGACTGGCACGTGTTTTTGAAAAAGATTGAGGTTCTTCTTAAGAACTGGCTCAAAGCTTATTTTGAAAAACAGGATCTACTTAACCAACGCATCACAACTGGTTTTCCTAGAGGGAGGTCGACTATTAAAGAATTGTTGGGACATAGTCTATGGCCTTGAGTCTGGGTCAGATTCAGTCCTGACTATGTGTGACTTGTCCAAGGTCTTCAACTGTGTCTCCCATAGCATCTTAATTCACAAACTGAAACATTATGGTGTGGTGGGTGTTCCACTTCGATGCGATATTGCGTGGATGGTCGCAGGCAGTATGTGTCTTATAACAAGTAAATATTAGGCCTGCATGGAATACCCCAAGGATCTGTTCTTGGACCTATTTTATTCCTGATATATATTAATAATATATCCAGCTGCATATCTAATATCACTTCCGAGATCATACTGTTTGCACATGATACGAAGACTTAGAATTGGGGGGGCAGGATTGGGGACACTCATTTGGATGTATGATCATGGTTTCTGGCCAACAGACTCAGTGTTAACAAATCCAAATTAAACACGTTACATGTTACATTGCGACACTTAGATGAGAGATGTGAGCCTGTCAGGTTTCTTGGAGTCTACCTGGACTCAGAGTTAACCTGGGAGGCTCATGCCAATCATATGACCGCTAAAATACACATGCTTAGGAATCTGAAGGGTGTTGTCTTTGAGGGTGTTCTTTTGTCAGCCTACTATGCATATATTCATTATCATCTTATGCTCTCCTATGTTGGGGGGACACACAGCACATTTCCATAGTGTTTGCTGCTCAAAGATGTGCAGTATGAGTTATGTGTAAATTGGAATAAATGGGTATGTTGCAAGGCTTCTTTTATCAAGTATGGCGTACTTACATTGCCAAGTATGTATGAGTTTGCATGTGTCATCTATGTGAAGGAAAGAGAGGAGCAGTATGTTCGAAACTGTGACCTTCATAGCTATAACAGTAGAAGCTGGGGTTTGGACAGTAATTGCTCTACTGATAAGATTAATGAAATTTCCTCTGGCTGACCTTGACATGTTTTTGCTATCACTTATTTGAGTTTGCTATTTCATTTTGTTGTTCTTACTTATATATGTTTCATGTCAAGATATATATATATATATATATATATATATATATATATATATATATATATATATATTTATATAAGAAAGAAATTAACGGCCATTCGGACAAAATATTCTGCCTATGGTAAGCTTATTCAAGTACGGGGTCTAAATATCATGGACCATTATCCTGATCAGCCCTAAAGCGCTCTCCATCATCTCTACCGGCATAATTAACGTTTGATCACATGATCGAAAACACTCAACGTTATGTTGAATAAAAAAGATGAAAATATTAGGAAGTGAGATATTAACCCATAAGAGTAAGAGGTGTCATCTATGGGAACAAATACGAGGTTTCTTGTTTATACCTTTTTAGTAATGTTTAAAAACATTATAATGATAAAATGAAAAACTAACTAACTAAAATTTTTGTGTAAGCTGTGCGATACCAGTTATGTTATTGGCGAAAAGATGTCAATTATGCCGGTAGAGATTATGGAAAGAGCTTAAAGGCTTGTCAGTACAATGATCCATGATTTTTGGACCCTATGGTGGTTAATGGCCGTTAATTTGTTTCTTATTTATGTATCTATATATATAGTTTATTGAAAGTCAATTGGTATATACCACTGTTCGACAGCACGCGGTAATATTTATGTCACCATTTGACAGCATGCCTTTGGTTTACAATCGACTGGTGGCGTAATTGTTTCGTTGTTTTTTGCTGTTCCAACTGACTATGTATAAACTATACATATACATTAGGAAAAGAAGATATCAAAGAGTGTAGTTATCTACTTAAAATGTTCACACAGGGTTACTTCAACATAAACTTACAAATGCTAAGAAGATCTCTCTTACCTTATACAAAAAACATATGTATATGCAAAAATTTTTGCTAGACAATACTATGTTATCCTATGTCTGAGCAGAGAAAATGTAAAGATGGATGAAGCCGCTATCAATGAAGCATTTTTGAGTGAATTCTTTAATTGGTCAGTTAAAACAAAGATAATAATTATTGGACAAACATACCAAACATTTGAATAATGTGGTCTATAAAATTAATACAACTATGTCAGTACATATATGCACAGTACCTGTTTTGTTGATGACTTCCTCGATTCTGGAATCCTAAAGTGAACATTCAACACCTCCTTTACCTACACTGAGAAGGTTGACATTTCAGCATACATTTGCAATTGTCACCTGAAATCGGCAACCCAAGAAGAAGACTCAACCCAACAAGAAAAGAATTTTCAAAAACGCCTAGGAAACCTACTACCAAAATAACCAAAATAAAAAAGAATTTAAACTCTAAAAGTAAATTTATACATCAGATGGATTTATTCCATATAAATATCCAGTAACTTCATATGAAAAAAATAAATGAACTTGAGGCATTTATTATATCAGACAAGCATAATATAATTCGCATAACTGGTGCTGTTGAGTGGGTTTGCCAATGTCGTTGGTTTTTGTAGAGCTAAAAAATTATTACTAAAAAAAGTAATTATGCAATTTACCTGAAATTTAGCACAAAAATGAAGTATTATATAGAAATGAAACGAAAAAATTTTAGTATGAATCCAAGATGGTGAGTCAAAATGGCGGCGTAATAAAATATTTCAAAAATGAGCCTGAAAAAACTGATTTCAATTTAGGTGCAAGAATTAGGTATGATATAGAAATGCTGATGAGTTTTTTCAGACTAATTTTTGAAACATTTTATTATGGCAACATTTTGGCTCACCATCTTGAATTCATACTAAAATTTCACTAGTTCATTCCTACAAAAAACGTGATTTTGTGCAAAATTTCAGGTAAATTGGATAAGTAGTTTTTAAGTAATAATTTTCAAAATAATTCACTAGGCCACCATCTTGTTTCGCTGTCTTGAATTGATACCAAAATTTTTTCATTTCATTCATAAGTAATACATGATTTTTATGATTTTTTGTCGTTTGTAAACCCTTAACCATATATTAGGTAAATTTTAGTTTTTGAAATATCTGTTGTTTCATTACAAAATTAAAATCAAATATACCTAGGTGTTTCAAAAAGCATGCGCCAATGTTTAAAGGAAGATTCTTTGTAAGAAGTTCATATGAACATGAGTTCACAGATGTTTAAAATTTAAAAACAAATAAGATTTTTTTAGTTATACTGAAACAATAAGAGCTGTTTGAATAACATTTGCCATTCTGATCTCCTAATCTCATATTTATCAAAGGGCTATATTTTTAAAGTATTAATTAGTTTTTACTTTAACCACAGGTAACAATCAATGACTTGCTTAAAAAAAAAGGGCATGCCAATTATTATTTAGAAAACTGTCTTTATCTTTAGGGCAAGTAACAATACACACAAAAAATCATATTCTGTTTTGATCCATGCCTCTGGTACCCTGACCCTGTTTAGTTGAAGCCAGAACTGCTCTACAAAAGTGATTCTTTGGATCATTTCAAGAAAAAAGTTTTATTGAATATGTGGAACATAGGCTTAAATCTAATAAGCTGGCTTCAATAATAAATTACACCATGATATCTAAATAATGCAGATCTTTGGTGCTTGTTCGAGATGACTTTCTTGAGGTGTCTGGCTTTATTGACATAAATTGTTACAACTATTTATGCCAAGAAAAAGATTTTGAGTTCTCAGCAGTATATTCTTCAGCATTCAATTTGTATATCATATGTATTCATAGTTCTCCTAGTTCTGAATCTAACATACTTCTTACAAGATTGGAGGTTCTTTTAAATGAACTCCCACCTAATGCATCTTTGATACTGGCAGGTGATTTTAACATAAATTATGCTGATACCAATCTACATTTGGTTCGTTCTTTAAACCATCTATTTAGTTCATTTGACTTGACCATGCATGTCCATACATTTACTCGAGTGACTAATACATCCAAATCTATACTGGATTATTTCTGTGAAAGAGCCTCATACTCGATTGAACGTTTTGTAGAGAATGCTGGTTTGTCAGATCATGAAGCGGTCGTTGGCAGATATAGGTTGAAACATAATAAAATGTCTAAATTAACAAAAAAGTGTGGGCACTTGTTAACCAGGCAAAAGTATGATTTATTTACTGATCTCTGCTCTAATTCTGACTGGAATTCCAGTATTGCAGGCAGGTATGGTTTTATTTCATGACAGGCTTGTTAAAATTTTTAATATCGCTTTTCCAATTGTAAACATTAAATCACAAACCTGCAAACCATGGTTCTTAAATATGAGATGTCTGCATACCTTGAGGAAGTATTCCATTAATAATGTTTTCTTATCACATTACAACCAATACATGAGCATATATAGGAGATTCGTTAAGCTGGCTAAACATATGTACTAAAGGAATAGAATTGAACAAGGAATAAATAAGCAAAGAGAAATTTGGAGCATAGTGAATCATTTGCGCGGAAAAAGACCCAAAAATTCAACGCCTCATGAGTCAAAGTTAAACGCTGATGATTTTAATATCTTCTATTGTTCCATAGCTCAAAGTCTTTCAAATAGCATTAGCCAACCTACAATTGATCTCTTGCCATTTTTTTATCACATTTCATTTTCAGATACCTTCTATTTTGAGCCTGTAGACACTGAGGAGTTAAAGGAAGTATTTTCTGATATACAGAATAAGAATGATATTGGCTAGTGTTGTTCTATTGTTTAAAGGTGGTGATCAGGGTTTACCTTTTGATTACAGACCAATTTCATTATTACCCACCCTCTCCAAAATGATTGAAAAAATCATAAAAAAAGTATGCGTAGTTTTCTGGAAAGGCACAGGTTACTTTCTGAATCGCAATTTGGGATTTCAAGAAATACTAACGATGCCATGTTTCACATTTTTGAAAACCTGTACCTAAGCCTTAATGATGGAGAGGTTGCTTGTGCAGCATTCTGTGATTTAAGTAAGGCATTTGACTGTATTTGTCTTAGAATACTGTTGGACAGACTTGAAGTCTATAGATTCAAAAGAACAATTTTGAAATGGTTCAAATCATACCTTTCAGAACGAAGTCAGTCTGTCAACTTTCTGAATGTAAATTCAAGTAGGCGTAATATCTCAACTGGAATGCCTCAAGGCTCAATTCTTGGTCCTTTATTGTTTCTGATTTATGACTTACCCTCAGCTATTTCCAACTGATGCTGTACTTCTTTTGCTGATGATAACACAATCCTCTGGCATCACAGTGATGTAAACATATTGAATAATATCGTACCTGCTGACTTAATAACCATTAAGAACTGGTGCAATACAAATTTCCTTTTTTTTAATATCTCCAAAACAAACACAATAGACTTCAAATGTGAACTTAATGATATTCTAATATCTGGTCAAACAATTATTAATCTTAATAACAAATTTTGGAATAAAAAAAAATGAAGTTTTCTGTTGCACATAATGTATATTTTTCAATATTTAAGTCCCATATCCATTATGGCATTGGATCTTGCTCTCAGTATCAATGTCAGTGAGTTTTTCGTTTGCAGAACCATGCTATTATGTACCTTGGCTCCCTTAAACTGTGCAACTCGTGCAAACCATTTGTTATTTCTGAAAGAATCCTCACCCTAGCAGGCATTTATATTAGAGACAGTTTGTCTCATGCATAAAAAATATTCTTCACAAATTCAGTCCACAACACTTGAAATACCCTGCAGTTCCTATAATATTAGCTTACCAATCTGAACTTCAACATTAACAAAAAATTCTATATTTTATAATAGTAAAAAAATTATTTAACAACCTGCTAGTTGAGAGTCACACAGTAGGAATGTACTCAGTCGTTAGAAAAAAAGTTAAGAAACTCCTCATCCCTAAAGCATATTATCTGGTAGAAGAGTACCTCTCCGATATATTATATATATATTTTCTTTTAATAAAAGCTTATGTTCTTTGTTCTACACTGTGTTGCAATTTTTTTTATTTAATATTCTTTGTATAAATATGTCTATTTGTTTCAGAAATTGTTATTATAATATTTGTATTATTTTTACTTGGTCTTATATCAATTTCATGTTTCTTGTTAGATTAAATTATTGTTTTAAGTTTTATTCATTATATGGAGCCTTTTTTTATATTATGATTAATTTCAAGCTTTGTTGACAAGAATATTGGTTTTTGTTTATGGGCAATAAAGCATATTTTGAGTTTGAGTTTTGAGTAAATACATGTCCGCAAATGCCCTTTTTTAAAATACTGGATGCTAAATTTTAAAAAAATCAGTATTGAAATATATTGTATATATTAGGTAGGTACATTAAAATTTTAAAACTATAAAAAAAAATAAATTGAACAATGATATTTAAAAAGTATATGTATAAACTAAGTTCTTATTCTTAAAAATATTATTTGCATATATTTAAAGGGTGTCAAAATATTTCCGGCACTCGGGCGCCGATAATCCTTGCGTGGAACATGAATGAATGAAAATTTTGCTTTATTCAGTTTAAAAATTTGAAAGGTTTAACTATCACCTAAATGCAAATCCACCTTCAAACAACAAAAAACATCTTTCCTCCAAACTCTCTTTTGTGAAATACAAACTTTCTTATTGTGTTCTCGTCAAATAAGAAAACTGTGTGGGTATAATTTCTTATTGTTTCTTTTTAGAGTTTCTCATCATAGAAAATATTTTTTATCCATTTTTTATTTTATTTAATTATTAATTATTATGGCCTTAATTAAGGTTTTATCAATGTATCTAGTGATAACAGGAGGGATTCAAATAACAGTATAGGTTGCATTCCTTGTTTTAATATAGAGGCACTTTTTACATCACCTTAAAGAGGCCTTGCCAAGGCTAACTAAAATGCTACGTTAGCGTAGAAGGAGCAGTGGTCAAGAAACTAAACTAGTTATAGAATTAAATACCCTTAAACAATTTGTTTACCTCTAGTATTTCTTTTCTTAAATTTTGATAATTGTCCTTTACTTCACTAACAGATTTCAGTAAGTTATTGACTTCTATTTCCTGTCCATCTTCAGAAAAAATTTCTTGTTCAATATTTCCAACCTGTAGTGCTAGAGTGTCAAGCTGAGCGTCAGTTTTCTTCATCTACAAAAGAACACAGCCCTATGTAATATTATATACCGTTGGCTCGACTCCATAAATGTACCTAACTCGAGTATTAAAAAATAAATGTTTAAGTGCGTTGTTTACTAATAACTATAATAATAAATACCCGAAAGGGAAATTTTAGTAATGTAAATAATACAGTCAAATACCCTCCAATCCAATTTTTAATATTTAAAAGGATACTAGATTCACAACAGAATAAAGTTAAGGACGATTATAAACCTGCATTCACAATTAAGTATTTCGAATTCAAAAATTCTGTTTGTGTTAGTAGGTCACAACTTATCAAATTGTTGGGGAAAATATGGATGGATTACTAAATGGGATAAATTCGGTGAGAAATGTTTAGTAGGAGTTATCCAATATTAAGGCTTGCACATTTATCTGTAGTACCTTATTTTCTATGTCTTCAACTGCTTGCTCCATTTTTCCTTTGCCTAAAAACCTGAAATTTGCCGGAAAAACACGAATTTAGATTGTCGCAAAATCAATAACAATAAAACTAAGCACCTCACCTAACCTAAAATTCTAATGTCAAATATCGAGATCAGCTGTTTGGAATTAAGGAATCCCAACAAACATAATATACGCTTAAACGCCAAGGGATGATTTTTGAATCAAGTAGAATGTTGGCTAGACAAATAATAATTTGTTCTCTCAAAATATGTTTTTGTTTTCTAGGAATTTAAAAACAGCGAAAACTTATATTCCTGGAGAATTTTTGTCGGCAGAATTATTTCCCTATACAAGGTGTTAATGAATGTGACCCAGATACGGAATGGCTTATTCTATGACTGAATTTTTTTTCGGAATTGTCGGTGGAGTACAAAATAACATCCTGTATACTGCATCCGACCATTTTGACGTTTTATTGTAGAGATTTCAAAACCTAATAAGTGTACCAAATTGGAAATAATTATCTGGTGAAAACGAAAAAAAATTAAAATTTTGTGACCCTGTATCTCAAGAGCGAAATATTTTTCGCCTTATATAAATTGACCAACTTTTACAAGCCAAAATATGGGACAGTCCACGACGATTGCACTTCAACCATTTTTTGTGTGGTCAATAAAACGAGCACATTAAAACAGAAACTAAACATATATTATTTAATGTTTAATTTGCTTATATTAAATAGGAACTCTTTGTTATTATGAAAGTAACAAACATAACGTAACAAAATAAGACATAAAAATTAGGCCCTAAACAAGCTGTTTAAGCCTTCGAATATTGAACGACTTAAGCTTTAGCAAGCATGAAACAATGTCAATGCCAATGTTATCAAACAAAAATTATTTAAGTTTTTAATGTTTGTTTAAACAGGGGACAATACGAGATTCAATTTGAGGGAAACGAGACAATACAGGTTGTTTAATTTAAACGGGACGTCACCTAGAAATATCATTAAATATGGGACTGTCCCGGTCAATACGGGACCTTACTTTATAAAAAAAAAGTTGTTTACTTTGACGAGATCTATCACATACTCAGTAATGTTCCCTAGCGTTTTTGAGCGGGTATATCTTTCTTGCTTAGAAAAGGTGTAAAAATGAGGTTTATTAGGGTAAATTATATAAAATAATAATAGCGTACATAGCGCCCTCTAGGTGCTATATAAAAACTAATACCGAATTAAGATTTCTCATCTCAAAAATCCGCCGGTTACCCAACTTTGCGCAAAAATGTTGAAAAAAAACTGAAAAAAAAAATTCAACTTCCCTGTATCTCCTAAACGAAACATTTGCGGACACCTATTTATATGGATTCTTAGTCATAAAATAAGCCAAAGAATTACCACCTTCCGTATCTAGATGACATTAGTTTACACTCTTTATATAATATTAATAAAATATAGAATGTTGTTATAGTTCCGATATGGTAATTATTTACTTTTTTACATTTTTGGGATATTCATTTTCAAAGTTCATAAACATTCTAACGTAAGTTTTCACTTTTTCTTTTGTTTACGTTCAATAATAAAAACACAAAAAATCACCTTTCATTTTTCTTGCGTTATTTTAACTCAAAATTGGAAAAAAGTGACGTCGAAAAACAATCATAAATGATATAGGCCGGTATAACTTATTCTTCTTGGTTTTTAACCGTTGATCGCAGAATTGGCTCCTTTTGCAAGTAATTTGGTGGATACTGGTTTTTACATCAAAACAAAAAAAGCCCAAATTGAATTAATCGAAAACGTACTTTTAATTGTTTTTTGATTAGCCCAAGTTAGACTCTTTTTTTTTGTTTTAATAACACGAAACCTCTTCTTTTATTGTTTAATCGAGTTAAGCTAATTTTAATATTTATTTTATTATTCCTCGTCCTTTCTTTAGTGTCATGTCCTTTAAATTTCAAAAACAATAATCTTCCCAAGAAACACTAATTTTTATGAAGGTCTTCAGTAGACTGATAAAACATTTCATAAACGTTCTCATCAAACCTTTTTAAATTTAAAAAAGGCGTTGGTTAAGTACGTCTTAAAGCTAAAAAGGCTCTAACTTAAAACATCTTTAAGCACTTTTTTCAAATATAATATAATTAATAATACACTTAGAAAGTTTGTTTACAAAGCATTTATATTCTGAGGTTTGATATACTTAGAATATTTATAAATTATCTCTAGTATATAAGCATAAATACAAGACAAAGCTAAATGTATCGACATAAGAAATCTATTAGATTTAATATAATTTTCAATAAAACAAATGGTGGTGTTTATGTACAAGCTGACGACGTGAAATTAAGAATAAAAGTACTAAATGTGAAATAGAAAAACAGTATCCTAGAAATTTTCCAAAACTATAGAATATTATCATATTCTTAGGCTCATTTTGAAGAGAGACTTCGCACTTTTGTTGATGTTGGTCTTTTGACACTGATGCTCTTGATAGTTTTTTGTGTTAGGATATTTACGATAGTGCCTACGTTCTGTTGCGGACTCGCGGAGCGTGCTTTGGCATCTAACCTAGAGCTAACCCGAATAACCCGATACACCTATGGCGACCTATGTAACAAAATATCAAATCAATAATTGAAATGTATCACTTAGTTTGCTTTTCGTGATATCCAAATGCGAACATATAGGGAAAAGTTACTATCTCATAAAATGTTATGTATGGCATGGCGGTTTTTGAATTTTCTGTTTGTTTTCTACAACCAGCCAGCGATTTAACTAAACAATTAACCGAAAGACTAACGTAATGTATGACTAGTCTCTAATGCGTGGGTCCTATAGGCAACATTGTATACACGTAACGGCATAATTGCCTGCTAGTAGGAAAGAAAATTCTTGCTCATGGTTGGGTCATGGGTCATGTTCAGAAGAACAAAAAAAAAAAGAATTAAATTATATATTTCTGGATGGGTTGATAAGTATATATATATATTGTACGATAGATTTTTATTTATTAGCATGCAATCATTTAAAAAATAATACATAATAATAAAATTTGTTATAAATATCTCTTATCAACAATAATTCCTAAGGGGGTGTAGCTCAGATGGTAGAGCGCTCGCTTAGCATGCGAGAGGTACCGGGATCGATGCCCGGCACCTCCAAATATTCTTTTTTTAGTATAATCTGTAATTTGATTGTTTCTAATAATCTGTGTATTTGAAACCGAAGATATAAAAAAAAAGAAGTTGATATTTCTGCTGGACTTTTAAAGATGTTTAAAAAAGAAAGTTTACGGCAAATGTAATTCAGTGGCGGCTCGCGGGTAAAAAAGTAAGTGAAGTGCAAATGAAGCAAAAAAATATCGCAATAATTTTTTTTCCCAGAATTTTTTTTATATGGGGAAGGGGTAGAATATTTTTTTACGACTTACTTAAACTTTGTATACCTACTAAATCAATTCTCCTATCCTTCACAGCAGCAAATTTATTTATAACATCCTCATAAAATGGATGAGTTGCCTTAATCTCCTCCAGACATTCCTTTTGAATTGAAATATTGCCTAGAGAAGTATGTCTTTTTTGAGATATTGTATTTCTTAAATAAGTTTTTACTCGTTTGAGGCACGAAAAACTTCTTTCCACTGAAGCACTTGTCGACGGTATTGTCAAAATAAGGGAAACACTTTCTATACTTTGGTTAAAATATCTTTATTTTCATTAATTTTTTTCACTTGCTCTTGCAGCGATATATTCCAATTACTGTCATTGGCAAAAATAAGACCAAGCTCATTTTTAAGTCGTTAATTTTTTGAAAATATTTCCCCATATAATATAACAAATTTTCAAACGGGCCAGTCGGAAAATTTAAACTATATTCGGAAAATTTAGCACAATCTGCTAAACATAAAAATGTAAGTTTTTCAGAGTCTTGAAAGCTTAGTGTCATTTCCATTAAAATATGGTCCAATATTTCATAAAAAAAGGTTCTATACTTAGCCCTAATTTCTTCAGGTGAAAGCTTAGCAAGCTCACGTTTGTAATGATTTATTTCTGTAATAGAATTTGCTTTATAAAACATGGTATTAAAAAAATGTTCATTTCTTTTTTTACGGAGCACCTCACGACAGCGTTTTATATTGGATATGCAAAAATGAATGTCAAACGATTTTTTTTTGAAGAACGCAACTTGAACAATCACATTTACTAACTTCGAATTTGAAGACCGACGAGTTTCTGTAATTGTTGGTATACGCCTAGTAGAGTGATGAAAAAATGAGGGAATACCACTAAGGCTTGCGAAAAAATCGACGTTTAGAAATATTTTTAAACTTTGCTGCATCACGGCAAATACAGTCCGCGGCGCTTATTCTTTTTTTTTTTGAAGGCCATTTGGATGGCCAGACATCGCACTTGCGCTATCGTAACATTGCCCTATTAATGTTTATAGACAAATTGGTCCAAAATTTGATCCAATAGAGAATATAAATTCTCAGACTTTCTATCGGAGCTGACATTATAAAATCCTAAGAATCTTTCGACTACTGAACCTTCTGAATTAACGTATCTTAAAATTATGGAGCACTCGGAGGTTTGCGTAATATCAGTGGTGTCAGCCACTTGCACAGAAAAAAACTGTGTTCGTTATTTAATTTTTTACATGATTATTTAAATAATCAGAAATGCATAGAATTAAATTAAATTAACAATTAATTATTTCATTTTGAATAGTTTTCGAATCATCAGTAAAAACATTTTTAATTTTTTAGTGATGATCTTTTAGTTCTTGGGAACTTCCCGATATTAATAAACCTAAAAGCTTTTTAAAAGTCCCCCTTTTTATTGACATGAATGTAACAACTTAAATTTTAAGAGATATATAATAAATATAGATGTTTGCTTGTTTATTTTTTCTGGTGAAGTAGCACTTCACCTACTTCGCCTAAATAGCCGCCACTGAGTAATTTAAAAGCTTTAAATACAGTTTGCATACCTACAACCGGTTACAGTAATTGAACAGGTATTTTCAGAGTTAAAACGTACGAAAAATAGATTAAGATCATCTGTCCATCCAGATTTCCTAGAAACTCTAGTTTTAATGATAGCTGTGTTAGCAACGTTTCTCTAGCATCGTTGCCAACTTCAGATCTATGTTTTAATGAGCATAGAACTTGACAAAATTCCACTGGTTAATGAAATTTTGGAAAATTTTGCAATTAGATAGCTTAGAGAACTTAGAGAGCCTTTAATAATTTAAATAACATTTTACCTATTTTTTTGTTATTCGTAAAAATTTAGCTTCTAAAAATTCTGCCTGAAAGTTTCAACTAGTTATTTAAAAAAGTAATGGATGTTTTTATGTGAATCTTTCATCCTCTGTATTACTTTTTTAATTATTTTTTGCCTCTATCATTTTTACTTCCCTCGTAAAAGGGTAGTATTGTAATCACCCTTCGAGATTTTTTCAGGTCTTTACGATTCAGGATCCTTAGATGTTGAAAAATTTGTTTTCTCAATTCTGTCGGTCTGACTGTCTGTTTGTCTGTCGGCCTGTTCGCAGCATAGCAAAAAAAGTAATTACCCGATTGACAACTGGTAAAATTTTGGTACAAATTCAAGATGACGGAACAAAATGGCGGCTTAATAAAATTATTAAAAATTCAGCCTGAAAACTACTTAATGGATTGATTCCAGATTGTGTGACACAAGTTTGTTGTGGTATAGAGATGAACTATAGTAAAATTGCGTTAATAATTCAAGATGGCGAAATAAAATGGCCCTCTCTGGTTTTACATTATTCACGTTTTAGCTTCTCTAAATGCTATAAAATAGTTTTTATCATTCCAGTCTGTCTATCAGTTTGCGGAACAGCTTAAAAACTACTTACCAGATTGACCACAATACTTAGACTGATTGATTGATTACAAGATGACGGCCTAGTCAACCGTTAAAAAAGTTATTACTAAAAAACTAGTTATCCAATTTACCTAAAATTTTTCGCAAAAATCCAGTGTTACATAAAAATGACTTGGCATCATTTTAGTTGAATCCGAGATAGCAAAACAAAATTGTGGTCTTATAAAATATTCAAAAAATAAGCCTGAAAAAACTTTAACTGGTACCAATTCAACATGTCGTAACAAAATGGCGGTGTGTGTGTCAATGTAAAAACTACTTATTAAATTTACTTCAAATTGTGCCCAAAAATCAAGTGTGTAGGTAGAAACTGGTAAATTGGTATAGGAATCCGCTATGATTGAACAAAATGGCGCCCAATAAAAATGTTTAAATAACAGTATATACCTATGTGCTACTAAATGACTATGTACTGAATTAAATTGGAGTACACTTCATTATTCCTAATAAAAGAAAATATTCATAACGAGGGAAGTTCTGATTAATCGAAATGTATCGATTTTTTTCCTTCACGTTTTATTGGAAGCGGTTATATCTACGATATATAAGAGAATTAAGAGATTCCCCAGTTTTCGTTAAACAAATGTTGTGATTTTATAATATTGTATGTTTTTTTAAATTTCATCATGATATAAAAAAAAACACATCTCTTGCTAGAACTGTCAATTCTTACTTCCCGCGTCCAAGAGAGAACCACCCTCCGAGTTTCTCAGATCTTTTCGTTTTCAAGTATCTAGATATGACGAAAGACATGTTCTTCAATTTCTTGGTCTGTCTGTCAGTCTCTCGGTTTGGCTGTTTGCGGCGTAGCTAAAAAAACACTTAACACAACTGTTACTAAAGAACTTTTTTGCCTAAAATTTTCAACAAAAATCCAATATTACATATAGGAATGAACTTGTAAAATTTTAGTATGAATTCAAGATAACGAAACAAAATGGCGGCATAATAAAATATTTAAAAAATCTGCCTGAAAAACTACTTACACATTGATTTCAAATTTTGTGCAAGAAATATAGTGATATAGAGATAGACTGGTAAAAATTGTGGTATGAATTCAAGATGGCGGAATAAAGTGGCATTCAAATAAACTATTTAAAAGATGAACGTCTTAAAAAATCTCTGATTCAATTGACTCAATTTATGCATCAAAATTTAATAAATTGATACAATTTTGGTACGAGTTCAACATGACATGAAGAAGATGGAACAAAATGGCGACCATTAAAATGTTTGAAGCTTTGCTTTGAAGGCAGTACCTATTTTATCCTATATAAACAATAATATGTATTAATAAATGACTATGTGCTGAACTAAATTGGGTTACACTTATCTAGGGTTGCAAACTTTTTGTACGGGAAATAAAATATTTTAAGGTCGGAGAACTAAAACAAACAGTATTTTATTTTTTTGAAGGAAAATGACGAAAACGTATGACTACAAAAAGGTTATGTTCATGCTTGATAGTTCTCTTTGTAAATAGCAACAAGGGTCCACGGTAAAGTGGGTCAGGAACTGCCCTCACCCTTATTGGAGGAGGCTAAAAGGATTCACTGAAAGAAGTATATATTGTCAAACTTTCAATCCACATATTCTCAAAAAATTGCAAATACTCTGAGCTGCAAGATTAAGGTGATTAGCTGCAATTTCTGTATCCCGTTATAGAGGATTGTATAAGAGAGAGCAGGCCCGAAGATGTAGGGGACATTCAAAATGGATATGAGGTAGTGAACCCGACTTCCTACATTTTGCAATCTGGGTTATCGACGTTTCCGAGTCTATGGAGAGGAGTCGGAACTGTGTAATGAAGGTACATAGTAACAATTTCTTTCCTTGGCAGGTGTTTTGATGCTGTAAACCAGGGTTTGATATACGGTGTCTGTGCAATTTCTCCGTAGAATCTTCCCTTGGTGAGGCAGATCTGTTTCCATCTCTCCTTCTACTTCTCAAAGAAACTTTGTTTCTATAAATGGATAAATTCTCTATAAATCATTTTAATATTCGTAATAGTTCTGAGAAGTCTTCCCAAATGGACCAGTTTATCCGCTTTTTCGTTTCCTACTATTTCCGTGTGGCTTGGAATCCATGCCAAAGATATCCTAAAGTCCCCGTTTCTCATTTCATCCATTTTTGTCTTGATAGCGATTGTAATATGATCATCGGTGGGCTTAGAACTGCTACTGATCTTGGCCAATGCACTCCAGCTGTCTGAAAATATTACCACATTGGTCAATCTAAGGACATGCCAATTCCCACTGTTCGGTCATCTCCCTTGGACTCATCTGTAAAGACGAAGGCTCGTCTGGAAATCTTGCCCTGGATTCATATAGAAAGGAAACTGTATTGTCAGCATTGGACGAATGTCTCGGGAGAGAAGGATTGCGGCTATACAATATTGCCAAAATATTCAAAATTATTTCTTTAGCGTTTTTTTGGTAAGCTATTTGGCATTGACCGTTTCGTTCTGAAATGAAATTTGTACGTTTACTTTTTATACAGTATTTTTGGTTCCGGATACCAGCGATCATAAAAACATTATTTTACATTTTTAATAAAACAGTAAACAGTATTAAACAGTATGGTTAGCCACCCTACATTTATCTTAAAGAAATGAAAGATTCAGAACGAGGGAGTTCCGGGTAAACGAAATTAACATTCCGATATTTTTTCTCTCCCGCCACGAAGACGTTGGGCCCATCCCAACACCCAGCCGACTTACTTCTTATATACCAGGCCGCCACTGCCTGCGGAAACAATTGATTTGCACGGTATTGTTATAATTATAACATAGTTAAAATAATAACTAGCTGCTTCATAAACATAAAACTTCGCCATGTTGAATTGTAATTTGTTAGGGTGTCCGGTTGTCTAATGTTTCACTTTTTAACCCATGGTGTGGAAAGACATTCATTATTTTGTGTTATAATGCTTAGTTTTTAAACTTAAATGTCTTCTTCATAACAACAAAAAATAAAGAAATTCAAAGGAGTTTACTATGTTGTCACTTGCTGTACAGGAAGTCTGGAAATTCCGCTTCCATATTTAGAGGCTATTCTACAAATGAAAAAAGTTCTTCTTTTTCAAAATACATGGGGTTTTTTAAAACATTTTAATAGTTTTTTTACATGTACCTCTTACATTTTTAAATATATTTAATTCAAATTTGATACAGTAAATCACAAAGAATGTCTATAAAATGACCATAATACATTTTTCAAATCATTGATCAGGTTTGCGAAGATACTCTGCTTACACTAACTTTGCTACTGTACCCTGTGACTATTTATTCACCGTCTTCATGAGATAAATACGAACTTTAAAGCGATTCTGCTAACAAATCTTCTAGTTGTTCTGTTCTAATTCAAATCCATTATCTCAATACGTACATGTTGCACATTCTTTGTTTTGGCATTGGCCGGACAATATGACAAAACAGCGGCCTATTTTTTTTTAATTCGATAAAATTTAATTTTTTTAGAATAAAACGTTCTTTTTATTGAAGAAAATAATAAATTACATTTTTTATAGATTATGTAAATATAACTATAAAAAATAATAAAACATTTAAAAAAAAATAAAAATTAAAAAATAATTGAAATAAATTTCAGTTTAGAGTTTGTGTAAAGTTAGTAATTATTGGAATTCTACAAGAACAAGGAAACTTCTGGATAAAGGCGAATTTACCGATGCATAGAAAGCCAAAAAATTTAATATTGGCTTACTCACACTCTAGCTAACAAAAAGTTTCTAACCCTAAGTAATAGGTGGATAACCAACCTACTTTAATAACTAAATATGTCAAACGCCCTAAATTGTTAATTTTCTGATATAATCTTCAGCATTTTAATTAGTGCTCTTAGACTAACGAACTCTTTGCGTGTAACAGTGAATTTGATCAATATTTCCAAATTTCAAAAAGCTGCTATTCTGCTTTAAGTCCTTAGGCGTCGTTGGGGGGGGGGGGCAAGTGGCACCCCAGATTTTGTAATGCTCTTTTCAAAGTGATAATGATGTTTTATTTAACTTAGGCTTTTATTTAACTTCACTCGTCTCTATACAGAGTGCCTTCACAACGCCTGCAAAAAGAGAAATACTCAACCTTAGGTTTTACTATAATAATTTAAATTTCTGTAACATTTACTTTTAAATACCTTATACTGATATCCCCAGACGAATGTAGAATTTTATTGGTATCTCTATTACCAAAGGAGATATAAAGAGTTTTCTCAGTTCTTGATAATAACTGATTTATCTTTGTATTATTCCTAAGCTGAAAACAGCATAAACCTTTTAGATAGGATAGAAGAGTTCTTACTTAGGAACAAAAAGGAGAACATTTGAAAAGCATCCCGATCGTGGAGTTGCTCTTGGAAGCGGAGGTGTAACAATATGCATAGGAGATTTCGTGATATTTGAAAGGGAGCGCATGACGGCCATTACGTGCAAGGACAGAGGCGTCTTACCTATTATTATGTCTTTTGCGCAAAATGTTGGCCAGGATTTTGCATCAAGCAGCCGTAATTATTAACGAGTTCATCAAAATAATGAAATAAACCGGATGGATTAGCTGGCACGTTCTCCGGTTAAGAATACTATTGAAAACGTTCTACTGGGTTAAAATGCGCAAAAGGATAAATGAAGCGTACAAAATCCGGTAGGAGAATAGAAAATATTCCGCAAAAATTCATTAATACCCTTGTATCTAGTTTTTCCCTAGCTTATCCATTTATAACCTTTGTTTTATAAAATCTTCTACATTGTTTTTACTGTTTAATTTTTTCTATGGTAATGTTTTTTAACTCTGACTATACCCTGTACATATGTTTAATATTTGCGCCGTAAAACCTTTTCTGAATAGCCTCTATATATATTAAATTTTTAGTCAAGCGTCACTTACAAATTCAAACGAATAATTTTTGTGGGCTTTTTTATATTACTTGTATTACCTATATAAATACTTTATACTTTACATATAGAAAAAAATTGCTTTAGCGTATTTAAAAATTATTTACAAAATTGACTTTTGAACTAGGCATAATACAAAAAAAACTTATTTGCCAAGTTCTGCAGCGAAAACCTTGTATATCTCCTTTGGTAATAAAGATAATAACAAAAAGATAATTTCGAGCCCAGGGCAAAACAGATTGCAAATTCGTATCTTAGTTTTTTAATTTATGATTTTCCATATGGCGTTAATTTCAAAATCAACATGACATTAAATTTTTTTGATTTTTTTTCGATTTTTTTTTTGAAAAGCAGAAAAACTTTTACTTCTGTTTAAACCAGAACTGTATGTCACAAAAATAACATCAAAAAACTTAAATTGGAATGTACAATTCGTTTTGTCCTAGGTAAAAGCAATTAGTTGTACAGTGGGAAATTACCAATTTTCATATTTGAATTTCTCGAAAACATTTGAAAGCCGTTACGAAAAAAGAGTGTTGAGAAACTTAGGCATTACTTGAAAGGAGTCAATTTTAAAGTTATTACACACCATCATACGTTGTTGTAGTTGTATAATCTGAAAGATCCTCAAGGACGTCTTGTCCGTTGGCCTCTCCGCCTTCAAGCTTATGACTTTCAACTAATCCATCGCAAAGACAAGGAACATACACTACCTGATTTTCTTTCACGATTTGTGGCAGTTAGTTGTGACACAGTCGCTAGTATCAATGAGGTCGAGCCATCTATACATTTTTCTACGACATCTGACAAATGATACCGAGGAATTTTGGGACGATTTAAACATCACCGTAAAGAATATTCCTATTGGCGAGTGGAAATTTGTATACATTTGTCAAGTCAGCTTATCGTAAATTTTCAACAGCTGGAAAATTCTCGTTTCCAATAGGTGAAAAAAAAAGTGTTTCATCGTTGATGATGACAATTGGGAGGTGAAATTTTTAACATTTTGAAAAAGCCTTGGCAGTCTACGAGCCTAGACTACATTGGACTATTGCCTCGTTCAAAACTCGAAAATACGCATAGTTTTACTGTTTTAGCAAATTCGTCAAACTTTTTCTTTGAAGATCTGCCACAACTAAATCCTTGATTAAATTTGTTGAAGATCGTATTTTTCTCGCTTAGGGAGCCTCTATATTTTTAACTTGTCAGTGGTACTCAAAGGAATTCGAAAGAATTTCAATCTCTTCGCGATAAGTATAAAGCTAAAGTATTCTACACTGCCTTATGTTATTCTAGAGCTATTTAATAAATTATGGTAGGAAACACAGACTTTTCGGTCACGATTTTTCACATATTATTACCGAGAAGCAGGACAACGTTCGAAAACGAGTTATATATTGTAAACAATTATATCAAATAATCTGTTATAGAACTGATACCTCCAGACTCAAAATAAACACCATTATAATTTACGCAACGTCCTGTAAGTTATACTTTTGGCCAATAAATTTGGCGAAAAAATACGAGTTTTTCAGACTTCGACAAATTATCTTCCTAATTTATAGACCCTTTAACTATTAAAGGAAAAACTGAAACTTGTACATATTAACTTGGAGATGAATTCGGTGCTATCAAAGGTAGTCATACCAATTTTTGTATTTTGCTCATCTTTGTTTTTAATTATAGGGTTAGTGACATTGCAGACTGATTCGATCAGTAATTAATACTTTACATTTTTTTTTACTTATACCGATTTTGACTATTTTCCCAGACTTTTTAGGCCATACCTTTACCATAAGCTGTGGACGGTACTACTACTATTTAGTATATTCAAAACCAAGATGAATATGAGAAAAACAAAACCAGCAGAATAGATCGTGTTACATTGGCGATTGTCAATATGACATGTTCTATTGCAATATTTACGAGAGCACTAGTGGTTTTGTTTTCCTAATATGCATCTTAGTCTAAATATACTATAGTTATATTTATCTTGTTTTTAGACAAACTTATTTCTTGTAGTAGAAAGATAACATGTCAGTCGACATTGGTTTGTTTAATTACCTCTCTTGCTGAATGCACAAAAAAGCATTAAACGGGTATTTAGCTTAATCTAAGTTAACTGCTTCTGTATTCAATTTATTTGTAATTTTTTAGTAGTAAATGTAAAAGTTGTGACAGTTTATTTTTTTAGCTGTTTCGATACTCTGGTACAATACACATAGCCCAAGAGCTGGTGACAGAAAACTGCAAGAGTTTTGTAATTGAAATGCCTCATATTTCAATAGGAAGTACTATTAAAGATATACATGAGTCAGCACTTACTCGCAAGATCAGATCGTAGGACATGACCCATTATGTTAAATTATTATACAGGGTTGTTCAAAAGAAACGGACAAAATTCATATCTTCAGTATTAGTCATTTTTACAAAAACTCTGGAACACGTGAAGTGGTTTAAAAGGTTGTTCATCTTTTTGTAATATTTTCAGCCCACTCCCCGCAACTCCTTAATTTGTAAGCCCTCGAACTTTTTGTTTTTAAAAGGCAACCTAGGGGGGCTCTATGAGAAGGTGTTCTAAAACTGAATCCGATACCAGCAACAAATTAGGGGCCTGCTCATTTCGTTATAGTAAAACGAGTCCACATAATTTTTTGATTAAAAAAAAGTAGATCTTCGATCGGAACGACGTCGGTTATCATCAATTATTAGTCCCCATCAACCTATCTATCCAGTGGGAAAATTACATTGAATTATTTTGAGAGGATTGATTAAACAACCGTGGTATTTATTATTGCCCCATACGTTAAGAAGCAACACCCTAATATCACACATTTTTACATTGCAAAATACAGGTAAAAAGATACCCAAATTATTGAAATTCTATTACAGTTTTTTCCCACATTTGTTTATTTATTTGGCAAATACCTACACACACAAAATAATAAATTCAGTTAATTTTTCAGTTTGATCACTGAATAACGATGCCAGTACAGCTTCTGTATAGCGATTATTATGGAACTAGAAATGCCACCCGTATAAGTGCATGTTGTACACGAACTTCTTGAAGACGACTATGATAGGAGATTACAATTCTGTGAAGAAATGAAGGGAAGATATGATGAAAATAACATATTTTTTCAAAATATTATCTTCTCCGATGAGGCTACATTTTATTTAAATGTAATGGTCAATAGACATAATTATCGATTCTGGTCTGATAAAAATTCACAGTGGATACATGAGGGACATACATAACATCTCTCCAAAAAGTCAATGTTTGGGCTGCCATAATAAATAACCGAATTTTAGGACAATAGCTCTACGGGTTCCCATTGATTGGCCGCCAAGGTCTCTGGAGTTGACACCATTGGATTTCTTTCTATAGGGGTATTTGAAGAAGATAGTGTTTAAAAATTGACCAAACAGCGTTGAGGACCTACAAGACAGAATAAGGATGAAGGTTACTAATTTACCAGCCGAAAGTATTCGAAGTGCGGTTGATAGTATTTACCACAGTCGTTGCCTAAAAATTAAGGATTTACAGGGAGATTTAAAAATAGTACAAAAAGACGAATAACCATTTAAACCTCTTCACGTGTATCAGCGTTCGTATGTGCATTTCTTTTGAACAACCCTAGAGAAAATGGTCAATCCGCATAGTTGTGAAACGCGGCGCGTTAGCCCGTCGCATAAGTTTTCGCTATATTATATCAGTACAGGAGTTTTGTAATAGCTGAAAATGTGTTTACTACTTAATTATTGTATATAATTGAAAAAAAAAATGGAACAGACGCCGTCAGCAGTCGCTCGAAGTACGGATATTGAGCGCACACCACTGCATCCCATATCTGACCTTGCAAGTGGGTGCTGACTCATGAATACCTTTAATACTAAATGATATTAAAATATGAGCCATTACAAAACTCTTGCAGTTTTTTGTCACAAGCTCTTCGGCTAGTAGTATCAGATCGAATTTGATTAATTTGCTACACATGGTGACATGAGATTGGCACCTAATGTTATCACTTGAAATTGATTTTATTACGTTGGTTTAAGTTTAAAGGTTGGGCTCCATACTAAAAGTTTAAAGGTAGATCTCATTAACTACTATTTTCTGTAAATGCACATTGAATAATGTCATATAGTTGGCAGCCAACACATACAAAATTCAATTTTTTTAGACGTTATTATTTAGGAAAAGAAAAAAATAGTACAGATATTAAACCGATTTATTGTATTTACATGTCACAAAGTTAATAAGATTTTAATCATAGCATTCATGAAAACACTTTTTTTTATCTCCTCTTTTATGTAAAAGTCTGTTTTTTTTCTCTTGTCAGTATATATTCCTTTATTCTTTGTTTTAAATACCTATTGTGTTCGCAGTCTTAACTATAACCTACCATTTTAATTTTTCCTTTTATGGGTATTAAACACCATATGCATCTGTTGTTTATTCTTTGTCGATTTTATCCTATATATATAATTCCAGATTGATCACCTTGAATTAATGATTTCAATTATTTTCTTTAAATTTTGGGGAAATAATTAACTATTTACTTTTTCGTTTTGCCTTGTTAATATTTTTAATTTTAGAGTATATTGTCTCTTCTTGTGTTCAATCCGCTTCGGGTACAGTGGTTTTGTGTTCGAATATTATTGTTTCTTACATGATTTATTTCGGTTATGTAACGTCATAATTTTCAAGAATTACTTACAATTATACTTGAAATGTGGATTTTTCATGGAGAAGGAGACCGACCCATTTTTAATATTAAATTTCAGATTTTGTACCACCAAACAAAATGTGGTACTTTAAAAAAGATTTAATAAGGTAAATCTAGCTTATGTTGGGTATATCATAATTGCTTTATTTTATATTTGAGACCCACACCTTATCTTTTTTTAATAGTTTTAAATAAATGAATAAATTAAATAGTTCCCAGGGATTTTGAGAATTTGTTTTTGCATAGATCTTGTGCAGAATTAAAACTTAGCTTAGCTAAATCGATTGATTTTGCTACATTTGAAAGTAGTTTTTTGAAAAAAAATGTGTGTTATAAAATTGAGTATTTGAATTTAAATATATTTTGTCATATCTTATGTCTTTATTTGTATTTGAGATTTGGGTATTTTTTCACTCAACGTTTCGCTTAAATTTGCAGCATTCATTAAGGACCTAAGTGTCTCTATTATTGAAAAACTTTATGCTAATTTTTTTAATTTCATTTTACCTCAAATTGACCAAATTTAGAAGAAACATTTGTATATATTATTGAGTAAATCCTTATTTAATACTTTTTTTTAATTGTCGCTGGTATCAACTAATTTAAAACATTGAATATTTTATATTATCCTTTTATTGAATCCTAGTTGAGCATTTCCTCCCATTTGTTCCTAAATCTTTTGTTTGATAGTAATGTTTACAATGATTGAATTTTATTGTCAATATTTTATTTTCATTCTGATAAAAATTACGATGTAACATAAGTATTGTATTATATTTTTCCTATCTTTCCTTTGTTTGGCTTTATAGGCTAAAATTTATTAAAATTTTACTGTATGTTGGCTTTATTCGGTGTTGCTATAATTTATTAAATTAAAAGATTTAAGATACCCCAAGGATTTTTGATAGGTAATTCTGATGTGATCTAAATTTTTAAAATTTCATTAATGATTTCAAAAGTAACTAATTATATTTTACCCTGTTAGTATAGAATTAAATATTCATTGACTATAGAGAATGTTTTTAATTTAAATTTCATTGGGTTGTAGGAAACATTTGCTGATTTTTTTATGAATAAAAATAAAATGGGTAAACTTATCCTTGAAATTAATTGAATCAACTTATCTATTAATTAACTTCTAATTGGGTCATACATTATTTTTTTATTTCAGAGTTATTTTGAAAAAATTCTAGCAAACTTTTGTTTTCCTAGGGTCCACCGACGACGAGGCACAAATGCTCTTCTTGTGTGGTCTTAGATTGAGGCCTAGATACGATACTGCCCTTGATACAGGACACCGACTACTTTATCCTATCGGCGTCAAACTTGGTAGGCGGTACGACACAAGCTCATGAGCTACACCGCATTAATCTGCTACACACAACCGGTGAAACATCTTTTTTCTTTTTATGCTTTTAATCATTGATTGGACGTGTAAATTTTTTAAAACTAACCCAAAAATATTATTTTGCTATTATATTTTGTTTCCTGGCGTTTTGTTTAGTTCACTGCTCTCCTATATTTATTTTCACTCTTCTATTACAGTATATATAGAATTTAATTTAATTTGGTTCAAGTACCATTGCCAAAAGATCTAGGGGCCTTCCAGTTTAGGCCGTTCATAAACTGTTCGCCCTCATTTTTTTCTTCCCTCGTAAAGGGAAGTAGTGTAATCGTAAAAAAATCGCCCTTCGATATTTTTTTCTTTCTTAATTCCGTCGGTCTGCCTTTTCGAGGCATAGCTAGAAAACTACTGATCCGATTGATTTAAAATTTTGGTCAAAAATTAAGGGTCATATGGGGATAACCTGGTAACATTTTGGTAAAAATGGAATATGGCGAAACAAAATGGTGGCCTAGTGAAATTAAAAAAAAAATGTATTACTTATCCAGTTTATTTCGAATTTTGCACGAAAATCAAGAATTGTGAGGAAATCAAATCATAAAATTTTGTGCGAATCCAAGATGGGGAGACAAAATGGCGGCTTAATAAAATATTTCAAAATTTAGCCTGAAAAACTGCTTAATGGATTGATTTCAAATCTTGTGCAATAATTAATTATATCATAGAGATGAACTGGTAAAATTGTGGAATCTAAAATGGCAAAACAAAAGGTGGCCTAATAAAATATTTAAAAATCAGTCTGAAAAAGCTACTTATTAGATTCATCCCAAATTTTGTGCAAATATTAACAGTGTTACAAGGAAAAACTCGTAAAATGTACTCGAATTTAAGATGACAGAAACAAAAAGGAAAGATTTATAACGAGAGAAGTGCCGGGTAAATGAAACTTACCAATGTTTATTCTTGTTTTGCCCTATTCCCTACTTTCCGGGTAAATGAGCTAGGGGCATAGTTTGCACGTTCTTAGACCACGAGCTTGTGGTTCGGTGCTGTTATTTTTGCTTTTACTTATTTTCTCTTCTTTTTTTGAAGTATCTCTTTTAATTAAATAAAATAAATTTAAAGTTTTGAAAATAAGAGCGTAGCAACTCTGCATCCAACAAGGTAGCACACTTAGTCTAGGATTCTAGAGCTTCTGTACCGTCATGAGGCAATATTTTTTTTACTTTCGTAAAAACTTCCACCAAAAATCTTGTTTCAGCAATATCAACAATTTTCATGAAAATTTGCCATTATTTACATTTTCGGAAAAGTTGCATCTCTAAGAGGAGTGGCTAATCCCTAAGCTTTCAGCTGAAAAGCACCAATAAAATGATAGTGGGCGGAGCAAACTAATAGCGCGCGCTATTAAAAACTGATAACAGCAAATATCGTTAGAGATTTTGCACCAGATGATAAAAACTATCTAGACTTTCCAAAAAATAAATTTTTGTATCTAGAGTATTTTAGAGATTCTTTAAGAACTTAAGTCTTTTTTACTTATTTTTTACTCTTACAAAAATAATTAAGATAGAAGGTACCAGCGCATAAAAAGCTCCAGATAGGAGTTATTAAATTTAGCCGCTTTTATGAAACTGGAACTATTTAACAAGATGTTAACAAAACAACTGAATTAGTCATCTTTTTCGTATGGAAGGTTATCATAAAAAAGATGGCAGTCCTTTGGAATAACATTTTTTAAGTCTTGTAGGTGCAACCACTTCTTTTTCTTAATTGGTAATGGTGCGGTATAAGCCGGCCTTATTCGAAGATATTCCCAGTTTCCCTTGAGATCCTTTTTGACTTGTAAAATGCCTTCTGAGTACCTAATAGCCACAATATCAGTGGCTATCGGATCGGTCGCCTTTCGGCCTGGCCCTATAAATTTATATTGAAAATCCTTGAAGAATTCGTATTCAAGTTTTATTGCTTCGAACGGTTCTGTTTATTGTCAAGTCTCTTCGGTTGCCACCAAGTAGTCGCTATGTAGGTATATTTTATGGTTTTTAAGCTTACGTTCTTTACAGCTGTGAACCTAATCAACATTCATTTGCGAGTGCCTTTTTCTGGAAACTTTTGTGTTATTAAAATGTTATTTATAATTGAAAAGTTAAGGAGGGCATTGGCCATGACTGCATTTGTATTATAGAAGGTACATCCGTCGCTGTAAATGATAATCGGCAGATTCTGGGGCAAACAGTTTTTTCAGTCCAAAAGACAAGATACAAAAGTGGATACATTTAAATTAGTATCAATTTTTGTAAACCAATAATAAGTTACCCTATGAGTATGAACGTCATAGATGATGATTTTGTGACATTTTTTGTTTTAATTAAAATTGAAGTAACATTTAAATGTGGAGCCACTTTGACGGTTTGCAAATCCACTGTTAGTACAATGTGTTTCTTGTCTCTTACCAGTTTTAAATCTTGTTCTTATTCCTCACGCACTTTTTTTCTTACCATTGTGAAAACTTCATTGTTCCTCATACAGATTTCCTTGTTGGTGCCGAATACAGTGATCACACTGATCCTTTTTTTGGACTATAGTCCTAAATTTTTTTCTTTGAAGATTTTTCAAATATCATCTCTCCAATGCTATAACCCCATCTTCTTGACACCTTTCTTGATAAATTTTAAACAGTTGTTTAACAGACGTAAAATTTTGCTCCAGATAAAGCTTACTCGTATCGAGAAGGCTGTTCAGGTAAATCATCAAAAAACATATTTAAAAATTGTTTTTGTTCGTTAAATTTTTTCATACAATAATTTTTATCTTTTCTTTTTTCATTTCTTTGCTCGTCTCCTCTTTCATGGCAATACTGCTTTCTTTCACCCAATTCTGAACAGTAAACGGACGAAGGCCCAAAGTCGATAAAAAATTCCTTACATACGGGAATTTTTTTCTTGACCATTAGTTAACGTGTATTGAAAGCTTCCTTCCCTATGAGATATTTCATTTAATGCGACAGTCTTGCTTTTGGTGGATGATCTCGTTACATGGAAACAGACACACATTTTTTTTTGGTCCCAACTCAACGATAACCAAATTTGTTCGAAAATATGTTTCCTTTTCTTCTTCCTTCTCATCGAAACAGAGGTGCAGTTCCTTTTGGAGGACTTCTTACACAAATTTGAACTACATGGCTCGCCCATTTTTCTTTCTGGCTTTATTGTATCATGTTTTGCAATTTTATCTCGCAGCACGAGATGAAAAGAGAAGAGAGAGAGCATGGTCTTCTCTCGCCTAGAATTTCTCGTTTCTCTCGAGCTCTCTCGTATCCTCCGAGCATAACAAATCTGTATTTTTTATATTTTTAATGTTAAATAAGATAAATTATTGAAAAACAAAAGTATATTTTTAACGTACCCGAAACTTCAATGGCTTGTACTTCTTTAAAACACAACTTCTTTTAATCTATAATCCGAAAGAAAATATATGCATTTCTTTGTCTTTTATGATAACCGTTTACAAGGACTTTAAATTGAGCAAATGACAATATACAGGGTAAGTATGTAAAAAATTTGAAATATTTATAACAAAATTCACTTATATTTTTGCAAAAATTAGAAAACAAAATTTTTGTTTTATTATTTGGAGGAAAAATAATCTGTTTTTCTCTTCAACTTTTTGCAGATTTTGATTTTATTAGTTTAAAAATATTTTAGAAATCAAGTTCAATTCTAGATCTGATATTTTAACAGGTTAAATGTTACTTTTGTTAATTTATTTTATGCATATAATAATAAACACAAAAATCTATAAATTATTTTTTGTGAAACACTTTTAAACATTTTTGTACTAACGCGATTTAAAAAAAAAGTATATAGAAATATAGACCCCTGTATTTCTTAAAATTTTAATTAAAAGTGTTACTAATAACGCGTTATTGCCATATGTTTTATACGACATCCCGTATTCGGGGCGGCCGGCGTGCTATGGATTAAATCTTCAATCTGAAACCTCTCATAATCAATAACGTCAATAATATCTGCTGCATAAATTTGATAATTTCGCATATGCAGTGTTGCGTTGTACCTTGCAAACAAATATTTCGTTCTATACCATTACAGAGCCAGCCCTGTATGCATGAACTTCATATCTATCGTTTACTCTAGTATTCCGAGGCCTCCACAGATTCGTGCCGATCTTATGTAACTTAGTATCCCAAACCGGCTCCCATCAGAGGACATCACATAATTCTATTCTACTACCCAGTTAAGCCAAAACTTAAATAATTTTTGCATTTATTACTACAAACACCCTGTATAATGAAGTGACAAGATACATGGTAAACATCAGATATATTATTAAACTCTAATCTAAAAATATCGCTTAAGGGAGAACTGCACGCAAAAAGTGAAAAACCAGCGACAAGGTCTAGTCGAGTTGAATGTAAGATGAAAAGGTACCTATGCATTAAAAAAAACTTCATGCACATCCGACCTCAAAAAAATGTGGGTCGAATCGGGGGACCTGGCAGGCTATTCTAAACTAACTAAACTTTATAAGGATGACATTTACTTTTATGTAAATATTTCAGTACAGATCCTTTAGTAATATTGTTTTCGGTAGCAATAGTGCGACTAACTTTATGGCTATTCTCTTCAACTGATAGTAACATATTTAATTACACATCATCTTCCATGCCCTAAATTCCTATACTTTTTTAAAATTTTACTTACAGTTGATGGAGGTATAGGCGCTCTGTTTGGGTACTTATTGTTAAACAATTCACAAACTTCGTTTTAGGTACGCATTCTATCGCTATAGCCAATCATCATTCACATGTCTGTGGGTTCTCTTTCACTAAATCGTACCATTTCAAAGTTTAAAAAAATTAATTTTAATGGAATAAATGTTTCCTTTTGACAGTAAATCAAGTCAAAATAATGTAAAATATACAAGTTAACAATGTTATGAATGTTAACGCTTTCAGTGGATTTGAGGTTGTTTAATTCTTAATATGAATTGCATCGGGTATGAGGGGTACCTAGTGCCAAATTTTGCAACTTTTAGATACAAAAATATTTAAGAAAGTGCAAAAAACCGTTGGTCAAACTCTTGAAACAAGTGTGACAAGCAAAGTATAACAGTTATATATACATATTCTTAGGATTTTGTTTAGATAGCACCGACTTTTCGCGCTTCCTTAAATATTTTTTTTATCTAAAAGTTTCAAAATTTAGCTCTAGGTACCCATCATATCCGAACGTAGTTCATATTAAGAATTAAATAAACTCAAATCTACTGAAAGCTTTAACATTAATAACATTGTTACCGGTTACATATTTTATGTTCGTGAATATTTAGATACTGTTTTCCCTGGTATGTGGATTGGTAGACGGGGTCCGATAGAATGGCCAGCCACATCCCCTGATTTGACCCCGTCAAATTACTATCTGTGGGGTTACCTAAAATCTACAGTGTATGTTAACAGATCCAACAATATTGATGACCTTAAATACCGAATAAGACAGGAAATTAGATTGATGGAAGCTCAAGTAGTGCACAATGTCTTGCAAGAATTTGAAGATCGCCTGGGATATTGTCAGGATGTGGTTGGTGGTCCATTTCAGCAATTTTTAAATTAATATGACATAATTTTGTCATCTAGACATTTATTATTTAAAGTTAAGCCTGTTTTTAATAAAATTGTTTTTTATATAATTTAATTTAGACATATGTAGATTATGATACATTAAATGTGATTTTCGGAAAGTAAAATAAAAAATGGGACATTCCATTTAAAAAAATTAAGTTAATTGCCATAACTTGCTTTTGGGTCACCCTGTATATATGAAATTATAATAAAAAAGCAATTTATTCCAACCTTTTTGTCATCACTGTACATACACTTAGCGAGCTTTTTGAACTATTAACCGTCGTGATAAAGTATTGTTTTTTAATAACTGACCTAAGTAAAATGTGAGTTTGCAAAAAGTTTTTACTCAAATAATGCATGTTTTCTCAAAATTTTAAAAAATGATACAGTCAAATTTCAACGCTGTCGATTAACGCCATTTTGTTGGAGAAAACAGAAATGGGTCCAAAAAATGTGTTAAGACAAGCATAGCAATTTTGTGGTATTTTTGTCATTTCTTTAAAATTTTGTTTGTTTATTAAAATTTAGCCTTTTACAGAGTTACTGAAATCTAAAATTTCAAAATTGTTTTTAGGAAGCTATCCCCTTAAAAAATGCATTTTTTAATGGACTCTTGTGTCTTCTAGAGCTACCTTGTATAGTGGAAAAAATGTTTTATATACAAATACTTACTGCTTTGAAAAAACTTTCCGTTTTTTGGAGGCTGCTTCATATCTCTAGATCTATCCTGAATAATGAAAAAAATGTATTCATATAAGCAAAAATTTCAAAAAAATACATGTTTTACCGTTTGTTAATAAAAGCAAAACGCTCTTGAATTATTTTTCATTCATTTTCAGGGAGGTATTTCATTCTTCTAGGACTACTCTATATAACTGGAAAAAAAAAAAATTTGACCAGTTTCATTGTTTTCTAAGCATGCTTAATGTTTGTGAATTATTTTTCATTTTCAGGTGGCTGTTTTATCCACCTAGAACCACCCTGTATAGTTTAAAAAATTATATACTAAAAGATAAAATAAGTTTCACTAGTTTTACCGTTTTCTGAATACCTTTTTTTGCTACCCAGTATACTGTACCAAAATTATTTTGTTTACAAAAAAAATTTTAAACATTACCCTCCTAATGCAAAATTTAATATCAAGCTTTTAATGATAATATTATATCATCGGTTAACAAATTAGGAATAGCTTTTCTAATTTTTGGCCTCAACGTCTCGTCTCGGGGCATTCTCGGCGAGACGATAGAGCACTTTTCTCTCGTGTCAGAAGCCAGAGAAGGCCTACTCTCGTCTCGCGGCATCACTAGCCACCAATTTAAGCAAATGTCCGCAAGTTCCCATAGCGGTCAGCAACACTGTCCATGAATAAAGATTAAACTTTTCAGTCACCTCTTTGAAGCGTATGAGGCCGCTTACAGCCCATAATCGATAAAACGGTATAAAACTAAAACATCTCAAAAGGAAAGTTTTCAAAACTTATCATACCAGAAAATTAACAGTAATCCACAAATGCCGCGCACTGCGTGATGAGAAAGTTCTTTACGTTGCGAAAAACGAAACTTACATGGTTTGATCAATACCAGCAGAGACGTTGGGAAAACACTCAATATTTGTAATTATGTGTTAAAATGTATTACGTGCCCCCCTAAGGTATAGGGTTAACATGTTGCGTGTTATTTGATCAATATATTACCGCATTAAGGAAACGGCTTCCTTGGTATTGAAACCTAATATTATTGAATACATAATTGGTTACCCATTTAAAAGGCTGATATAGGCTATATTTTGGAGCAATATAATGTAAGTTTTATATAAAATGGTCATTGCAATTTTTTGATACACATTTTGTAAAACATGGGACTAAATTTTTAACAAAAAAATTGAGGTCGGCGCAACTACATTTAGTACAGTACCAATTACGCCCAAGAAACAATGAATATCAATAAAATTCATAAAACAAAAGCTTTCACGGATGAAATCAATTAAGAACTTATGGTTCTTGAATTTAGCCCTTGTCAAATTGAATTACACTCTGACTCTTCAAGGATCTTCACTGCACGAATTCATAATGAGCTCCAATCAGTAGAGTTCTAGTATTTACACCTTCTCTGCTTACCCACACATGTAATGTGTAATAATTGTGAATATTATATTAAAATGTGGTTGGTCGAAATGATATATTAGATTTTCTTTTCTCTACACTGAAAAAAAGATTAACTTACCTCAGAGTAATATAGTTTTAAATCAAGAAAATCATTATTTTGTTGAATTTTTATATACTATTGAGACAAGGAAAAAATCTTTATTCCACGACACAGAAACTAGTAGTTGATAACCTATTTCTTTCCGGCAGATAATATTTTGTTGGATAAAGTTAAAGAGTTTGGCACTCTTATTTCAATAGCATGAATTTCTTAATGATTAATGTAACAAATTTTAGTGTTATCTTTATCATTAGTAATAAGAACTCATTCTGTTATTGGTTGTTTTTTGTCATTGACTTTAATAAACCAATCGAAATACTTATGGCTAAAGTTAATATTAATATCTACTCTATGTTTAGATGCGGCAAATTTTAATGCATTTGCATGAAGTACCTATATTTATAAGAGATATTCTAAAAAAAAAATAAATAAAATCAAAGGCTAAATTATTTTAAACATACATATTTTATAGAAATAAAAACATAAATATTGGTGAGGATAAGCACTTTTAAACAGTTATAAGGATCTTCAGCACATTTAAAGTAGGCATACAATTATAAAAGTATAAATTGTTACAAGAAAATGAATATCTAGATTCTATAATCTTCCATTTAGAAGAAGAATTTCTTTTCGTCTTTCCGGAAGCATAAGTGTAGGAAAAACATGTGGTTATTTTGCGGCTCTCGAATCTATAATAATAATAATTAGACCAGTATTCTAAATCAGAAAAAATCCTATTCAGAGAAACTCAGGTAGAAAAAAGTTATTTCGAATATATTCGTGCTCAATAATATGTCATTTTGAAATTCCCATAATACTTCTAGAGGTATTCTTAAAAAAAAACGAAATTTTACAATTTTGTTTTTCGTTCTCCTCATTTTACTTGAGAAGATCAAATACATTTTGCAGTATTATGATCCTTTTTGAGATGATGATCTCGTCTATGAATGTCAATCATCAACCTAATTTTTTTTAATGCAGACTCGTATTTTTATCTCATGTTTGAAAAGCTTTCGCCCTCTCAAAATTAGTAACGTATCACACTGCACATTTATTACCAATTACTTATTCTTTACAAATATAGAGTCTACTTTGTCATCTCTTTAAATAAATGTAGGAGAAACAAAACAATAAATATTGCAAAATTTTTGAATGGCAAATTGTTAAGCACGAAAATGAGCAAATTCTTTCTAATCTAAGCAAATTTGATCTTTTACGGTTGCCAAGATCCCACTGCTGGTTCATCAAAAAAGTAACGTCCTGTATACAGTGCCTATCAAAGAGTTTGTACATATGGGAAACTTTCTAATTTACTTAAATTTCTGTTAAGAACTTTAATATTATTATTACAACAAAACGTGATATTGAAAAACTAAATTTTCTTCTTATGGAAAATTTAAAAAAAAACGTTTTTGACGGTAAATATTTGAACTATTAAGATTACCATGTCTTTTAATAAAATCTAAATCGCTTAATAAAATCAACAAGAAAACTTTATTTAAGGAATTATTCCTTAAATACCACTTCAAAGTCAAGCAAATTCTTGAACCCTTACAATAAGTCCTCATACCCTTAATTCAAGAAATCAAAGTTTTCGTTTCGCAGTATCTATGGCGATAGTACAGTAACCTCCATTTTGAACAACGCCATGAAATATATACATAATTTAAGTTCTAACGTACTAATAAAGTAATGAAAATAATATTTTATTAAATTGCGATGCATTTGAAACAAACTAGCCATAAATGCTCAAATTTGAACTTTATATGTAATCCTTGATACTCATCGTCATGTTTCCTATATTTTAAACAAGAATGGTTAAAAAGGGTCCTCAATTGTATTAGTTTGAAGATGTTGCCTAATATGGTCGCAACGACTATAACATTCTGAACACATAGGCTTGAATACCAAAAGCATACTAAGGTCGTGTTTTTATATTCGATGGTGGATCCACCAGAGGCACCATAATTTCACCTAAGTGTTTATATATTTATGCTGGTTTGATTTCTTGTGCCACAAGTCAGTGCTTTTTCATAAAATATTTGTGGTGATTCCACTCTAAGTTCAAAATTTCCACCGGCTTTGGAGTATGGTTGATTTGGTGGATGCTTAAGGCGGTTGGGAGAACTGTCAAAGCAAAGGCAATATATCCACAGATTAGTTTTCTTAATTCACTGTGAGTTGTACACAATTTCTTTTGTAACAATAGATTTTATAATTGTGAATAAGTTTATAAATTCCGTTTGTAAAAAAATGAAATTGAGGAAAAAATTGCCAAGACGATTGGTGAATATGGGTGCAAACTGAGTTATGTTGACCTATATGGCAAATATAGAAATTTATTACAAACATACAGAATTAATAAAGAAAAACAACAAAAATGGAACACAGTGTTCCACCATACTGTTTCTAAATCCCATGTTCGGTGGACCCAACACTGGTTTGTTTTGAATGATGTCATCCTACTACTGCTCCAGTCTACCACACCAAAATCGTGAATTTAAACCGCACCTAAACTCGCTGTATTGAGATGTTAAATAAAGTTGGCGTGGGAAGGAGCAATATTATAGGCGTCTTTCCAAGTTTTGAACTATATAAGTTTCTTAGTTTATACTTCTACTAAGGGCCACGATCGTATTCCAATAATGATGCCCTTACTTTCAGTTTTCTAGTACTTTTAACTCTCGATCGTAAAGGAGAGGTCTTAGAGTAATCTCTTTTAACAGCAAGAAAATGGTACACTTTTATTGAAATCAAGAACTTTCTTTTAAGAAGATAATTTCTCTTTACTAAAGACCATCGCCCTTCGCACAAAGAAATATATTTTAGGCCTTTTCTTTCAGTGTATGTGTCCATATTACAAAAGTATTATCGACATATCTAAACCAATATTTAAGTTGTGAAATAGCAGGGCTTATAACAGTTTTTTCGAAAGATTTTGTAAAGATGTTCGCTGCAATATCAGAAGAAACGGAGATCCAATAGCTCGAGGTTTACTCACAAAGTGTTTAACTTGAAGAATGAAATAAGTGGATATTAAGCATTTTTTAATCAATTCAATAACGACCGAATCGAGATTTTTATGTTAAGATATATCTTAAATTATGGAAACTGGTTCGTCAATAGACACATTGAAATGTTTAACCTTTCCCATGAAATGCTTAAAGATTTTTTATATAAGCATTAGATCGTCCTGTAATGAAGTTTAAACCATTGCCTAAATATTTATCTGTTTATATTTAGCTGTTCTAGTCGATTCCTCTGCTTTTGCTAATGAAATAGATGACACATTTATTACCGCATTCTGTAATGGCTATATTGGCTGATTTTCTGCTTGCTAGAAGGTTATTTTATCCAAGGTAGAAAAATAATTGGTTTCAAGCGTCGATGCTAATTTTAGCTGTAGCTGTATAAATGTGCGGACAGTCGAGTCCAAATCATGTTGTGTAGCCTTGATCCTATTTATTACGGGTGCCAGCTTCGTCAGTTGTAAATATTTTTGACTGAGCATGACGAAACATGGTGCTTGGCTTAAATAGATTCGGAACTATTTCCTTATCACGACATCTTAAAAGAAAGGCCAAGTTTCACAGCATCTTTTTTTGGCTGTTACGAAGATCACCAAATATTTTGGCAATTTTTTTATTTAAAACAGATAATTCAAATTTACTTGCGCTGAACACCAGTTCTGTAGTCTAAACAAAAGCTTTTCATTTTCAAAAAGCTTTTGTATTTAATTTTTTTATTCTTATGGGTTCTGAGATGACATAGAGTTGCATATTAAACCTCATATACAGGCATTATATATTCAGCGTGAAAATTAATTCATGTTCAAAACTTTATTAAGTTATTTCAAGAAAATAGGAAAATATGTTTGTATATAGAGGAGTCGACTATTTCTAATTTGCAGGTCATAAATGCATTAATATTACGATTTTGTAATTTTTCTCCTAATGGGTATAATGCTAAATGTGTTCTAAACGGTGGAAGAAAAGATATAATAGACTAAAAAGTTAAAGAACACAATTGTGAATTTGACTTTGTTATAATAATGGACAGTGAGGTCGTTTAAAACAAGTTGGGAAGGTTAAGGAGTCGCAACGCCGTAGAAAATAGCACCTTTCAGATTTTTCCACAATTTATGTAGTCACTATATTCACATTAGCCATAGTGGACTACGATCCAAATTCTTAAAACTTAAAAACCGCTAGAAGTGCTTCAAAATCTGTGTTCCGAAAACAGCGATTGCGAATCCCAACTTATATGACTTTTTCTACTTCCCTCGTAAAAGCGAAGTATTGTAATCCTGAAAAAATCATCCTGCGAGATTTCTCAGATCTTCACGTTTCACGGCCCCTTGATGAAATGAATTGGGAAAATAGGTTTTCTCAATTTCAGTATGGCGAAACAAAATGGCAACCTAGTGAAATGAAAAAAAAATATTATTAAAAACTACTTATTCAATTTATCTCAAATTTTGTTCAAACATGAAATATTATGTTGGAATCAACTGGTAACATTTTTGTACGAATCTAAGACTGCGGAACAAAATGACGGCTTAATAAAATATTTAAAAATTCAGCCTGAAAAAACAGCTTAATGGATTGATTTCAAATTTTGTGTCATAACTAATTGTAATATAGGGATCAACTAGTATTGTGGTACTACTTCAAGATGGCCAAAGAAAATGGCGATCAAATAAAATTTTGGGGTCGTGAAAAAATCATAATCTCAGGTTTTACATATATTTACGGTTTAGCGTCCCTAGATGCCAAAAAATATGTTTTATCAATTCCGTCGGTCCGTCTGTCGGTTTGTCTGTCTAGATATCAGTTCGCGGCATAGCTTAAAGACTACTTACCCAATTGATTTCGAATTTTGATCAATAATTAAGGGTCATATGGGGATGATTTGGTAACGTTTTGGTACAAATTCAATATACCGGAAAAGGTTGGCGGCCTAGTGAAATATAAAAAAAAATATTAATAAGAGACTACTTATCCAATTTATCTCAAATTTTGCACAAACATCAAAGTATTAATCCAATGCAAGTACGAATCCAAAATGGCGGAACAAATTGGCAGCATGAAAAAACTACTTAATCGACTGATTTCAAATTATGTGCCATAACTAATTGTGGTATAGGGATCAACTAGTAAAACTGTGTTACGAATTCAAGATGGCGGAACACAATATCTGCCAAATAAAATGTTTTTAATCGTTAAAAAGGTCACCCTCTCAGTTTTTACATATCTTCACGTTTTAGCATCCCTAGATGTCAATCAATCAATTCCGTTGGTCTGTCTGTCTGTCTGCCTGTCAGTTCGCGGCATAGCTTAAAAACTACTTACCAGATTGATTTCAAATTTTAGTCGAAAATTAAGGGTTATATGGAGATGACCAGGTAATATTTTGGAAAAAATCCAATATGGCGGAACAATGTTAAAAAAATCATTACTAAAAAAACTAATTAGTCAATTTATCTCAAATTTTGCACAAAAATCATGTGTTACTTAGAAATGAACTAGTGAGATTTGAACAAAACAAAATAGCGGCCTAATAAATTATTTAAAAAATCAGCCCGAAAATACTACTTATTAAATTAATTTGAAATTTTGTGCACGCATTAAGTGTGATAAACTGGTAAAATTGTGGCTCGAATTTAAGATGGAGAAACAAAATGGCGGCCAAATAATTTTTTTTACAAATCAACGTAAAAAAATGTTGTTCAATTAACCTTAAATTTTGAAGAAAAATTAAATGTGGAAATGAGATAAAGTAATACGAATTCAACACGACGTAACAAAATGGCGGTATTTGTCAATGTAAAAACTACTTGTTAAATTTATTTTAAATAGTGCCCAAAAGTCAAGTGTCGCATAGGTGGAAAGAAACTGGTAAAATATTGGTAGGAATCCAATATGATCGAACAAAATGGCGCCCAATAAATTTTTTTAAAAAGACAGTATATGTAACATATATATACTATGACTATGTACTGAGCTAAATTGGGTCACACTTCACTATTCCTAACAAATGGAAAAAAATCATAACGAGGGAAGTCCCGAGTAAAGGAAATTTACCGTTTTCTTTTTTTTCAAATAAATCACTTCCCAAAGTTTCGGACATAGATGCTGTATACATATTTAAATTTTGTAAGTAAGGGTATGAAACTGAAACATAATTTTGTAATCGTTCAGAATCTCAGAACAACTGTTATTAACGACGATTCAATTTTCGATAAATTTAAAACTTAACAAATCACCGTTTTTAATCAGAACGAAAGTAATTGCAATTTATCTATTTAAACAGGGTTATTAAACGTAACATAGTAACAACGAGTTACAATCTAAATCTATATAGCTCGTATTTCAGCCGCTTACTGCAAATTTAGACCATAAATTAGGAAAGTAAAATACCGGTGACTATGTTAACTCAGAAGTGTGTAAAATCTGGTAGAAAAGTTAGCCAGTAAATAAAAACTAACAAACATAGAAAAAGACTCCAAGTCTCGGTCTCATTAAATTATAATTTTACAATTTATAACAAACGCGACACGTGTTTCGCCCTTTCGAGCATCATCAGACAAATAGAATAAAACACACCAAAGCACAAGGTCAATCAAATATGTATAAGTAGTTGTTTGTTTTGCTGTGCTTTGGTGTGTTTTATTATATTTGTCTGATGATGCTTGAAAGGGCGAAACACGTGTCACGTTTGTTGTAAATTGTAAAATTATAATTTAATGAGGAAATTATTTTTTTTACTAACAACTTACTTAACTAACATTTTGAAATTAACAAGGTCCTAAGAAAGGTGGCTATAAAATGATTATATAAAAAATAATCTGACTACTTGGCATGCTATTTTCGCCATGTAAATATTTATTTAGCGATTTCACGTCACCCAAGTAAGTCGAATGTTCAAATATCTTAGAGCCTCTCAAAATGTGTGTTTGTCAAAATATGTATAGACTTTTAGGTTATTAAAGAGTGGCATTAAAAAAGTTCACAATATTTATAAAATTATGCAGTGGGAAATATTTTGAAACTGCTATCATAAAATAGTGGTGAGGAGCCAGTTAACATTGATCCTAGTACTTCATTTTTTTTGCGTTGTTGATATTTGACAATATTGATATTGCGGAGTTTAAAATGCTATTAAAAAGCAATTGAACATAATGCAAGTAGCTCAGTGGCATCGCTAGAGTCTCTTTATATTTGATGGGGACACTACGAGGTCACACACATTTTGAGGATGGCTTATTTAAGATCATAAAATGGTTTTTACTTCTTATACAGGAGGGTTCATAAGTAAGTACCGAAAAAATTACAATTTCTACAGTCATAAATATTTAAAAAATTATGATTTATTTATTAATAAGTTTTATTTAATATTTCGGAAATTATTTTAAGTATTACATTGAATCTTTGTATATAAAAGAAGAACACTTCTCGGTTCTCTCTAACACATTGCCTTACATGACATTGTTGAATTTCACGGATGTCTGAGAAGATAAAAGTATCAAATAATAATTTTAGAAGGGAGAATAAAAATTAATATTTTTTACCCCGTATACTGTTGTCTTCATATGATTTTTAAATACCTGTAACCAAGGTATAAATTTTAGAAGTTCATATTGTTTGTGTTGTCAAAAATGATTAAAATATAAGTTAAGGGGGTTGTGTGTGATCTCCCCTATACAAGAAAATAGCAAGCAACTAAAGACCTTTGAAAGCTATCGAACCAAAAACCACAGAAATGTAGTATTTCTCTAGTCAATTTATGTATTAAAATTTTATTTCTTTTCTTGCAAAACTCGCAAATTTATTTAATACAGTCTACTATTTAATGTAAAAATCAGAAACGTTTTTATGCAAATTCCACGAAATAATTTTATTTTGAGTAAGTTGAATAAAACATATTATAATATAAAACAAGATTTTCGCTTTGTTTCGGGTATTTTTCACAAATTAAATATATCCAACAAAATAATAGTTGTATATAAAAATATATTTTTAAATTTATTTTACTTAAATATTTTTCCATTGCCATCCCCATCTATTTTTTAACACCTTTTAGCTTTCTATTATTAAATGTCCATTTGGTTTCGCTGAAATCCCATCGGAAATAGAGATCTGCATAATAACCTAATTTTGTACTTTTTTTGAATAAATAGTATGTGTGATTTGTAATTGATTTAATATATAGTTTTTAAGTAGGTATATTTTATCGAAATTAATTTTGTTTAAAATATGCAGGACGCTGAAAAACTTAGAATGTTAAAATATAAAAGAAATTCTCCATTAACTGAAATTCAAATCTTCTCGTCAATGGCCCAAAACTTTCAAACAGTTCCTTCTGAGAAGAATTTATTGAATTTGAGTTGAAAATTTGCTGTTTTGTTAAATGAGAAGCAAATCTTGCAGTTTTCATGCTGGAGACAGAAAAATGTACGTGAGTTGACAGATTTGCTTGGTCCAAAGTTGTTTTAACGTTATATTAATTTCATTTTCTGGGTTGGAGTCTTTTATATGATTTCATACATTGCAGATAGATATATTTTTTATGATTTGAACAAGATGCCATAAAATAGGTGATGTAAACATAGTAATTACATTCATTGCACTCTGTTCTCGGGCCAAGGTTAGAAAGGTAAAATATACACTGACGCGTGTCGGCTTAGGAAGGAAGTTGTTAGGCGTCTGTTGAATACCTTTTTGAATTTTAATTAAGTTCATTGTGCATATCCGATTAAGTCTCTTTGCGTGTATACCTTTATTATTTTCCTTAATCAAAAGTAACCAGGGTTGGAACAATATAGAGAGTGTTGGTCTTTGTTGCTCCTTTGGTATCTCGTAAATTTGTCATTTTCTCGAAGGCGAAAGAGATAGCTAATTTTCGCGGTTTTCACGAACCTGAGCTAATTTTTTGTAAAACTCATGAAGCCATAAACAAAATTTTCATAGCCTTCTTCGTTTATGAGATACAGGGCGAAATAAAAAATTTTGCATTTTGGGACTCCCCTCGCAAAATTTGGGATGATAATTATAAAAATTAGGATTTTTGTTGTTGTTTATTAAAATAGACCCATACTATACTATACTATACTATTTGAGAAGCTTTTAAAAGGACAAATCAATTTCTGGACAAATATACAGGGTGTCCCATTTAAAAAAACACAACTTTGGGTCATATCTAAAAAATAACAACTCAAATGAAAAATATGACTCGCCACTGGATCCAGCGTAAAAAACTACATAAGCAGCAACTTTTCTCTTTGCGTTAAGTTAAAGTTAAAATAATTTGGGTTTTTTCATGACTTGGTTTTTCCTGTCTCATTTGAGCTATAACTGATAATACATTTTTATTAGGCACATACAAATAATGACCTATCCAAAAATATGAAATGAGGAAAAATGTTGGAGTATTTGATTACCTCATAGCGTGTGGCTAATTGAGCTTAAATTAGTCTGTAATTTGTTTAATATTTTCGTAGAGTCATTCTTAAAAATGGAAATAATCCGTCCTTTGTGGCACGAACATACACTACCCTACTGAGATAAGCATAGTTGTATTCTGAATATCACATAGACGTGCCAAGAACACACGAAAGTAGATTGTTTATCGCATAAAAACTCAGGTAATTTAGGAATTTTCTGCTTTCTTGGAAAAATATGCAAAGCAAACGAAACTAGTATTTAGTCGAATATTTATCTAAACCCAGCTACATACATTAACTGTTCCAGTAAATAAGCAAGTCATTTTCCCTATATTACAGAATAAGTATATTATTTTCAAGAAAAAATGTATTACAAGGTGTTTAGAATTTTCTAAAATAAATTTCTATAAAGACATGCTTTCGAAACATAGGAACAAGTTTCAGTAACGGGTATGTCCTCCTCTTACTCATATTACATCTCGTCATCGACGTGGCATACAATTGATTAAATGTCAAATTCTTTATTCAGGTATCTGTTTCCATTCTTGAACTAAAGCATATGTCAGTTGATCTAGGGTATTTGGCATTTCTCTCTGTCTCATGCATCTTCCTAACTCATCCCAGAGTTGTTCTATAGAATCTAAGTCCAGGCTGTTGGCTAGCCAATTCATAAACGATATACAATTTTCTTTAAAAAAGGTTCGAACTTGTCTGACGACAGTAGGTCAGGCATTATCCTGTAGAAAAATAAAATCTTCGCCGTAATTTGGGGCAATAGATGAAATTCCAAAATGTCCGCAGTATATCGATGTCCCGTCAAATTTCCACCATGAGGAACAACGAACTCGGTACTTCCGTTGGAAGTGATGCCTCCCAAACCGTTATGGGTCCTCCTCAAAATGGCGAGTCTCTTGGACCAAGTTGATGTCATGAAATCTTTAATACTGTCTTCTGTAAACTCGAATACGAGCGTCAGAATCACGCATTCTAAAACGGGACTGGTATGAGAATAATACTCGTTGCGTTCTTGTTCGGTCCAGTTTGAATATTCGCGGTAAAATGCTAGACGATGTGTTACCTGGTACCCTTGCTGATGGTCTAGATCTCAGTCCCATCTCTCTTAACCGATTTGTACATTTTTGTGTTGAAATACGCCTGCCTGTATACTGACGTAGTAGATTTGTATGCTGTGAAGCCGTAAAACTTGGATTTTGAATAATGGTATTTATTACTAAAACGCAGACGTGCCGAGCAGTTGTAATGCGTGATATGGCCTCCATGTAATTACCTATTGCAAAAAAGGGTACTTTTGAGTCTCCTGCTATTGCTCTATAAATATATATTAATTTTTAATAAGCCATATGGAATATCAGTTCATGGAGGTGATAAAAATAAATATTAATATAATTTCTGGTTTACGTTCTATTTGTAATAAAAATTATGAACTAGTACATAGATTAGACAAATATACTTACGGAAGGAGGAATACGAGACTTCAAAAACATATACTAAATTCTTGCAATAACCGACTGGCTAACGCCAAATTCAACAGCGACTTGTTGGTGAAATCTATCCCTAATACGTGTTATAACAATAGCTGCTTGAAAAGTATTTAAATGCCTTCGTGGCATCTTATTGTCGTAAATGATACCTAATCAATTTGAAATAAAAATATTTAATTCATATTTACAGTATATATATATATATATATATATATATATATATATATATATATATATATATATATATATATATATATATATATATATATATATATATATATATATATATATATATATATATATATATATATATATATATATATATATATATATATATATATATATGTATATATATATATATATATATATATATATATATTATATATATATATATATATATATATATATGTATATATACAGTGTGTCCCAGATTCGGTTCTCTATACAGGGATCTCGGCTCCTATTATACCTACAGCAAAGGTTAAATGGGGAAAGTTTTAGAGGAAACTTATTGCATTCGATATCCGGCTTCAGATTTACGATCGATCAATTATTTTTGGAAATATCGGGGAAAAACCGAAAATGGCGGATTTTGTTTTTGGCCAGTATATCCAGAACGGTAAATTTGACAGCTGCCAAAATGTGATATTATTCGGACACATTTTTAAGACAAATAAGATGGCGTATACGACACGTCTTCATTGTTTTTTGTTAACCCGCCTCAACTTTCATTTTTCTTATGGCCGCCATATTGGATTTTTCAATTTTTGGAAAGAGCCTAAAATTTCAAGTCTAGTGATATCTCACAAGTGCATTAAAGATTTTAGTATCATCGAAATATTACACTTCGTAAAGTTAGGTTTCAGTTTTCTCTAAGGAGGCCATGATTTAAAGTAATGTTAGCTCTCAATGCTTTTGTAAGGAGCCATGATTTATCTGTAACAAAACTGGATTTTGACTTTGACGTTTAATAGTTGAAAGTATCAAATCATAAATCTGACACATAAATTGTCAAAACCTATAGAAAATGGCCGGCATTCCGTATTCAAATGAAGAAAAGGTTGACATGTTAGCTCTGTACTTTCAATCATACAGAAACGCCGACGTTCCCTCAGCAAGGTATTTGGAGATGTACTCCGAACGAGGGCAGCCTCATAAAACCCAATTCAGGAAAATCGTAGTTAATTTAATTAACCATGGTGAAAAGAACTGTATAACAGGAAACTAATGTGCCAAAATCAACAGTACAAAGAGTTTTAAAAAAGAATAAGTACCATCCATACAAACCCATAATAGTACAAGGAGTTAAGGAAACTGATTCTCCAAGACGACTACAGTTCTGTGAGTGGTATACTAGGAGATGTAATGAAAATCCTGATTTTGTAAATCATGTCTTGTGGTCCGATGAGAGCAGATTCACGAATTGTGGAGTCTTTAATAGGCACAACCGTCATCATTGGGCTGTGCAAAATCCTCACGAAGTGGCAGAGAGACGTCTACAGATCAGATTTAGAAGTAACGTTTGGTGTGGGATCATTAGTAAGTTAATCTAACCAATCTTTTTTAAATAGGCACCAAATGATGGTCAAATAATAATCTTTTTTTTTCGTTTAGTTCTTTAATGATACTAAAAGAGTATAATCTAATAAAAAAAAAGTAAAACGTTCTACTCTAGTCAGTCAACTTACTTTTTTGATATTGTATTACATTTTTATTCAATAATTTTGTATTGTAGTTTCGAAGAACCTATAGAAATAGAATTGGGTTTTATAAATTTATTAACACTTTATCTAAATTTTCTGCAGATTTAGCTAATTCACTAAAATTATTTTGATTGTCTGAATTTAATGATTTATTATTACCCGGGAAGCCTAGTTCTTGCGTTATGAAAAAAATACCATAGTAATCAAATGTCGAATTATTTTTCGATTTTCATTATGATTTTTAGAAAGGCGTTCAGCTGTATTTCCGAATAATTTAAATTTTAAAGCACAAGGGGTTTGTTCTTTTGATATTTTATGTTTTATTAAGGCACGGTGTACTTCTTTAAGATTATTATATCACTGAAATAAATTGATTTAGTATTTCTGAAATTAATATGCAATACCAACAAAATAATTTATTACGGCTATTACTTCCCGCTAACCAAATATGTTTTTCTTTTTCATAATAAAGCTGAATAGGTTTCATCTGTATACAAGCTTATTCATTACGGGATGTTTCGATATATATTTTTGGAAAGAAAATATCTACTTTTTAATAAAGATAATTTTCCCTTTATAATTTATAGTTTCTAGTACCACCCGGACGACCCTGCCGCCCTTGACTGGTGGGCACCTATTTATAAATTATTAACCATTTCAGGAAATCTACTTACTGGACCATTATTCTTTGACTACAACCTAAACGGGCAGAGGTACCTAGAGTTTTTGCGAAACCAGGTTGTACCAGCCTTGCGAGCTATTCTAACGGAAGATGAATTAAGAAGAACTTGGTTTCAACAAGGCGGATGTCCGGCTCACAATACCATTCAAGTCAGGAACTTCTTAAGAGATGAGTTTGACGAAAGAATAATTTCTTTAAATGGTCCAATATCTTGGCCTCCTAGATCCCCTGACCTGTCGCCCTTGGATTTCTACCTCTGAGGTCACACGAAGAATGAAATCTATGAATTTGATCCCCCCGTGACCATAGAAATCCTGAGACAAAGAGTTCTAGACACATTTAGAAATATTAACCGAAATACACTTACCACCAATTGTCAAAAATGTCTCGATGCAAATGGACATCATTTTGCAGATTTGTAAATTAATGTTACCCACTTAAAAAGTAGTTAAAGCTCATTTAGATTTTTAAGGTCGTTATTTACGTTCATGTTGTATTGAAAATTCAATGCGTTCAATACATTACTTACTTATTAATGTAATCTTGTGACCAATAAATCATGGCCTCCTTTGCAAACATTGAAACCTAATTTACGAAGTGTGATATTTTGATAACACTAAAATCTTTAATGCACTTGTGAAATATCACTGGACTGGAAATTTTAGGCTCTTTCCAAAAATCCAAAAACAATGAGGACGTGTCGTATACGCCATCTTATTTGTCTTAAAAATATGTCCGAATAATGTCACATTTTGACAGCTGTCAAACTTACCGTCCTGGATATACTGGCGAAAAAAAAATCCACCATTTTCGGTTTTTCGCCGATATTTCGCAAACTTATTGATCGATATATCGAATGCAATAAGTTTCCTCTAAAACGTTCCCCATTTAACCTTTGGTGTAGGTATAATAGGAGCCGAGATCCCTATATAGAGAAGCGAATCTGGGACACACTGTATATATATATATATATATATATATATATATATATATATTCCGAATAAACTTTTATCTGACATAATAACACAAAAATGGGATGAATTAAAGTGTCACACAACACTTCCATTAAAAGAATTTATAGATGCTATTAACATTACTCTAAATAATAATTATTTCCAGTATAAGGATAAATATTATCAACAGTTAGATAGTTGCGCTATGGGTTCTCCTATTTCCTCCATTGTCGCACAATTAGTTATGGAATATCTAGAGGAGAGTGTGATAGGTGTACTTGATTTTAACCTTCCTTTTTTTAAAAGATTTGTGGACGATTGTTTAACTGCCGTTTCAAAAAACCATATTAATGACCTATTAAATGCTTTTAATAATTTTCAACCTAAATTAAAATCTCTAATTCTCTCTAAATTTACCATGGAAACTGAAGACAAAAACAAAATTAATTTTCTAGATTTAACCCTAATTAGAACAAGAAAGATCAACATAAAAAAACCAAGTGGTATACAAAAAAAACATGGTCAGGGCGGTACTTAACTCCAACCATCCAAAGAATCAAAAAAATAGCGGTATTATAGGTCTAACCGATCGTGCCATCGCACTTACTTTCCCAGAATATCGTTCTAAGATTTTAAAGAAGGTTAAGGAGACTTTAATAAATAACCATTATCCGGCAAATAACATACTACGAGTTTTTAAACAACGAACTCATGTTTTTTATAATAACTTAAAGAAAGCAACAAAAGAAAAAAATGTTAATACTAAATACGTTGCAATGCCCTACACAGAAGGTCTATCAGAAAAAATAAATCACACATCTTGTCTAAACACGACATAACTGTCTGTCACAAAGCACAAAATTTACTAAACAGTCTTTTCTCACCCTTGAAAAGCAAAGTAATAAAAAAAAGAAATCAAACCTAGTTTATTCAATTCCATGTTTAAATTGCCCAAAAAAATACGTAGGAATGACAACACAATACTTAGATAGTCGATTAAACGGCCACAAATACACAAAAAATGCATCTATTGCACGAATTCGATTTTAAACAAACCAAAATTTTAGAGCAAGAAACTAAAAAACTAATTCGAAATTATTGCTATCTCAAAACAACATTCATAAAACCGACATGTTTCCAAGGTGCGTACTATGTATAATATTAATTTTGTTTTAGATGTATTTTTGTTTTTATGATCATTGTTTGTGTAAAATGTAATGCTTTTGAGTGTTTTAGTAATATTTTTAGCCAATTTAAAATGTAAATATTAACTATACATGTTTTTATTGTAGAAAATAAATATCTTGAGAAAGCTCAATATAATGAGCGAAACGTCGATTGAATTATACTTTATAGAAAATATTTAACAAATATATATATATATATATATATATATATATATATATATATATATATATATATATATATATATATATATATATATATATATATATATATATATATAGGGTGCTCCAAACTCAGTGGGCTATTAGAAGTATCTGGAGAACCAATAAATAGACAAAAGATCTTAAACTCTATTTTTATAATATTTTAAATTATGCGGTGTTGCCGCTTCTACTTTAAACCTGTGGCAACATCCGTTTTCCAAACGAAATACCCTATATATTACTGCATTTTTGTACTATCCTGAACATTCTAAATACTGTTTGTGTTATGTTTCCTATATCTAAATGCAACTGTTTTCGAGAAAATGGCGCTTGAAAATTGTATAAATAGTCTAAAATGTCAATTTTGCCGCCATTTTCTTGAAAACAGGAAACATAACAAAAAAACCGTCTGGAGTATTCAAGACAACATGAAAATGCAATAACATAAATGGCATTCCATTTAGAAAACGGATGTTGCCACCTTTGTAAGGTAGAAGCGTCAACACCGCACCATTTAAATTATATATATATATATATATATATATATATATATATATATATTTAGATGTATACCTAATACATTAGCACATTTTTCTCTATTGAGTGTCTTCACATTTGTTTTTAGCCTTGTACTTTTCTCCAGTTCAGCTTTAAAGATCTGACAAACATGAGTCGAGCGGGGAAGTAAACTTACTAAAACAATATGTTTTTTTCACAAAAATCGGTAAACGGTTGATGTTATAAATATACTAGATTTGATATCTGTATCTTTGAAGACACCCGAGGAATTTCAGAAAAACCCTTCCATCGAGTCCACTATGTAATAGAGCTTCTTGTGTCCCTGACAAATAAACTGCCTTATATGGCAAGGTTTTTCTCAAATTTCCCGGGTGTCTTTAAAGAAAAATGTATCAAACCAGATTTGTTTATAGTCAGAAAGACCCCATCTTATACACATATAAAATACAAAGGGAAGCAATTTTTAGAAACTTACCTATTTGTAATGTAATTCGATTCTTCGATCATTTTTTGCAAATTCGTCAATGACGTCATCATAAAAACGTCGATGCTCTAATATATTTTGGAGAAGTTTATTTTTAATGGACAACAGCGATGTATGCGAAAATTTCTCCTGCCCCGTTGAATTTCTTACGAAATTTTTTATACGTTTAAATGTTGAAAAATTACGTTCTACTGATGAACTTGTGGCAGGTATTGTCAATACTAATTCACACAATTTCGACACTTCGGTGTAGGCATCTTCCAGCTCCTTGTCTTTTAAAAATTGCATTAATTCCTTAGCGTTATTTTTTGCGCTAATGTCATCAGTTTCGTAAATCACTTTTAGTTCAGATCGCAGTAACACTCGGTCGAAGAACTGGCCATAATGAAGAAGAAGAGATTTAAACGCATCTTCTGGAAAAGTTTTTTTCTTTAAATGCATCAAAATTCTATAGTTTATTTGTTGCTGAATTTGATCGATTATTTCATAAAAAAGGCGTCTGTATGATGTTTGAACATCTCCCACCTTGTCTGTTCGAAGACGCTTGGTTTGTGGCTCTACATTTAACGACATCGTTTTTTCCCAAAATAGGTCAAAGTCATCTCCTTTTTGACTTGACATAGACTTAAAATCATCCCCTTTTTTTAGGCAAAAAGCAATATCATTTGTTTTAGTTTGTAATATATTAAAAACATTTTTCGAGAATGGAAATATTTCTGAAAATATGTTCAACAAATAATTAAAATTAAAATCTCGTTTCAAACAGTCCAAAAACCCCCTCGAACTATTTACTGCTTCTGAGTCCCACGTCTCATTATTTTCTATTTTATTCTCAAATAGTTCAATCAGTGATTCACGATTTTCAGATACCGTTAACACAAGTCTTCCATTATAGTTCCACCTAGTAGGAGCTACTTTGGGCAATCGTTTGTGGACAATGAAGTCCAAAGCTTGTGTATGTTTTGTTGACTTGGAAAAAAAAAGCAGTCATGCCACTTAAAGTAACGACAAATATTTTACACTCTTTAATGTGATTGATGGACTGGGATGAAACTAAATTTAATTTATGAGCAAAACAATGGACAAATACAGCACTTGGGAAAGTTTCTCGAACTTTAGCTTGCAGACCCCCTAATTGTCCTGCCATCACTGCAGCTCCACCAGAGCTTTGAGCAACTAATTTTTTCTCTCCACTAATTTCTTTAGTAACGTCATAAACTACGGTATATAATGCATCTGGTGTACGATTTTCGGACACATTCTTAAAACCTAAAAATCGCTCTTGAATACTTCCGTCTGTTTTAACGTAGCGTATTACTATAGATAATTGGCTAAAATTAGTGATATCAGTTGTTTCGTCCAGAACAATAGCAATGAACCGCGCCTCGCCAATCTCCTAGAATAATGGCTACAACAGCGGAAATTAAATGACTCTAGATTCGATTCGACGTTCCGCGAAAAACTCTAGACTGCTCTAAATGATTTTTTAAGCAATTATCATATTTAGCCATTAAACTAAGTAAATCTTGACAATTTCCTATATTTGAAGAAACCCTTGTTTCGTCATGACCTCTAAATCCCAATTCATGCTGTCCGAGAAAACAAACAACATCGATAAGTCTTCTTAATATTTGCCTATTTTTATCGACTAGTTCATTGTGTTGGCGGTAACTAATTTCCAACTGTTTATTAAGAGCGTGTTCAATTCTGGTTTTGCCGAAGACTTTTTCTTTTATGACGGCCTGCAAATGCGCTTTGGACATAATGTGTCTTTTTACAGCTTTATGGAAATTGTTTAAATCGGAAAAACCAGTGTTATTCCACAGACCTTTTTCATTTTCAAAAACTAAACATGGCCAACTAAATAATTTACTTATATTTTTACACCCTGTTAGCCATTTAAATTGTTCGTATTATTTTTCCGGATAAAAATGTCTAATACAGTTTTTCATTTTTGTGGTTAAATTTTTCATAGGCGGTTTTGCCCTTCCTTTGGAAATTACTTGAAGCTTATCAGCGAAGTTTTATGTTGAAAATCCCTTTATTATTAAGACACACACCACACATTCACACACACTCTTCTTACTAAATTCTCCAACATTTTCAACGTTATTACCGAAGTTAACGGTATTTGCATATCCACGTCCGTATTATTGTCTTCCATATCGCACCATGCACGACACGACGTACACGGATAGCCGTTCAACCAAAGAATCTACTCCAACGATAGCTTCCGCCTCCCCTTAAAGCACGCGACTGAAATGCAAAAATTGCAAACAGCCGGTGGAAAGTTCAATTCTGGCTCGATTCACAGGAAACAAGCATACAGGACTTGGCTGCAGAGAAGCTAGCGGCCCGCATAGGTTCTATTCGATTTTCTATTGTCGCCGGTCGAAGTCAAGGCCGCATTAATTATGGGCTTGATAATTAAGATAATATTTTAGCATTTTTAATATAAACTAAATTAATGGTTTCCTATTTCAAAAATTACATTTTAGAATATGTTTTGTAATTTTTTTTGGGGAAGCACTGCTTCCCTTGCTTCAATGAACTGCACGCCCCTGGTGTTAAAACTAGGCAATTTTGTTTTGCCGCGACTTTATGACCAACCTCATATAATTAGTTTTCTTTTACTCCGACAGATTTTTAAAAATCCTAAAACTTTTATGCTTGTCATTTAGTTCTAGCTCTTCTTTGTTTTGGAAATGAATCGACTGTTTGCATATATACTAGCGACCCTGTATAAAGACATTTATACGGCGCCGTTGCACCGTCACGCACGACGCCCCACCACCTAAGTTAATATAAAAACAATTGCCGCTTGTATACCTACCTCAAGCAACGTTTTTTCGCAAATATTAGAATAAAATTAGTTGGTGGTAATCGACTTTTAAGTGCTAATTGTACTTTTTTCAAACAAGGAATAACCTCTGGTTTATAATATGCCTCGGGCGACTGATGCGGGGAAAGTGAGTACGAATATTTTTTTTTAAATAGTTTAAATTCTGATAGTATTAGATTATGTTGGTGGTACAAATATTCATCTACAGTCAGACCAGTATTTATAGGTTAATAGGCAATTCAATTTCATTTTTGTTTCCTTAACACAAATATTTTCAAAAAAATAAATGAAAAATATGTGAAATTTTGTATAAAACTAACTTTATGCGGCTATGTTTAATGCAAGAGCTTCTAGGAGGAGAAGATGGAGAAGTATTTAGAAACAGGAAAGGATATCATTTCATCAATATACAGTTAAAAATCCATGGGAGTATTATACAGGCGGTCCAACAAAACAGCTGACTGCTGTCAATATGGCTGGCGTATAACAAACATTGTTTTCTTCCGTATTAGTTATGACACGTGAATCGAAGCTTTAAAGTGAGAACGTCCGAAGTCGCCGAGCGGTGCAAACAAAATATTTTTATAATTAAAAATTAGATCCTTTCTTTGTGTAAATCCAAAAGACTTTCCCCCATTGACAAATATGGACATTGTTAGTTACATAGTTGTTCAATTTAAATTATGTATATTCAGGTTAAACTTAGTTCAATCTGTGTGTTTAATATTTGGTACTGCTCCCAGTATATATTTTTTAATAAATAAAACATATATAATAATAAAACAAATATGTTTTTATTTAAATAATTGTCATGCATGTCAGAGAGAAAAATATAGTGGAAAGGAACTCAATTTTTCCAGCGTAATGAAACCTTTACCATTTACTCTAGGACAGGATTATACCGTCGAGTCGCTAAAAAAAATAGTTACATTTTGTTCATGTCTTATTTTTTTGAGAAGTTATCGAGAAACTGAAATTTTGAAAAGAAAGTCAATTCAGTTATTGTACTTGTAATCCTGAGTCTAGAATTTCCACCCTTCATAATATAATAAATTTAAGAACTTCCTTCCGTCCTGAATTCATAACAAAATCTTTCTTCATTCGGTCATAGGTTTTGCCGAAAGACACTTTTGGTAAATCTTAGAATAATATTCCACATACGAAGAATTCGTAAGTTTAAAATATAATGTAAAAAAATATGTATTACTCGCATAATGAATTTAAGAACTATGAGTCCTCTAAGTAGGATTACCTCGCTTTCCCAAACAAAAAAAAAATACAGAGTTACGTAAAGGTAAAAATTATTAAAAAAATCTCTTTAAAGATGGTACATACAAATAATGCTAATTATTTAAGTCCCGTTAATATGGATAAAATATAAAAAAATAATACAGCATTGAAATATGTAAAGGTACAAAATGTAATATAGCTTTTTCAAATAACGATTAGAGATATATTTGATTAGAGTCTCGAATGAGAATCATAATAAATATTAATTAGCTAGATTAATTTGTTTTTTAAAAAATGATTAATATGAAATGTTTTGCACCCACTTGGGCCTAATTTAATTTACTAGTAGGTAAATCCTCTTCTTATTGCAGTAATCTACTTCACCAGCATCGACGAAGGTTCTTTCAATCATTTTTTATATCTAAAATTGAAAATTTTTAAAATAAAAAAAAAATAATGTTGTCCTCTACTTCCACAATTTGCAATACTACAAAAAGAAGTTAAAAGTTAAAGAAGGTAAAAGAATAAAAATAAATAACAAAAGTCCCGTATACACCGGGTGCAGGACATCCTACAAGACAATCCTTATAAGCCTGTTTCAAGAAACCCGACGATGTACCTAGAAAAAACAACAAAAAATAAGATAAAAAGTTCAGCAACAGACAATGAAATACAACAAAAAATCATACTACGAGAAAAGTCCAGCAGATGGCCTAATCTCTACGGTTTACCAAAAATACACAAACCGGGGGTGTCTCTTAGATCTAGTGTTAGTGCTGTTAATTCGCCTTTACAAAAACTAGAAAAATACGTTGTGAATATTATGCAACCGACTGTGAAAAAAGCTGACTCATATGTAAAAAATTCAGAACAATTTACCCGAATTATACGAGACGTCATTCTTGAGAAAGACGACATCATAGCAAGCCTAGATGTTAAATCGTTGTATCCTAGCATTCCCATCGACAGCACTGGAGAAGATTGATGAACGAGGATTTTTCGGCCCATATAATACAACTGTCAGGGCATTGTTCTAAAAATACTTATTCCTCATTTAACGGGCAAATGTACAAACAAATAAACGAAGCTACAATCGGATCTTCACTATCACCAGTGGTAGCCAATCTATTTATGATATACTTCGAGAAATAAACGGCATTAGTCCGACAACAATGTTCCGAAAATATAAACAATGACGCACAATAATAAATTCAAAAACGTCTTTGTTTTCGCTTAGCTCAGGTTTTAAATAAATGTGGACTGTTTTTATGAATGGACTTACTGAAAGACTCTGCTGTCGCTGTCTTCTTCTCACTCCAGGAAAATAAGGGTTTAGGGAAAAGGAAGGTAAAAGGAATCACGGGGGAGTTATCTCAGATGGAGTAACAGCCGTAGTGTTAATATATAAGTCGATTTAATAAATAAATAAACTCAAAACACGTTCGTTTTATGTGGCTACAAAACCGGACACTGGATAAATTTTGTCAAACCGCCGAGAAAAGGTGTACTTATCGAAAGGTAAATCGGTACTACTTCGGATATTTTTAATTCCGGATTCGTTGAGAATTAGCGATGCTGCCATATATCTCTTTTGAATTTTCTTAAATTAAAATAGCGTAAACATACCGCCGACCCCGAAAAATAGTTTTTCAGTTAAATCGAAAAAAAAAATAAAATCCCAAAATTTCATCTTATTATATTAAATCAGACACTTAAAGGTTTCTAATTTTAATATCACCCAATGTTATTAAAACCATCAGTGTATTTAGCCTTAACCTTAAATAAAATCAAACATATTTTAGTTATTTAACCAAAAAAAAAATAAAAAAAATTATAATTCTAATCCGAAGAAATACCCTTATAACTATGATAATTACTGAGTCGGTAAAGGACATATCCTTATAACCGGTCGTTTATAAAAACCCTTATTTGTCTTTAAATTTACATGTATCACAACACCATCTTTCCCTGGATGAACCTCCGTTATTATTGCCAAAGGCCAATGCAAGGGGGAGCATTATCTGTTTTTAAAAGAACTACCGTGCCGGGTAGAATATTTGCCTGGTTTTCGTTCCATTTTTGACGGATTTGTAAGGTGGTGAGATATTCTAATCTCCACCGTTTCCAAAAATCTTGTAACATTTTATCAATGAGTTGAAATCTATCTAATCTATTCAATGGGATATTATCTAAATTTTCCGCCGGAAACCCATTTAAAGAGGTTAGTGTCAAAAAATGAGCAGGTGTCAACGCCTCTGGTGTCGTCGGATCCGATGACAAGCGACACAAAGGGCGCGAATTTAATAGAGCCTCGATTTGGGTAAGGAGGGTGTTAAATTTTTGATAAGTTAGTATCTGTTCGCCCACTACCCTGTAAATATGATTCTTCACCGATTTAACATTACTTTCCCAAATACCTCCTTTTTGCGGATTTAAAGAGCATATGTTCCTCCATTGAATTCCCTGAACTCCCAACTCAGTTTCTAAAGCATTTATATACTCAGAAGAGTTAATAACTTGATTTAGTTCACGAAGCACCCGCTTTGCTCCAAAAAAAGTCGTACCGTTATCTGAAAACATAGTTTGTACCGGTCCTCTACGTGAAAGAAAACGTTTAAAAGCTTGCATGAAATGAGGGGAAGAAAGGGAACTGACTAACTCTAAATGTATTGTCTTAACACTCATACAACAAAATAAACTTACATAAGCCTTATGAACGGTGGCATTTTTTCTTTTTCCCATTGTAATCTTAATAGGTCCAGAATAATCAACTCCTGTATTTAAAAATGCCCTAGCTTCATGTACCCTAACCGCAGGCAAATCCCCCATTAATGGCTCCAAAATTTTCGGTCTTAAACGAAAACACCGATTACATTTATAAATTCTACTACGAATCAAATTTCTTCCTCCTAAAATCCAATATTTATTACGCAAAATTGCTTCTAGCAATTGAGCACCCGTGTGCAAATTAATTTGATGATAATAATCAACAAGTCTCTCAGTCAAAGAACATTTTCCCGCTAAAATTAAGGGATGTTTCTTATAAAAAGTTAAATCCGAATTACCAATGCGACCCCCGACCCTAAGTAACCCGTCTTGCATAAAGGGGTGAAGTCGTTTTAATTTTGATGAACATTGTTGATTGATATTTAACATATTAATATCCGAACCAAAATATTCTTGTTGAATTAATTTTATTAAACAAAATTCAGCCTTTTGCAAATCACTAGCTAAGATAATTTTTCCTCTTGGAAGAACTTTTAAAAACCTTAAAACCAAAACGACAATTCGTAAAATTTTTAGCCAAGAAGAAATTCTATCTATCAATTTTAAAAATGGATGGGGCTCTGATTTTTCCTTACTAGCAGCTATTAAAACATTTGAATTTTCCCCAGAAAAATTATGATTATTTGGGGAAAAGCATGGCCAATTACATTCAGGTAATTTTATCCAAAAGGGTCCCGTTAACCACATAGGATGATTAATAAGTTGATTAGGCTTTAGCCCTCTTGATACACAGTCTGCAGGATTTTGAATACCTTCAATATGATACCATAATATATTTGGCACATTTTCTTTAATTTGAGCAATTCGATTTGCAACAAAAATGTCTTTTAAATAAGGACTCATTAGCCAACTTATGACATATGAAGAATCCGAAAAAGCTAAAATTTGGGAAATAAAAATCCGATCATTATAAGTTTCTATTATATGTTTTACTAATTTTGATAACAAATGAGCCGCTAGTAGTTCTAACCGAGGAACTGTTAAATTTTTTGCCGGTGAGACTTTAGATTTCGCACAAATAAGTTTCACGTTAATTTCATTATTTTCCGCACATACAGTACGTGCGTAAACGACCACCCCATACCCGTCTAAGCTCGCGTCTGCAAAGGCCAAAATACTAACCGGTTTATTACTGATAACGCCTATATGTCGTGGGATTGTAAATTTTTCCAATAATCCGCACTCTAACCGCAACTCCTCCCAAAGTCTTACATCATTTGGCGGAGATTCATCCCAATTTAATTTTAAAAGCCATAACCTTTTAACTATTATTTTTAGATACAAAATAAATAGGGCTACTAAACCGATGGGATCATAACATTGTGCTATAGCCGATAGCATAGTCCGTTTGGTACATTTTTCTTCAGGAATATTGACTCGAAAACTTAGAGTATCACTTTGTGGATCCCACTGTATACCCAAAATGTCCGTATCTGTTTTTAAATAAAGGTGTATCCGAAAACCGATTTTCTTTAGGAATGTTTTTCAACAAATTACTTGAATTGGATGACCATTTAACCAAATCAAAACCGCCTGAATTAAATAATTTTATCGACACGTGATATAACTGAATAGCTTCCTTTTCCGAATCTACCGAGCTACAATAATCGTCCATATAAAGGTCACGTGACACAAACTTTGCCTCAAGAGGAAAATTCTTATTTTCATCTTTAATAAGTTGCTGAACTGTTTTATTGCTAAGTACGGAGACGCCTTTAAGCCAAACGCAACTACTCGAATTTTGTATTCATCAATTTGTTCATAAGGACTAAACCGCCATAATATCCGCTGAAAACGCCAATGATCTGGCAAAATATTAATCTGTCTATACATCTGCCGCAGATCTGAAGTCATGACAAATCTAAAAAGCCGAAAATTGAATAACAAAGTTACTATGTCCGTTTGCAACTTTGGGCCGCTATATAAAATATCATTTAACGCAACATCATTATCCGATGGTGCACTAGCATCTAAAACTACCCTTACGGGCGTGCTTGTGCTACTTAATTTAACAATTGGATGATGCGCTATGTAATAAGATGTGGTATCTTTTTTTTCCGCCTGTGCTAAGGCCATATGACCTTGGTTAAGAAAATCTTGCATGACCTTATTATATTCTAAACGCAAATTTGAATTTTTAGCAAGCCGTTTCTCTAATGATAATAATCTGACCTGCGCATTACCCCGTGAGTCACCTAAAGTTTCTGGAGGGAATTTAAAAGGTAAAGCTACCGTATACCGACCATTTTTTTCTCTGTGATATGTACGACAAAAAATATTTTCACATTCCGCCTATTCAGGTACCACTAATTCCCGATTTGGTACTTGTTTAACTTCCCATAACTTCGCGAGAAGTTGTTCAATTGATTGCTCTTCTCGAAGAGTAAAGAAAACCGAAGGATTTATATTTCGTTCTATTATTGGAGTTTTTCCCATAACAACATATCCGAAAGATGTCTGAACCGCAACCGGAAATCCCAACTTTCCCGTAATTCGATTTTCCTTTAAAATATTTGCAAATAATTCAACCCCAATTATACCGTCAATTTCACCGGGTTGATTAAAATTATTATCCGCCAACGCAATATTTTTAAAGTCCGATAAGGCCTCCAAATTAACCGCCACCTTTGGCAATTGATCTGTAATTTTATCCACTAAAAGTACCTCAATTGTGTAAACCGAATTTGAGTCGTAAAGTGAAGCCAAAGAAAGTGACGCCAGACCGCGTACCGCCTGATTATTGCACCCTAAGCCTTGAACTGAAGTGTAATGTTTATGAATTTTTAAACTCAAATTTTTACAAGATTTTAGGGTTAACAAATTGACTTCACTTCCGGAATCTAAAATAAACCGTGCCGTGCTATTAGGATAAGCGCCATTTACAACCAAAACTACCACCGCTGATAGTAATGAAATATACTTTACATTATCACCTTTATTAATAAAATCATTAGTTAAAGTGCTACACAAAACATTATTATTATTATATTTTTCTTGTCCACTATCTGTGACTGGATTAGAACTTATGTCTAAATTTCCGCTTTCCCTTGCCGATTCATTTTTAATTTCCAAGGATATTTCTGTCCTTCCCGTATGAAGTAAAATGTGGTGCTTTTTTGAGCATACAGTACAAGTTCTATTGGATAAACATGACCTAACCCCGTGGCAAGAAGATAAACAATTAAAACACCAATGTTTATCCCGGACTATTTCATATCTTTTAGAGGGTAACAACGCCTTAAACTTTTCACATCGACCTACATAATGCCCCGATTTTTGGCAAAAGGCACATGTAAATTTTGTATGTTTATTCTGACTAATTACAAATGATTTTGCTGTTTTAATATTGGTAAAAGAGCCGCCGCCACTGCTAGAGGGTTTATTCAGATGTAATATTTTTGATTGCCTTTTTACAAATTCAACCAAGTTATTATAAGTAGGAATATCTGTATTCCCTTGGCTAACTTCAAAAGCCCTTACTGTATCGTGATCTAATTTTCTTAAACCGTGATATAATAAAATAAAATCAGATAAATCCGGTAAATTTAATTTTTTTAACGCCGAAACCCCAACATCAAACCGTTCTAGGAAAATATTTAAATTTTTTTCTGACTCTGTATGCAAAGGTTTAAACTCTAAAATTTGTTGTAAATAACTATTGGCTAAATACCGTTTATTTTCGTATTTATCTACGAGAGCCTTATAAATAATCTCATAGTTATCAGCCGTAAGAGAAATACCTGCACAAACAGCTAAAGCCGAGCCGCGTAAATGTCCTACTAAAAAATGAATTTTATGGAGATCTGTTAAAGTTGAATTATTATGTATCATACTTTTATACAATGAATGAAAAGTTTCCCATTGACGTATTTCTTCCGAGAATTCCGGTAATTCAATTTTAGGTAGTTGGGGGCGGCTATCACTCACTGTTAATATTTGTGTCGTAGGTGCCATTGGAGCGACACCCGAAGCCTGAGTCTGTTTATCTAAATTTTTTGCAGCGAAATGAATATAACTACAACGCTCATTTATTGCAGAAACCGCGTTATAATCGGGGACGAAATCATCTTTTACTTCAAATCCAATTAAATTGATTTCATCTAAGGTCTTCATAAAATCGTTTTTTACGCTATCTAATGTCATATATGCAGCGCTAAATTTTTTTATATAATGTTCTTTTTTCAAATCTTTTGAAAGTTCGTAGAGCGACTGTATAATTTTAAAAAATGACTCCTTTTTGGCTGTAAGAATTATAAATTTCCTTTCTTCCGTCGTCATTTTATTTATGTTTTATATATTATAGCTTATTATATATATTATATATTTTATTATATACTCGTACCTTGATTTATATACCTTGCCTTTTGTTAAAAAAAAATCCGATAACTAAAAGTGACTTATAAAAGAAAAAGTTAATTAAATATCAAAATACCTAGACTTCTAATTAATTAAAATATCAAAATGTCTAGACTAAACCATTTTTACTTCTATCTTTTTAGCTGAAAACCGCCTTTTCAGTAAAAATCATAACTCGTAACTGATAATTTAAATATTCCGTAATTAATTACCATAAAAGTATACCGCTATACTTTCCATTAAATAAATCATGTAATTAATAATTTGACAAAATTTAGGAAAAATAACTTTCACAAATAAAGTTTAAAAATCCGACAACATCGCCAATGCCCAATTCCGGTACCAAATCTTTAGGCAATAAAATAACAACAAAAAAACCGAAGTGCTGGAATGCACGAATTGCCTGTCATACAAAACCAACGATAATCATACGATTTAGAATAAAATTTAATTTTTTTTTCTGAAATCCGGGCTCGAATAGGATCAAAATGTTTTCGCTTAGCTCAGGTTTTAAATAAATGTGGACTGTTTTTATGAATGGACTTACCGAAAGGCTCTGCTGTCACTGTCTTCTTCTCACTCCAGGAAAATAAAGGTTTAGGGAAAAGGAAGGTAAAAGGAATCACGGGGGAGTAATCTCAGATGGAGTAACAGCCGTAGCGTTAATGTATAAATCGATTTAATAAATAAATAAACTCAAAATACGTTCGTTTTATGTGGCTACAAAACCAGACACTGGATAAATTTTGTCAAACCGCCGAGAAAAGGTGTACTTATCGAAAGGTAAATCGGTACTACTTCGGATATTTTTAATTCCGGATTCGTTGCGGATTAGCGATGCTGCCATATATCTCTTCTGAATTTTCTTAAATTAAAATAGCGTAAACAGTCTTTTAATTTATTCCAGTCTTGAACAATCACATTTACAAAATTCGAATTTGAAGTTGTAACAACACCATAAATAAATATAACACAAAACAGTCAATTTAACTGCAAAGGAACCCACCGGTTGCAGCGAAATCCGGGAAAATTACTTTCTCGGGTTCGTAGCTACTTGTATGGTGGGACTCAAGTAGTGAAAATAAATAACTGCACTTCTGAAATGAGCAACGTTGCATCTGGCGTCCCCCCAAGGTTCCCACTTGGGACAAATATTATTTTTGATTTTTGCGCGTACCGACGCACGTCGGCAAAAATTCTCCAATAAATAATATTATGAGGTTTTTGAATTCACTGCCTACAGATTTTAATTTTGAGGCAAATCCATTTGAGTTTAAGAAAAAGGTTCAAAATTTGAAAGTGAATGAATGTGTTTTATGTCTTACTATGTTTGTAATTACCGTTTTAATGATGATGTTCTAGTATTTTATTATTTGTTTCTACAAGACGATTTTAACTTTTGTTTTCAGAATTGTTTTAACCTTAGCCATAGTTTAGTATTGAAAAAGAACTAGATTTAACGATGATTGACATTTTGTAACACTATTTGGGCTCTGCCTGTCATGTGTATTGTTCATAAATAAATAAATAAAAATAAAAGTAAACAACCACCGCAAACTGAACGACACGTGGGTGTAGTGTACGGATAGTAGGAAAATCGTAAACTAAACCAAAGTTTACTGAGTATATTTTTATTCAGTAAACTTTGACTAAACATAGCACCTCCAGCAAAGTTAAAGCGGTTTGCGCCACTGTTATAGTTGTTATAATAAATTTCGATTGAAATTTTTAAACAGACATGTCGCCAACGGTCAAATAAAGTATTTATTCGAGATGTACAGTTTATTTTTTACCAATTAGGTGAATAAATGAATGTAAAAACTAAAATTTTAAGAGATATATAATAAATATAGTTACATGTTTGCTTGTTTATTTTTCCTGGTGAAGTAACACTTCACTTGAATAGCCGCCACTGGTATCCCCCTTAAATGCGCTCATGTCTACACATTAGAACAACCTATTTCTTACCTAATATCATTCACTTAATACCGTTATGACACCAGTTTATCACTCTAGTTTTGTTATATAGTTTAATCTTTAAATTTAACATTTATAGTGTACTCTTTTAGTGTTAATTTTTAAAAATTGATATGTGCGCTTTATTTAAATTATGCTCACATCCAGTCCTTGACATCTCAGATAATAACTATGTAGTACGGTCCTGTGTACCGTCTGCCGTGCACCTTATTTTAAAGCAAAATGGGCATTCCCCCCTCTCTCTCTCTCTATTCCTCCTCGCCTTCACCTTCCGTTATACTTCTCATTCTTTTCTGGTGCATCTGCCGTGTAACAAGTGTTTGTAGGTACGCTATTGAAATCTGACGTAAGTACAAACATTTTTTAATAAAATAGAATTTTCTTTCAGCATACTAAATAAATAATGGGCAAATCAAAAAGACATAGAACCCGAAGTCGATCGTCAGATCGGGGTTCTTACCATAATAAACGCAATAAAAGCCTCGAAAGAAAAATATCACACCTTGTCCAACAAGAATTAAAAAGAGAAAAAAGTCGGCGTCATGGCCAGGGCCACAGTCGAATCAGATCCCGCTCTAGGTCTGTCTCTGTCTCTGCACGGAGAAGACAAAGACAACAACGTGACCGGGACGGCGACGATATTGACAGTCGCGGAAGCAATCGTAGGTCTTCGTACCGCCATCGCTCAAGATCGCCGATCCGCACGCCCACTTTGTTGTCGCCGTTGCCAAGTTTATCGGCGAATACAAGGAGTGATGAAGAAACTCCATTTAAAATTCGTGATAGTCACAGTCGTAGCCCTTCGGTGGTTGGCACTGTGATATCACATGTAGCAAGCACAGGTCGTGCCTTTAACGACACGGCAGATGCTAGTGTCTCGGGAGGTCGTTTCCTCAGCGGAGCCTCTCCCGAAAACAAAGACATTCTGGACATCCACGATGATGTCGAACTGTCCGACGACGATTTGAACTTGTTAGGAGACGATTTGTCAAACACCGCGTCAAATCAATTGAGGTTTCACAAAGAAGTGGCCACAAGTTGGTCGCATATACTGGCGACTGTACCCCCCTTCTGTAAACCCCGAATTAAAATTTCTCATGCCTTCAACCAATGTAACTAGAGATACGGATCACTCTAATTACCAGCTATTGTTAGGTAAAGGCATAACGGCAATAGGCAGCGCACTTAACGTCCTACTAAATAAAAAAGGCGCTGTGTCTAAAGATATAGAAACGACGTTATTGGAACACTTGTCAGATTCTGGAAGAATTCTTTCCCACTTACATTATAAAATCTCTAAAGTTAGGCAACATTTATTATTACCTTTGGTAGACCCATCGGTAAAAAATGTTTTAAAAGAGAGTTCCCCTGGCGAGAATTTGTTTAACATAGATATCAAATCGCAGGTTGAAGTAGTGAAAGCCACAGAAAAAATTGGGAAAGGTTTACGGACAATTGTTAAAAACAACAACCTTCTATTTCACTGAAAAATAAAGGAGGGGGAGGTAGATCTAATACAGCTACATCTACATTCGTCAGGAATCAGGGAAACCAGAGAAACCCGACTCATTTCAGGGGGAAATGAGGTCATTCAAAGGGTACCGCCCCTCGAAGGACAAATACCAGCGACAGCCTCCCAAGAAACGGTAAACACGGAAAACAGGGTAAGTAAACCAATAATAACAGGAGGCTGTGTTAAATCATGTTACCAAGTTTGGGAGAAAATAACTTCCAATCCAATAGTCTTATCTTGGATAAAAGGTTACAAGATACCTTTCAAAATTAGGCCCAGTCATTTAATAAAAATACGGAATAAAAAGTTCTCTCAAAGCGAAGCTACCTTAATAACGTCGGCTATTGAAGAACTTCAAAAATGTAAAGCAATAGCACCATGTAAGTCTAATACAGGTTTTATTTCACCAATATTTCTAGCGGATAAGTCAGATGGCCAAAAAAGGTTCATTCTCAATTTAAAAAAATTGAACAACTACGTGGCAACGCCGCATTTTAAGATGGAAGACTATAGGACGGCGCTTAAAATGATAACATCCAGGGTGCACATGACAACTGTTGATCTTAAAGACGCGTATTTTGCGATTCCAATACACAAAGACGACAGAAAGTTTCTGAGATTCGAATTTAACAATTCGACTTATGAGTTCCTTTGCTTGCCATTTGGCTTATCCTCTGCTCCTTTTTGCTTTACAAAGCTTATGAAGCCCATTGTGGGATATATACGTTCACAAGGGATTTTATGTGTCAATTATTTAGATGATTTTTTGATTTTCGGTCAGTCCTACAGTACTTGTATGCAAAACACAACTATAGTTTGCAATCTTTTAAGCTCTTTAGGGTTTATTATTAATATCGGAAAAAGCTCTTTGATACCCAGTACATCCGCAAAATTTTTAGGGTTTATTTTCAACAGTCTAACCATGAAAATCGAACTTCCGATGGAAAAGAAAACAAAAATAAATAAATTGGCAAAACAATTTAAAAATAAATCTGTGTGCAAAATTCGAAATCTGGCTACATTTATTGGAATTTTATGTTCAGCATGTCCGGCTGTAAAATATGGCTGGGCATACACAAAAATATTGGAAAGAGAGAAATTTCTCGCCTTATCTCAAAAACATAATAATTATGACGCGACTATGACGCTACCAAGTTACCTTTCCAACGAGTTCGAATGGTGGGAAAATAATATTTTGTCATCCACAAATGACATTAGGAATGAGAAATTTTGCTTAGAAATCTCAACGGACGCATCGCTTGTCGCCTGGGGCAGTTGTTGCGGCAAAGAAAAAACGCACGGGTTTTGGACAGAGTCACAAAAAAAGTTGCATATAAATGTCTTAGAATTAACAGCAATTTTTTACGGCCTTCAATGTTTTGCAAATGGGTTGTCAAACTGTAACATTTTAATACGATGCGACAACACCACTGCCATATCATACGTGAATAGAATGGGTAGCATTCGTTTTCCGAACCTGGGAAAAATTGCAAGGAAGATATGGCAATGGTGTGAACGCCGAAACATATTGCTGGTTGCTTCATATATTAGTTCAAAAAATAATTTTGAAGCCGATGAGCAGTCGCGACCCACGAGTGACGAAACCGAGTGGTCCTTATCCCAGGAAGCATTCAAAATCATTAAACAACGATTTGGAGACCCGGAAATCGACTTATTTGCTTCATATATAAATCACAAATGTGAAAAATACGTTTCTTGGCATAGGGACCCCGGTTCGTTGGCAGTCGACGCCTTCACGCTAACATGGGAAAACTTCTATTTTTATGCCTTTCCCCCATTCAACATCATACTACGGACATTACAAAAAATTATCCAAGATAAGGCGATCGGGGTGATCGTAGTACCACAATGGAGCTCCCAATCGTGGTACCCCATATTTTGTAAATTAAAAGTTGACGAAATCGTTTTTAATCCAAATCCTAATTTACTTTCTTGTCCTACCAATAGGGAACATCCAATGGGCCGGAAACTTACATTGGTGGCCGCCAAATTATCAGGCAGTCGTTTTTAGCTAGAAATGTCCCAGAAGTAGCGATAGATACCATGATTGCTTCTATATCAGAATCCACTATTAAACAGTATGATTCCACATATCGGTTATGGTTTGCTTTTTGCCAAGAAAACGCGGTATCACTATACGATGCCAACCCTAATGACGTTCTTTCCTTTTTACAGAATATATCACAGTCCAAAAATTATAAATACGGTTCTGTGAATTCTCACAGGTCCGCATTATCCCTCATAATACCTCATGATCTAGGATCCAACCCTTTAATTAAACGTTTTATGAAAGGTATTTCCAATCTGAGACCATCGCAACCAAGGTATGATGTCACTTGGAATCCTCTGCCACTCCTAAAATACATGGAGGAAATGACAGAGAATTTAAATCTTCAGCAAATTTCAAGGAAATTAGCGACCCTGTTAACTTTGGTCACTGGATCCAGGCTACAAACAATATCATTGATTCGTCTCTCCAACATTAAGATAACATCAGATGAAATTACAATTGTCATCACGGACAAAATAAAGACTTCAGGTTTAAACAGACCACAACCGATCCTTCATATCCCATTTTTCTTAGAAAAACCGTGTCTGTGCGTCGCTTCGGCCTTAGTCAGTTATATATCTATGACTGAATCCGTAAGAGAGGCGAATAATGATTTTCTTTTTATATGTTGTAAAAAGCCGCACAGCCCCGCAAGTAAGCAAACCATAAGCCGGTGGGTTAAAGAAATGCTAAAAGAGGCTGGAATCGATACAAGCATCTTCAAGCCCCATTCGACGAGACACTCGTCAACATCGGCAGCATGGAGACAAGGTCTTTCTTTGGAGTCCATTTGCAGGACTGCAGGATGGTCTGAACGCAGTGGAACTTTCGCTAGGTTCTATAACCGTCTATTGGCAGACAAATCGGATTTTGCAAAGACAATCTTAACCTTAAGTACTTAGCTAGTGATTAGTTGCATTTATCTTACTATTTTTATTAGGATAAGAATCATGTTTTGGATTTGGAATAACAGTTTTGTTTTGTTTTTTCGTTCTTAATATATAGTTCTTCGTACTATTTCCTATATACAATTTTTATTTTTTATGACATGCTACGATATAAATGATGTGGACAACTGTATCGGAAGATACTTTAAACAACTACATAGTTATTATCTGAGATGTCAAGGACTGGATGTGAGCATAATTATACGATCAAACGAACTTACCTGTGAAGTTCGATCGTAATTATGCGAAACATCCAGTCCTTGACATCGGGCCCACCCTCCCCGAAAAATTACCCTTAATTACAGTTTACAGTTGCAACATCATTTCATCAACTAATATTATATTCGGCCTCGTCTCATAAATAAAGACATATGTAGTACCTCCGCCTCTGGCCAATACGTCCACAATCTTGAAAGCTAAGCAAAAAAGAATCCCTTCGTACCCTTGCCTAACTCTGCCGATAGTATTCAGTCTTCGTTTTTGTGTTGATACGTTTACGTCGCAAGTGAATCATCAAAATCGATAGTGTAAATTCAGAATTTTTTTTTGTAGAAAAGCGTAAAAATTATGCCGAAACATAGAAAAAGAAGTCGTAGTCAGTCGGTAGAACGGTCGGGCTTTTATAAATTGTTTAAGAAGTTAAATAATAGGCTTAATAGTCTTGAAGAAAAATGCAAGGTTAAGAAAAGTCGTGGTCGTAAAATACGGGCACCTGTACGTCGTGTTATCAGTGACAGCGAAAGTGAGATAGACCGTTCTCGGTCTCCGTCTCGATCTCGGTCTCGTTCTGTTTGTAGAGAGAGAGAGGTAGACAACTATACGTCTGTGACTTCATCGGATGAGGATAGCAAAGATGATGGTGACACCGTACAGCCTGTGAGAGTTGTTGTTGTTGATTCCGATAGGGAAATAATCAATAATCCTGGTATTATCGCGACAGCGCCTGCGTCTGCTTCAGGGATAAGTGGAACAGCTGATAATGACGGGCACAGGGAAAGTCAAAATAGTAAGTAAAATATATTGCAATTCCAATGTTTTGTGAAAAAGGATAAGTCCTAGAAGGGCGCATTGAGGGAGAAGAGTTGTTGCTACCCCTCCCCCAAAATTTTTTGTTTAAAAGACACCTATTTTTTGGATATTTTTTTTTTTTTTATTTTTTTTGTTTGTTGTCTAAAACCTACCTGCCTGTTTGTGATAACAGGTATAGGTACCCTCCAGTCTTTCTGTTAGTGATAATGGAATAAATAATATTTTTTTTGTATTACCTGTTTGTGATAGCAGGACACATATTTTCTGTTGTAATGATAACAGATTCCCTATTATGTGTATATCGTTGTTTTACCTGTTTGTGATAGCAGGATGCATATCCACTTGTGGAAAATGGATTATGTGGCCTTTTCTTTCCCATTACTTGATAATAGTTTTTATTGGTTGTGATATCAATGAATACATTTAAAGAGAATTTAACTACACTGGTTCATTCTCTTGCTTTCTGTTAGTAATAACGGAATAAATAATATTTTTTTTGTATTACCTGTTTGTGATAGCAGGACACATATTTTCTGTTGTAATGATAACAGATTCCCTATTATGTGTATATCGTTGTTTTACCTGTTTGTGATAGCAGGATGCATATCCACTTGTGGAAAATGGATTATGTGGCCTTTTCTTTCCCATTACTTGATAATAGTTTTTATTGGTTGTGATATCAATGAATACATTTAAAGAGAATTTAACTACACTGGTTCATTCTCTTGCAGATGAATCCAGAAACAATTTAAATATGGAAATTTTATCCATTTTGGGAGAGGAAGGGGTAGCCAAGAACTCGTATGGAAAACCCATCCATGCAGATATAGCTTTGCGATGGAATAATATTTTAACTGGTGGCCTGGAAGACGAAACCAGAAATTGTCTAATTGAAAAATATTGGCCTCCAGAAAATTGTACCTTAATAAATCCACCTTCAATCCCCGAGGTAAAAATTGCTATCTCGGAAAGTATTTTAGGTAGAGACGGAAGGCTAGTGCAGTTACAACAACAGATTGCAGCTAGCTTATCAGCTATCGGTCTGGCCCTTACAAAGATGCTGGAAAAACCAGAAATAGAAGAAAAGAAAGAGCAGATGCAGATATTAAGTGATGCAGGTAGATTATTATCAAATATCCACTATTCGGAGTCACGATCTAGAAGAGACCTTATTGCCCTTAATCTCAACAAGGAGCTAAAGGTTAGTAAACCATGCGGACGCCTGAGACATTTTGTACATAGGTGGCAGAGTTTATTTATAAATAGGACAGTGAGGTCTTATATTAATGGACTGTCAATTCCATTTACCAATAATCCCGTGCAAAAGTTCATTCCCACTGAGAATAAATGGTCTCAAAAAGAAAATTTAATTTTAAAAAAGTTATAAAGGCGCAATATCAGCTGTCAAGAAATGTAAAAAACAATTTATTTCAAAATTTTGTTTCAAAACCTGATGGGACCTATAGATTAATATTAAATTTAAAAAAAACTTAACTCCTTTGTGGAAAACAAACATTTTAAAATAGAAGATAATAAGGTAGTTGCCCGGCTAATAAGAAAACATTTTTTTTTTATGTGTCGCATTGATTTAAAAGATGCTTATTATCTGGTCCCAGTACGAGAAGCACATCAAAAAATACCTAAGATTTATATTCCAGGATGTAATTTATGAATACAGGTGTCTACCTTTTGGGCTCAGCTGTGCACCTTACATTTTCACAAAAATTTTAAAACCTGTAGTTAGTATGCTAAGAAAAAGGGGGATCCTTTTAGTAGTTTATCTGGATGATTTTTTGATTTTTGGAAAATCATATAATGAATGTAGCAGAAATACAAATTTAGCAATTAAGACTCTAACATATTTAGGTTTTTTAATTAATCATACAAAATGCAGTCTAATACCTAGCAAAATATGTAAATTTTTGGGTTTTATCTATAACTCTTTTTTAATGGAACTATCATTACCAACTGAAAAGCAAGTTAGAATATCTTGTATTTGCAAAAAATTTTTAAAATTAAAAATATTTAAGATTAGAGACTTTGCAGAATTTATTGGCATACTGGTTTCAGCATGCCCAGCGATAAAATATGGGTACTTTCATTTAAAATCCCTAGAACGTTGTAAACATATCGCTTTAAAACAGGCTAAGGGTTGCTATGATGTACAGATGAAAATACCAGAGACGTTATTTTTTGACATTAATTGGTTTATAAATAACATAAATACTTCCAATAATATTAGTTTGTCTAAATTTTGCTTAGAGATATTTTCTGATGCATCAAGATCAGGTTGGGGGGCTTTTTGCAACGGAAAGAGAACGTTGGGATATTGGTCAGATAAAGAACAGGTAGAGCACATAAATTATTTAGAGCTTTTGGCATTGTATTTTGGATTAAAGTGTTTTGTTTCAAAATTATCAAACTGCAATATTTTATGTCGTGTTGACAACACTACAGCTGTAGCCTGTATAAATAAGAAAGGGAGTGTTAGATTTAATAAATTAAATGAAATAACAAGAAAAATTTGGATGTTTTGTGAAAGTAGAAATATTTTAATTTTTGCTAGCTACATAAATACAAAGCATAATATAGAAGCCGATAGGGCCTCTCGTCAGGTGCACAAGGAGACGGAATGGTCTTTATCAGATAAAGCCTTTCAAAACATTGTAAATTGTTTTGGACAACCAGATATTGATATATTTGCTAGTAGGTTGAATAGAAAGTGTCCTATGTTTATATCATGGTTGCGAGACCCAGAGGCACATAAAGTAGATGCCTTTACACTGGATTGGAGCAAACTAAATTTTTATGCGTTCCCACCCTTTTGTATGATTTTAAAGGTGCTTCAAAAGATAATTGAAGATCGAGCGGAAGGGATAGTAGTTGTTCCTCTCTGGGTCTCACAACCATGGTATCCTATTTTTAAGTCAATACTAGTTGGTGAACTATTAATCTTTAATCCTAAAAAATTTTTTACTTACCTTTAATAGGTTACCACACCCCCCTTGGCAGAACCTTACCCTGGTGGCGGGAGACTATCAGGAGGGCGCTATTGTTAGGAAAGGTGCCTAGAGATTCTTTAGATATATGTTTAAGCTCAATTACACCCGCAACATTAAAGCAATATAATGCTGCCTTAAAGTTATGGTGGGAGTTTAGTATAGCAAATAATTTAAATCCCTTTAAAGTTGAAGTTCCAACTGTCCTAGAGTTTTTAACCACACATTTTAAGAGAGGGGCTTCATATGGAACTCTTAATAATTACAGATCTGCAATTGCACAAATAGCAGGGCCGGACTTGGGGCAAGATTTTAGGTTAAAAAGGTTTTTTAAGGGAGTTTTTGGGAAAAGACCAACCTTGGCTAAATATGAAAATACCTGGGACCCAGGTATTGTTATAAATTATTTAAAAAAACTTTAAAAATAGTGAGATTAGTTTGGAAATGCTTACCCAAAAACTAGTAAGTCTGATGGCATTGGCAACGGGACATTTGCGAATTTTTACAATAGACCTTTGATATCCAACCAAGAGTTTGCCCAAACAATTCTTAGTTTGTAAATTAAAATAATAATTAACATAAATAATAATTTGTTCGTTGGAAAGATGTTTGTTATTTGGTTTGTCTTGTTTTTTACCAAAACCTTTATATTATATGTTATGATATTAATTTTTATGTTTTCCTTGTTGTTGTAAGATTAGTGTGTTATAAACTGTTGTGATAAATTACATATTTATTACATTATTATGCTTACATACCCATAAGAAAAATTTTCTTTTTTTTTAGACTGTTGATTTGCATATGTTTTGTTTTATGTTCCTTAATGTTGCATATTAACTTAAAAAATAATAAATATATATATATATTTTTTTTTTGAAGTAATTAGTTGTTGCAACTTCTTTAAACATCTACATATGTCTTTATTTATGAGACGAGGCCGAATATAATCATAAGATCAAACGAACTTACCAAGTGATGTTCGATCTTGATTATATGAAGGCCTCGTCGAAATAAATAAAGTCCCAACCCAACCCAATTTTTTATATTTAAAAAAAAAAAAAAAAAAAAACCCAAATTGTGTTGCAACAACGACTTTAAACTAGACTGAATACTATCGGCAGAGTTAGGCAAGGGTACGAAGGGATTCTTTTTTGCTTAGCTTTCAAGATTGTGGACGTATTGGCCAGAGGCGGAGGTACTACATATGTCTTTATTTATTTCGACGAGGCCTTCATATAATCAAGATCGAACATCACTTGGTAAGTTCGTTTGATCTTATGATAATACTTTAAAGAAATGAGAAGTATAACGGAAGGTGAAGGCAAGGAGGAATAGAGAGAGAGAGAAGGGGAATGCCCATTTTGCTTTAAAATAAGGTGCACGGCAGACGGTACACAGGACCGTACTACATAGTTATTATCTGAGATGTCAAGGACTGGATGTTTCGCATAATTACGATCGAACTTCACAGGTAAGTTCGTTTGATCGTATAATTATATATTGGTTTTATAGTTTAGTTAGATTACCCATTTTTCAAGCTAAGATTTCATTTGTTATAGATTGTATTATAATAATTAATAGGTGGTGCTAAGTGTTACATTTAGCGTATAGTACTGTTTCAGTATGATAGACGTTTCGTTTTCGATTTTGTCATATCGAGCAATCTGTTATTTCAGATCTCCCTGGGTACAAGCCTGCCGGATGAGGGTAGAGGCCCAGAAATCGTGATCGCAGAAGGGTACCCTGTGACATAATCGAAAGCAATTCTTCTTGTAGGCCGTTTTGCACCTGCAGAAATTATATATTTCTGCTATTATATATATATATATATATATATATATATATATATATATATGTTGTATTCCCTTTTAGCCCTGGATATCTAACACATAAGAGCAATATTAGTACAAATTCTTTCACTTAACTTTGGTCTATAAACACATAAAATTTCTCGATTTTTTTTTCTTGGATTAGGTAGCAGTTGCATATTGGTATAACTAAATCGGTTCTGTATAATGTTTGGAAAACCAAATTACTTAAATATTTCCTTTTTCAATCATTTTCTCCTGATTGCATAAGTATTTAGACCCTTTTATGTCTTGACTTATTACTCGACCATTTTTTGTCTTCTGTGAATTGCCTAAAATATTTCGTTATCAATAAATTTCTTTTAATGGTAAAATAACAAATTTATTTATATTATATTGTTGGAAAATTTCATTTAAATTAATTCTAGCTACCTTTTTGTTGTCAGAGTTTTTGCACTTCTCCATAGCTTTGTTCTCTGTTTTAGTTGCAAGTTGATTTCTCGGAATAGCCTTTTCAACTATTATTCTAATTATCTAAATTTTGGAAGCTGAAAGATAGATGTTTGTTTACTATTCGTTTTGCCTACTTCTTTTTTTCTCTTCAGTTTAACGGCTTTGAGCTGTCTGGGCTAGCCGGCCGATGTGGTTGCTATATTTTCAATTTTTAATTTTCAATTTAGTTTGTTTTCTTTGTTACTATCTGTCAATGTCTTTTTATTGCTTCTTGGCTTCCACTAGATGCCCCTTGAGAGTACTACTGGTTTTACGTGATGACCTTTTCTTTCAAGCTATCCCCTTACCCCTCCCACACCCGCCACATACACTAATATTCTATGTAGAACTACGGCAAACGAACGGGATAGAATGCAGGAACAACTAGGCCTCACACTTTCTAACGGGGTCATTAATTTTCACTCTGAGCAGTTGAGTCTCCCGTTTCCCGCCGAAATAAAGCAGCCAAACCGAACACGTGGAACCACTTATGTTAATAACACAGAGGTTTGCCTTCGACGAGACGAACCGGAAGACTCCATTCGTTTTGCCTAGTTCACAGTATAATTTAGGGTTATGGAACGTGTCGCTTTCTATGCGCTGTCACTCGCTGCATCCGATATGCCCTCATTCAGTAGGCGCATGCTAAGATCCCAACTGTTGCCGAGTTTATTCTCAGGTGGTTGCCGTTTGAATTACAAACCAATCAGTGATCGTTTTTCTTGCCCTGCAATCCCTATTTCAAATCATTCCGAGTTCCTCTTGACAACACTGATCTCACCTGGGGCAATCTAACCAATGATAGTTCGGCATCCGAGTTAAGTAAATTCTAGAAGGTACAACGAAGCTGGTTCCAGGAAGGAACTACTTTTTCACTACATTTTGTTTTATTTTATAAAAGTATCAGGCACAAGTGAGTGCCGAGTAACGTTCCGCCCTACAACTACTTGTAACACATCCAGGGGCTATTCCAATTTTTAAAAACCATTTATTAAATAGGTTTTAATAAATTGCACACATTTTCGGCACAAGTGAGTGCCGAACACATCCAGGGGCTTTCCAATTTAGACCGTAATAAATTGCTGGCGCTCCCCTTGTTTACTTTTAATTTTTTTTCCCACGCCCACTCTCCGGGATAAACGAGCTTAGGGATTGATATTGCACTCTCTCTTGACCACGAGCTTGTCTCTTGATACTTCTGCTTTGTTTTAATTACCTTTGCGAGTTTTTTTTATTTCAATAAATTAATAAAAATATTTCCTACTTTATTATTTAAAAAAAAATAAGAGCGTAGCAATACTAGCAATCTTGCACCCTACGGTTATAAACCAGAGCAAGGGTTGCAAGTTGGTTGAAATCTTAAAATAATTCTTTATGATTCCCACACCTAAGAATTAGTGATGTAAAACTTTCTTTCGTGGATCAATTATGCTAAAAATTTTTCAAATACACAATTTTCTCACGCTTCAAGCTATCAACAATCCATTACAACAGTTATTACACGTTCAAATGAATCCGTAACGAAACTAGTTTCATATAAGACAAATCGTGCCATAACATACTTTATTTATTTAACACCTCGGTATATATCAATTTAATGCGATCTAAATTATACGTTTCCTCTGCTAAACTCTCTAACAACTTAATATCATAATACAATAAATGTAGCCCTGTACAAGGCAAGTAATCTATATCACCGACATTGTATTAAATTCAAGGTTCTCAAGTTGAAAGTGTTGCAATGTGATGCATCGAAAAAGTTGTAAAAGAACCGTTAGAACGCGATAAATAGATAGGTAGGTAAACTACTGGTTTAGCTAGTAGTTAAGTAACATCCAACAGAGATAAATGGAAAAAATCACGGGTATTACGATTACGGTACATCTTTTGATTGGTATGTCGCTTTACTGGGTAATAAAATACGCGTTTATTCCGGTTCTTGTTTTTTTGCTTCTCTTGTAAAAAACTACTTAACCGATTAATTTCAAATTTTCGTCAAAAATTAAGGGTCAAAAGGGTATAACTTGGTAATATTTTGGTAATAATCCAATATGGCAAAACAAAATGACGGCGTAGTGAAGTGTTAAAAAAAATACAAAATGGAGGCTTAATAAAATATTTAAAAATTTAGCCTTCTCAATGGATTGATTTAAAATTTTGTGCCATAACTAATTGTGGTATAGAGGTGAATTAGCAAAACTGAGGTACTAAATCAAGATGGCGGAACATAATGGCGACCAAATCTTAGGTTTCTAATCGTGAAAAAATGACCCTCTCAGATCCCTAGGTACCAAAAAATATGTTTTATCAATTCCGTCGTTCCGTCTGTCGGTCTGACTGTCTATCAGTTCGCGGCATACCTTAAAAAATACTTGCCAGATTGACTTCAAATATTAATAAGAAATTTGGAGTCATGAGTATGACCTTTTAAAAGTTTGATAAAAATCCAATACGCCGGAACAAGATGGCGGCCTAGTGACACGTTAAAATATTATTACTAAAGAAAGTGAATATACAATTTTCTTCAAATTTTACACAAAAATCAAATGTTACATAGGAAGCAACTGGCAACATTTTGGAATGAATCCAAGGCAGCAAAACAAAATGGCGACCTAATAAAATATTTAAAAAATCAGCCTGAAAAAATATTTACGTTTCAGGGCCTCTAAATCCCGAAAAACATGTTTTCTCAATTTCGTCGGTTTGTCTGTCGGTCTGCGGTAAAAACTACTTGTGTGATTGACTTCAAATTTTTGTCAAAAATTGAGGGTCACAACCTGGTAACATTTTGGTAAAAATCCAATATAACGAAACAAAATGGTGACCTAGTGAAATGTTAAAAAAATTATTACTAAAAACTGTTTATCTAATATATCTCAATACTCTACAATATAGTCAGAAACCGGAAAATACGTTTTCATACTATGGTGGAGAGAAGAAATAGCAACGAACTGTTCGGCAATTTTGCGGACGAATATCGGTTTTGTAACAGGGAGGAACGCTTTTTTGGTAAAGACTATGAGACAGTTTCACACACCGTTTGTTCTTTTCTACTGTTTTATCAATTCAGGAACCAATTGGAGGGAACACTGGTTGTCTATAGCCAATTTAAAGTGTTTCTGACATTATTACCTATTTTGTAAAAATAGGCTGGGTGATGGATGGATAAGCAATGTTTCCACTGAAGAACTACAAGTCTCGATATTACAAGCTTGCAGAATTCTGACAAAATTATGTATGTTTTTCGTTAGGCCTCGGTTTTGGATTTAGTTTATAATTTAGGTAAATAACATTTTCAATTATTACTTTTTTTCTGCAAAATATCACACTATGTAGATGATTTACAGTTTTAATATTTTTTCCCAAGAAGTTTATTCTGAAGAAAATATTTAATTGTAGAATAAACGCGGCTAATGAATGTTCTTCAGTGAATTATCTAAAATGTCTTCTTTCATTAATCCGCTAATGTTCTTAGCTTGGTTCTGAACAACTCACTCAAATGGACATCAGTGACCGACTTTCCTGGAGATTACCCGATCCGGTTGTGCTATGGAGAGAGTTGAAGAGCCAGTTTTCTTCTAGTGTTAAAAACCCTTGTTTTGTTACATTTGACTCTCGTTAAGAGTGGAAAGTTACAATATAGAATCGTTCATCTGCCTTGGACAAAATATTTAGACTTTAAGAACGCGCAGTTAGAGCTCTACGTTTGTTGGCCGAACTTTGTCCTACATGGGATGAGGAATCATTTCCACCAGCACCAGTACAACACAACCTCACTATAATAACTCGGTCTGCTAATCTTATAGTACATGAACTTTTTAGATTTATTGAATCTCGAAGAAATTAAATCTTCGCCATTATAACGTTCTACCAGGACCTTGTATGATTTGGAATTAAACATTTTTTATAACCTCGTGTAATTAACTTATTTTAAATAAAAATTATCTTAAGAATAGTGAAATACAACAGTTTGTATATGTTCATATTAAACATTTACTATGTGACGAACAGCGCTACAATTCACTATTTCTGATAAAAGGAATGATTCATAACGAGGGAAGTTCCGGTTAAATTCCTTTAGAGCGCATTTTTACTCCTTTACCTGGAAGTTTCCTTCCAATTGATCTTTCCTTTTATCTGGAAAAATTCAAGATAACACAATTTGCATTTGATTATATTAATAAATAACTATGTGCTGAAGTAAACAGTCATAATTCATTATACCCTGGCAAGTTCGGGGTAAAGCTAATTTACTAATTTTTTAGTATATTATTAGGCAGGCTTTTTAAAATTTAACTATCCTATAGTACAAAGGTTTTTTCCCTCTGACAATATTTTCTCCTAGTACCTACCAGTGAATAGAAAAATTGTTTTCTCAGAATATTTGTTTCCTGAATTTAATTAAGTCATTTAGGCTCTATAATACTCTAGCTTCACACATTGTTCATTTGATTTTATCTTTTTTCATTTCCAGTTAGCCTTTACATCCATTGTTAGTCACATAATAGGAACTCGTCAAATAGTGTGGGTGTACATACAAGTTCTAACACCCTGTACATTAAAGTGTGTTACACCCAATTAATAACCTTGCTCCAGATTGTTCAGACTTGTCGCCTCGCCCAGTGAAACCTACTGACGCATTTATCAATTATTTGCTTTGTGTATTTCGGTATTGCCTTTCAAATGAAATCAATTGTAATTTATAAACTACATTCTTCATTTCCTGGTACAAAAGCAAAATAGAAATAAAATAATATTATTTTGATACCTAACCCTTCAATTATTGTATTTTATACATAAATAAATTTCCCTAAAACAAGCACGACTAGAAGGGCTGCTGGAAAGCGCTTAAGTTTAATTTATTAGATAAGCTGTTTTATATAATTTAAAGGTACATGCAATAATTTAACACATACTAAATAGAAGTGTCAGGAAACTGAAGAAACGTAACGGTGCATTTAATAAATTACTTTCTATACTGGGTGTCCCAGAATAGGTGGATAATCTATGGGATTTTGGAAGTTGGTGAAAAAAAAAGTTCATTTAAACTTTTCTCCTAATGTACCTTAACATAGACACAGGGTGTAAAAGTGAAATTTTTATTTTTTTTATGTGAATAACTTCTAAGGTATTCCTGATATTTGAATGAAAATTTGTATCTGGGTGTTTTTTGATATGATAAATTTAAACTTGATGGTAGTATTTCTCTGACTTACGGGGGGCGCAACTACATGTTTTCTTTTTTTTTTGAAAGGTCATTACCTTTTTGTACGCGTTTGTAATACTTTTTTGGGTAAAGAAATAGGTTTCGCTATCACTTTTTTGTCAAAGAGGTTTTCTTATTAGAAGTCGCTACAACCAATCGTTCTCGAGATATCTGGATTTTAGAGAATTGATGTGTTTGATTTTCAACAGCAAAATTTAGAAATTTTCATATTGTTCTTTAACAAAATTTTTTAAAAATAAGTAGATAGTCATTTATTGGAAATAATAACTTTCTAGACATTTAAGCAGTAAAGAATCACCGAAAATTGTTTTGCCAGAAGTTCGATATCGATAAAATCAACAGGTTTTGAGAAAAAGTATATTTTATTTAAAGTGTATAAAATGTACCACGTACGGTTTCTCGTTAAACAAATCCTGCTTTTTATTAGGGTTTTTGATGGGTACCCAATTTAATGACTGAAAACTTAATGTCACTGAGTCAGATAAGAATACCGTCAGGGCATTGAAATCCGAGATAGTTATTCTTGTATTCATTGCATTAATGGTAATGAAATTTACTTTCAATGAGTATGCAGAGATTCATTAATGTATGGGCTTGCATTCGGCAATGCCTCAGAAGTTTATGCCAAGTACGATTCCCAGATCGTTCCTGACAGGAAAACGTTTGAAAGAGTAGTTCGTCGTTTAAGAGCGACCGATAAGAATTACAACATGGTAATTTATCATTTGTGTTGTCATTTATCATTTGAGGAAAACATTTTCAATGCCATAGCTGCAGATTCTTTTGCAATTGTTCAGGTATTGGTGGCCCAGTTTGATTCTCCAAAATCGACAATTTTCAGAATTCTTAAAGAGCGAAATTAACATCCGTATCACTTTCAGGAAGCCCATGTGCTCCTTCCTGAAGAATTCCCTCAAAGGAAGGAATTTTCAAATTGTGTTGTTCAGGATTCACGGAGGAAGCTGGGTTTTCGAAAAATGGGATTATAAATTCTCATAATTTGTATAGATGGGCAGATGAAAATCCCCATGCTACCATCGTGACGCATCATCAGCACCATTTTCGAACTCATTAACGTGTAGGTTGAGATCATTAGTCAGCATTTGAATGGATTATTTTTTCCCAGGAAGGTTGAATGGAGAATATTATTTGGGCTTCCTCCAAAAAAACTTGCCAGAAGTAGAAGGAAATCCTCCTAGCAGTACGATAAGACCTAAATATGAATTTTAAAAATCGTTGGATAGGAAGTGGAGGACCAGTCGCTTGGCTTCCTCGATCACCGAACTTTAACCCCTTAGACTTTTTCTTGTAGGGACATTTAAAAACATTAGTGTATTCACTGTATTCCATGCCAGTTGACGCTAGGGAAAACTTATTAGAAAGGATTAGTTTCCATTGTCACGAAATGAGAAACAATGTTGCACGTGGAGAGTCTAACAGTCTTCAATTCTCAGAACTAGGGAATGCATAAGATTAGATAGTTTCCATGTCTAACCGACAAAATTATTTTATAAAATACCACATACCACCATATCTATCTTACAACAAAATATCTGAGCTATTTAAAAAATGTATTAAAATCTCGATACCTATGCATCCATTCTTATAAATCTAAATATCTCGAAAACAGTTGGTCGTAGGGAATTTTAACAATTTTTGACATGAAAATGATAGAAAAAACCTAGTTTTTTTACTCAAAAAATTATTACAAACGCGTACAAAAAAGTTATGACTTCAAAAAAAACAACGTTTAAGTTGCGCGCCCTACAAGTCAGAGAAATACTAGAGTCAAATTTGAATTTCTCATATTCAAAAACCTTTAGATTTTTTATATGATTTGATTTGATTTTAATTCAAATATCACAATTATCTTAAAAGTTATTCACATTAAACGAAAAAAAAATTCACTTTAACATTCTCCGTTAAGTGGTGCATTAGGAAAAAAAATTATATGAACTTTTTTGCTTCTCTCATATCTTATCAGTACTTTTACTCCATTGTTCCTCATATATTACCCAGATATTAAGTTTCTAAATAGTTTTCGGTAACAATCCTTTTGTTGTTACTGTGTGGTGTATTATTTAGGGTTAGGATCCAGTAACAAAAACAAAAGACTGTTTTTAAATAGTCGACGTTTCGCAACGTTTTGTTGCATTGCATTGCAGAGGACACCTATGTAGATTCTATACACAGCATGAAACCCATATTATCAGTCTTTACATATTCCGTTTGTCCGCAGATATTTGCCAGATATTAAGTTTCTAAATGGTTTTCGTTACCGATCCTCTTGTTTTTATGTTAGAGTGGTGTATTATTTGGGGTTAGCATCCAGTAAAAAAACAAAAGATTTTTTAAATTGCCGACGTTTCGAAACTTTATTGCTACATCCTCAGGATACATATATAAATTCTATATACTGCATTAAACACATATTTTCAGTCTTTATCTACTACGTTGGACCGCAGATATTACCCAGATATTAGGTTTCTAAATGGTTTTCGTTAACGATCCTCTTGTTTTTATGTTAGACTGGTGTATCATTTGGGGTTAGGATCCAGTAAAAAAAACAAATGCCTTTTTTTTAATTGTCGACGTTTCGCAACTTTATTGTTGCATCCTCAGGTCACATAAATTTTATATTCTGCATGATACCCATATTATCTTTAACTACTCCGTTGGTTCGCAGAAAATTCCCAAATATTGAATTTCTAAATGGTTTTCGTTAACGATTTTCTTGTTGTTATGTTAGAGTGGTGTATTATTTGGGGTTAGGAAATATCTGCGGACCAATGGAGTAAGTAAAGACTAATATGGGTTTCATGCAGGATGTAAAATCTATGTGTTCTGAGGATTCAACAGTAAATATGGCCTTTGATTTTTTTACTGGATCCTACCCTCAACTAATACACCACTCTAACGTAACTTAATATCTGGGATATGTGCGGACTAACAAAATAACGGCCGAATAATTTTTTTTAAAAATCAACGTAAAAAAATCTTGCTCAATTGGTTTTAAATTTTGTAGAAAATTTGTGAATATGGAATAATTATTGAATTTATTTTAAATTATGCCCAAAAGTCATGTGTGGCATAGCTAGAAAGGAAATGGTAAACATATTGGTACAAATCCAATATGATGGAACAAAATGGCGCCCAATAAAAATGAAGAGACAGAATATGTAAAACATATATACTGTGACTATGTACTGGACTAACTTGGATCACACTACGCTCTTCTCAATAAAAGTTATAATTTATAACGAGGGAAGTTCCGGGTAAAAGAATTTACCCGAGAGATTACCCACATATTCTGGGACACCCTGTATTATTTCTCTCTTAACTTAGAAAGAAGGTTGGTAAAAATTATTTCGGTTACAATTTTGTAGTGTCACGTATTTTTAAAACCATATTATGTGTAATAAATGTACGGGTAGTTAAAGAAAATCGGTAAATTTCATTTTCCCAGAACTTTCCTCGTTACAAACCTTTCCTTTTATTAACATTATTGAAGTGTGACCCAATTTATTTTCACACATAGTCATTTATTGACACATATTGAATTCGTACCAATATTTTACCAGTTTATCTCTACATCACACTTAATTCTTGCACAAAATTTGAAAGCAATATAATTAGTAGTTTTCTTATGCTGATTTTGTTAAATAAATAAATTTAAAAAGACGCCATTTTGTTTCGATATCTGGTATCCGTACTATAATATTACCAGTTCATTTCTATGTAGTACTTGATTTTTGTGCAAAATTTTAGGTAAAATGAATAATTTGTTTTTTAGTAATAATTTTTACCAAATATTGGATTTTTACCAAAATGTTACCAGGATATCCCCACATAACCCCTAATTTTCGACCAAAATGTGAAATAAATCGGGTAAATAGTGTTTAGCTATGCCGCGAACTGACTGCGGAATTGAGAAAACTTGTTTTTTGTCATATAGCTCCCTAAAAGCTGAAAGTCTGTAAAAATCTAAGGAGGTGATTTTTTCACGATTACAATAGTTCCCTTTTACGAGGGATGTAATATCCATATGTGACATCTTAGTTATTAGAAGTTAATTTTATGTGACAGTCTGTGGATAAATAGGAAATGTTTCCAACAATATCCGTTTTAAACTTTAGACTTAATATTATGTGATTTAAAAAAAATACAAAAAGCGAGCTATATCAAAAAAATCGTGTGCCTGTTTAAAAAATACAATCGAGGGCTAAGTATTTTCATCTACGTCATGCAGGATAAGACTATATTGAACCACTCATTCCAAGTTTCGTTATATAATATGATTCATTACATCGCTAGTGGTGTAGTGATTTTTATTACACAACCAGTCATGTAATCGAAGAAAGTGTCTCTACCTCTGAGGGACCAGAGTAAAATTGAAAACGTTATCAACAAAAAACTAAAATCAAAGTCAAAAGTCTCAAATATATTTGATTAAACTAACTCTAATATGTCTAAGGTGACATGTTTCGCCCAACGGGCATCATCAGACCTAAGAAGAACTAATAATTTTAAATACGACAACAATAAAAAAAAAGTATACAAACATTTATAAATGTATATAAAACAAAACGTTACAGAGTTAAAAACATAATAGACGTTAAGTAGACAACACTGGCAACAGTGGCAAAAACGAAGGGTAGAACAGTTCAGAAAAGTACTATAGAGGGCGTTGACGGTCATATCAAAAGAACAGAAATTGACTAAGCAAAGATGAGTTGGCAGTTTGTCCAGATATGAAAAGAAACAACTGCTGAATAGTCTTGGTAGTTGAAGTCGATTTTAAAAAGGAGAAGAGAGACAATTATGACATAAGAACAAGTTGACATTTGACAATCTAACAGCTGTTTGTATTAATTGATGTTATTGAAAACCAAATGTGGTTCAAAATTAAAAACATCGTTATGGGGCTTTTCTTGGCTTTGGTTACCTCCAATTTCTCAAATGAGTATAATTTTTTGCTCTTATCACATTGGTGTAATTTAGCATTTTGTTAAATTATACACAGATACACATTTGGTTTTCAATATAACATCAATTAATACAGACAGCTGTTAGATTGTCAATTGTCAACTTGTCCTTATGTCATAATTGTCTCTCTTCTTCTTTTTAAGATTATCGACCTCAACTGCCAAGACTATTCAGCCGTTGTTTCTTTTCATATCTGGACAAATTGCCAGATCATCTTTACTTAGCCAATTTCTGCTCTTTTGATGTCAGTCAACGACCTCTTTTGTCATGTAATGACTTGACTACGTAAATCATTAAGAAAGAATACAAGTCTTAATAATAATATTTTGAACCAAAAATATAAGTATTGTAATAAATTTGCCAGTGGCAAATTGATTTCGGCAAGATGCGTCAACAATAAACAGATCATATTAATTTACCTTTATTACTGATTTTATAGACAAGTTTATATTTAGATTTTCAGGTAGTCAAATAAAATTATTTGGGTTAATATAAGCAATTCAAACTTTTAACTTATTAAATAATCCGCTAAACTAAATTTAACTGAATGCATTTACTAATAATACAGATAATGGTAATTATAACCTTTGTAGCAGCAATGCATTTTTATTAAATCTTGCGACACCTTCATTAATGTTTAAAACTATATTTTCTTTATTTAATTGCACACTATTATTATTAGCAAAGAAGATGAGATATTACGCATTAAAAATACCATTATTACGGAGAAAATGGATTACTTAATATATAATTCCTGATATTATCTATAGTACAATATACTTTTTATAATTGTATTCCTCATCTTGAAGGCGACGTTCTAAATTTTATAACGAAAGGTATTGTTAATAGATTAAATATTTACATAAGACTTAATCTTTTTAAATCCAAGAGTATTATAAAATAAAAAAAAACAGGATACATATTTTAGTGCTAGGTCTTCAAGTACGTCCGTCCAAGGAATCGTCAGTCACGACATTACGACCATTACGTCCATGTACCTTTCTGTTTGGTATAGTTAACATTTTTGATGGTTTAACTCGACTGTATATATTTTCCACTTCAAGCAATTGAAGGAAGATTTAGAAACATTTTTAAAAACATTCCACATAAAAATGCAATTATTTAAAAACTAAATTCCTAGACAGGACATTTAGATGGCCTTTTCGAATATCTGTTGCAACTTTTATTTAGAACAAACCTCTTCAAGCGAAAATGATGCTTATGATAACAAATCTATTGTATAGAGCCAGGGGGTCTAAAACTTTTAAAATTTCGATTGCTCAGAAAATTTACAAAAATATTTTTTATTTTTTTACTTAACATAACTTAACATTCTCTATTACTAGATTTTTAGTAAATTGTCAATAAGTAGTTAATGTTTGTATGGTTTATAGTACCTGCATCTGCAGTCTGCATAGAATATACAAGGTATCCAGAAGTAAATTTAAGATTAGTTCAGTACGGGGTGATCTCTTATATTTTGCACCCCCCCCCCGTATCTCGGTTATTTAAAAAGATAGCAAAAAACTTTGAATACAAAAGTTATAAGGTTTTTATAATATGGTATCAGAAAAAACAATTGAACATAAAAAATCAACAATAGTTATCAAACTTTCATTTTTTCTTATGGAACACCCTGTATATTATACGTTTATCAAATGGGCCTCTTCTAGTTAATTATAAATATATTAAGTTTGATACCTTTTTCTCTAAAATACCCGAAAATTTAAGAAAAACCTTGCCATAAGAGGCAATGTGTCTGAGAGAGAGAGAGAAGGCTCCACTCTATAGAGAGTCAAATGGAATACATTGCCTCTTATGGTAAGGTTTTTCTCAAATTACTCAGGCATCTTTAGAGTTAAAGATATTTTGGTATCTTCTTAAATGATTGCTACACGGGGGGGAGGGTGCAAAATATAGGAGATCACCCAGTACGTATGACACTATATTTTTTTCCAGAAAATTTCATCGCCTTGGAGAATGAAAATTAATTTAAAATTTATTTATAAGTTTTCAGTAATATTATAATTTCCCAAAATGGTTTTCATTAGCTGTTCCAGAAATCTCTATTTATTTTTATTTCGAATACAAGTTCAAAAATTTCATATATACAGTGTTTCCCAAATTCGAGGCGTATCATTGGGATCTAGGAACCTATAATAGCGACAAAGTTGATTACATAGGGCAAAGCTGCTCACCAAAATACTGCCTTAGAAGTTTGGGAATTCCGAAAAAACCTTATATTCGCGATTTCTTTTTAATTTTCTTCTCACTATATTTGAATATATATAACAAAATAAATTTCATATTCTTATAGTTACTTTTTCTGCTTTACAAGAAGGGGTTGTCAGATTTTCAATCCGACATTTCGTCTTTGAGCCACCATCATCAATTTTTTTAAATACGGCCCGATGTCTTTTTTATTGATATTCGCTTCTTTTTGATACCCTTAAAGCTATTACGTATCACAAACTTTCAAAAAGTTATCTTTTTTAAGAAGTAGTAAGTATGAATCGCTCTTCTCTGCCTTTTACGTTTTTTTCTCAATAAATCCATCTCATCATACTCATTATTCTCATATCACTAAACTACCTTGGGTGCCAAATCCCAAGTTACAAAGTAATTACTGTTATCAAATGGCAAGAAATCGAAACACTTAGGGTCAATTTTCTCAGAATGCCTTTTTTTAAGTTGTCCTAATATTGTTCTACAATTTTGTGCCTTTGTTCTACACAATATAATATTGTTCTTTTCGTTTCATTTATTTCAAAATGGCAGAAATGAATCTAAATTATTCTCGATGTCTTCTCCTGTTTAGAAAAACGCGATATGGTACGTATTTATTACACTTGTAACAGAAATGAGCAAATAGCATGTGAAAGATATATGCAGAATAACCTGATAAAAATTTAGCAAATCATGGCGGTTTTAAACCACAGGAAGATACCAGTATCAAAGGGTAATTATTTCCTAATTCCTTTATTACACATTGAAACTGCATCTAGATGTTCTTTCAGAGCAATTGAAGACTAGCTGGAAAAAAACAGAATGAGAATTTTGCGAACTCTTAAAAGATATGGATACACAACAAAATAAAATTCATCTATGCCAGACTTCAAGACCTGATGATTCCGAAAGCCTCTTAGAATTTTACCATTGGCTTAAAGGTAAAGTATAAAAACTTGAGAATTTGTTAAATATGGTAATTTGGACGGAGGAGTGTAGTTTTCCCACGTTTTTTAACCATCGCGTCACAATGGACATTATTGATCGGTGAATAATACGCAACAAAATCAATAGGTGAGGCTCCAGGGAGGGAATCTTTTGCTGTATAGGTAGAAATGTATCGCAACAATCTTATTGGCTCATTTATATTAGGAGATCCCCTTACATCACAAAAATATATGGCTTTAACAAATAATAACCGTTTTTTTCAGACGAGCCATTAGAAACATCAAGACAACTAACGTGGCAACAAGGTGGTGTTCCTTCCCATAATGGAAAAGGAGTGACACTAACTTGTTTTCTAGCAAATTAATTGGCAATCAAGGTGTTGTACGTTGGCTACCAAGAAGCCCGGACCTAAACCCATTAGATTACTACCTCTGGGTTTCTTTGCAAAATCGTTTATACAGGAAGGTGTCATTAAATATTGAAACATTGCATGAAAATTGAGTGACGGAAATAAGGGCTATAAGAGCAAAAACTATTCAGCGCGCAATTTGTTAATTTTCTGCTGTTTATTAATTACTTAAATAGTTCTTACATTTTAGTTATTAATAAATATCTTAAAATAAAAGATCGTTTTTGCAAAATAGCTTTTTCTTTACAGTAATAATGTCCCAAAAAGGACAAAAAGTCGAAATAGGTAATAATCTAAAAACAGGTTCATATTTTTTTCTATCATTAATACTGTAAATGTGTATTAATGATCATCTGTTATACTTTTTCAAGTCTCGATGATAAACTTCGAATTAAAACAAGATCACTTTCCATAAAAATAATGTATATAACAAAGATGAATATATTGAGAAAAGTATGCGATAGACAAAGTGGGTTGATCCCCACAGTGCAAAGTGGTATTTTCCTTAAAAAGAACAACTTTTTCGAAGGTTTGTAATAAGTAGTAGTTTTAAGGGCGTGAAACAGGAACGAATAGCGATATAAAAATACAGGGTCGTATTTAAAAAACGATGTTGATGATAGTCGCTCAAAGATGAAACGTCGGATTGAGAATCTGACAACATCATTTTATAGAGCAGAAAAGTAACAATGAGAATAAGAAATTTTTTTTGTAATATATATTCAAATAGAATGAGAAACCGACTTTGTATATTTTATCGTTTCCGAGATCCCAATGATACGCCTCAAATTTGGGGCACCTAGTACAGGGTAATCAAGTATAATAGCAACTTTTTCATTTTTTTCTCTAAACGAAAATTAACAAGTAGGGTATTTAATAAATGTTAGAAAAACAACGTCAGTGCAGTTAGAATACAGAGGGGATAAGAAATAGTATTACTTTATTAAAATTTGGGTTTATTTTCTAATTTTGCGTTCGAGTTTAGAATTTAAAAATGAACTCAAGTGTTTTTCAATTTGAATTAAAAAAGTATACTCTTTTTATCTATCCTCTATTCTAACATCACTAATGGTGTTTATGGCACCTTCGCAAAAGTCTTTAATGCACCGTGGCAATTATTGCAATTATTGGTGAAAAATTTTAACGGTTGTTTCATTTATATGTAATTATAAATTATAATAATTAAATATATATATATATATATATATATATATATATATATATATATATATATATATATATATATATATATATATATATATATATATATATATATATATATATATATATATATATATATATATAGATCTCATATTTGACATCACTAACCTATTTATTGTTTTTATTATGATTACCTTCATTTGGTAAACAAAATTTGGCATGAACCATATGTTAGATCTTAGAAAATTTGGAATTTTATTTAAACAATTTCCTTTAGTTGGTGATGCCACTATTGCTATCTCCGAAACGGTAAGTGCTACGAGGTCGGTTAAATTAGAAAAAAATTGCCTGTTTAGAAGCTCATTCAAGATCCTTTTACCGTGTTGCCCATTTCCTGCTAGTTTCTGAGACACAGGGTCATTTGTGAATTATAGCACAGCAAAATATATTTAAATATTTTTGTTTTATGTTTGATTTCATTTATCCAAAATTATATATGAGTTTATAGGCAGGTATAGGGTATTTTTACAACAGGAGTGACAAACGACAGCGACGACACAGGTAAAAATCTCACTTAAACAGAGTTATCTGGCTACTTACCGCTTATATGTATGATGCTGGCAACCTTAGAGCCGTTGCCAAGGTCGAATTTTTGTCAAAAATATCCATAAAATTGAAGTAACTTCCTCATAGTAGCTTTAAAATAGCTGAACTTTTAAACGTTTAATGGGTATATAAAGACAAATATAAAATCTTTCACGTCACGTCTACTAATAATTAATATACATAGAAAAGAATAGTCATGTTGTAGTGTGGGTGACAAATGACAGGGCGGCACAAGCCCCAATTTTCTTACAGTAGCTTTAAATTAACTGAAAGTTTGACCACACTTTTAGTAACAGGAGTGACAAACGACATCGGCGGCTCAAGCTCAAGTCTGAATTTTCATTAGAAAAATTGCTAAAAAATGTTAACATTAGTTTCTAAATAACTACAGTTTTTATCAATTATTGCTTACGATTAGACAAAGAGATGATCTTTTTACCGCAGTCGTTTGTCACCCTTGCTCTAAAAAGACCATCTATTTGTCTAATTGCAAGCAATAACTGGTCAAAATTGCAGTCATTTAGAAACTACTACAGGAAAGCTAACCCAATTTTAGCGTTTTTTTCAATAAAAATTTGAGTTATCTCAATTTAAGCAATTTTTTCGACAAAAATTCAATTTCATGCCGCTCCTGTTGCTTGTCACTCCTGCTACAAACATACTGTATATTTGCCTTAGTTTATTCTTAAGTGGTTAAAATTTCAGCAAATTTAAAATAACTTTAAGGATGTTGACCCAATTTTAGCATTTTTTTTAAGGAAATTCTGCCTTGACCCGTTGCTGTCCTCCCTCTTGTGATTGTATTATATTTTGTTCTATTTCAAAGATATTTTTTTCCATGTATGATTTATTAAGTATGTCATCAACTTAATTTGACTGATCCACTGTGATTTTCTGTTCCAGCTACTTGTAGCTAGCAACAAGGAGCTCACATCACAGAGGTGTAACTAGCTGTTTATGAAAAAAACTTTAAACTTGTTCTAAATTCTATCAGCCCAGAAAAAACGAAAGAGATTGTATAAATGAAAACTTCAAGGAAACAAAGAATTATTTGTTTTTAAATTTTTCTTGTAGCTTTTATGGTTGTTCAGATAAGAAGATGGAGCTTCTTTCTTATCTTAGTCACCCTTAGAACTATAATTTCTACAATATAACATTAGTACCTATATCCAATTTTAAATCTTATTAACCTCTTTCTTATTATCATAATTGTTTGCCATTAATCTTTTGTTAGAAATTTAACACATAAATTATCGTATTTTATGACCTTTTGTTGAAAGTTTGAAAAGAAAAGGCATTGAAAATAGAAAAAAAAAGATCGTAAATATGTCAATATATTACTTGTTCTGAAACACACGTGCTGTAATTTATGATGAATATATTTTCTTAGGGTTATTTAAAGAAGCAAAATGCTTGTTGGGAATAATAATTTACCATGCCATTGTTTACTGAAAAAAGCTGAATGTTAGGACTGAAGTTTGTAATTAAATATTCAATTTATTTTTCAATTATATTTCTAATTCTGTTTGCTTACGTAACGGGCTTTAAGTCTGTAAGGGGTGGTGCTTGCCAAAGTGGTGTGGCACATCCTAAAGGACGCAAATCTTAGTTGTTTGGGGCGCTCCAGCAACACTAACATTAAACGACAGAGGAATAGGTTGCGTTATTGTAAGCCCCTAGCACCCAGATTTTGCTTTTGAAATAACCATAACTTATGTTAAAAATGTACATATATTCATCGTTTGTTAATATCGACTATAATATTCTAAATAGATCAATTATGTCATTATAAAAAATTAAAGTTGGAATATGTAATATTTTTTCCTAAATAAATATCTGGAATAAATCAATCCGAGTTTATAGTTAATTTTCTCCTACTGACTTCTCCTGTCAAGTTATAAATATCAAAACTTGTCCGGGGACCTATTTTGAAATAATTCCAAATTCCACCAACAATTTATTATTATGTTGAAAAATACAATTGAAAAAGAAAATTCGTGGCTACAATGCGGTTTATATAGTTTTTACCTGCAAATAGAGCACAATACGGCAGCTGTTGAAGCTTTTTTTCATTAAATTTAGATGATTTCTTTTGTCCACGTACCTATGCAAAAGAGAATGCTCATTATAATGCATGGAATGAATCCCTCTTTGATTTCAAATATAAAACAAAGGGAAACATATCCTCACAATAAGAAACAAGTCCGATTTTGACAGTCGCGAGAGATATTTAAAATTTTCAATAATTGATTAATTTCTAAAAAAAAATGAAAATCATATTAAAAATTAAACATTTCAGGCTTTTTAGTGATGCTGAATGTGAAGCGATATCATAATTTTTAACGTTTTTTTTTTGCGGTTGATAATGAGATTTTCGAAAAATATGGGAAAGTACTAAAAAGCAAAATGTTCAAAGGTAATGACTATTTATCACTTAAACAATCAAGATGTTGGAAAATATTGGTATAAATATTAATGTTTGCAGCTTTGTTGCATTTTTTTAACTTGAGGAGGTCGAGCAATGTAAATTATGACTAGATCAAAAGAGCTCTCAAAAAGCAATGTTAAAAAATCAGTAAATTTATTTTGCCCGAAACTTTCCTGGTTATAAATCTTTCCTTTTATTAGAAATAGTGAAGTGTGACACAATTTAGTTCCGCACAGGCATTTAGTAACACATAGACATAATCTATCTTTTCAAACATTTTTATTTAGTGCCATTTTTTTCCACCATATTGGATTCGTACCAATATTTTACCAGTTTCTACCAGTGAACACTTGATTTTTAAACATAATTTAAAATAAATTGATTTATTAAGACCGCCATTTGGTTACGTTAGGTTGAATTGGTACCAATGAAGTCCTATGTCAAAATTAATTTTTATCAATAATTAAATTGAATAAGGAATTTTTATAAGGAATTTTTTACGCTGATTTTTAAAAAAAATTATTTGGTCGTCATTTTGTTCCGCCACTTCGAATTCGTATCACAATTTTACTAGTTTGTCTCTATATCAGACTTAATACTTAATACTTGTACCTACAAAATTTGAAATTAATTTAATAAGTAGTTTTTTCAGACGGATTTTTTGTGTTGCATTAGGCCGCCATCTTGAATTCATACCAAAATATTAACAGTTCTATTCTATGTAACACTTTAATAATTTTTGCAAAATTTGAGGTAAGTTGAGAAAGACTTACAGACTTGCAGACATACCGACAGAATTGAGACAACATGTTTTTGTGCATCTACGATTTTTTCGCGATTACATTATTATAATTGGCCGTAATTTTGTTCCGTCGTCTTGAATTCGTACCACAATTTTACCAGTTGATTTCTACGTAATATTTGATGATTTGATTTTTGCGCAAAGTAGTTTTTTAGTAATAATTATTTTTAGCATTTCGCTAGACCGCCATTTTCTTCCGCAATATTGGATTTTTACCAAAATATAATCGTTTTATCCCCTTATGACCCTTGATTTTTGACTAAAATTTGGTCAGTTGGATAAGTAATTTTTGAGCTATGCGGCGTACAGACAGACCGACAGGCCGACTGAATTGAGAAAACACGTTCCATCCCTTTTTGCGAGGGATTTAGAAATCGGTAAAATTCCTTTACACGGAACTTTCTTCGTTATGAATCACTCCTTTTATTGAGGATAATTATAAACAGTAACCCAATTTATTTCCTCGCAAAGTGATTAAGTATTACACACTGACTTTCAAACATTTTTACTGGGCACCAATTTGTTCCACCATATTAGAATCATACCAAACAGTTCATATATTGATTTTAGGACAAAATTTAAATAAGTAGTTGTTACACTGATTTTTTAAGAGCGCAATTTTGTTTCATCATATTGAATTTATAGGAATTTATCCATATATCACATTTTAAACATTTCGTTTGTCCGCTATTATACCACAGTTTTATTTACCAGTTTATTTCTGTATCACAATTAATGGTTGTAAAAAATGTTAAATATTTTATTAGGCCGCCATTTTATTTTTCCATCTTGGATTCGTACCAAAATGTTCAGTACGCCACCATTTTGTTTCGCCATATTGGATTTTTACCAAAATGTTACCGGGTCATTCCCATATGACCTTTAATTTCTGTCTAAAATTTGAAGTCAGACAGAGCGACGGACTTGGGAAATCATCTTTTTGGCATTAGTTATATAAAATCTGGGGGTGATTTCTTTTTAGGATTACAAACATCTTATTCTATTGCCATTCTATTCCACTATCTTGAATTGGTACCACAATTTTACCAGTTAATCTATATATCACACTTAATTCTTGCACAAAATTTGAAATCAATCTTTTAAGTAGTTTTTCGTGCTGATTTTGTAAATATTCTATTGGCCCACCATTTTGTTTCGCCATTTGTACCAAAATTTACTAGTTGACTTCTACGTGATACTTACTTGAAACTTGTGCAAAATTTGAGGTAAGTTTGATAATTACTTTTTTAGTATTAATTATTTTGAATATTTCACTAGGTCGACATTTTGTTCCGCCGTATTGGATTTTTATTACCAGGTTATCTCCATATGACCCTTAATTTTTTAGACAGACAAACAAACCCACGGACTTGAGAAAACATATTTTTCGGCATCTAGGGACCCTGAAACGTAAAGATCTGTAAAAACCTGATGGTTTATTAATTTTACTATTAATGATATAAGTATAGTGGCGTAGCCAGCTGTTAGGGCCGGAGCAGTGTCGGATTAAGATATCTTGGGGCCCGGAGCTATTTTAACAAAAGCGGCCCCTAGAATCAAAAGCCACTCAAAATTTAACCAAAAGGATTAATAAACATTTTATTCCATGTAAAATTCAGCTTTTTACGTCGAGTGATTTGAGAAGGATCTTGATTAACGAGTGACCCAATTTTTTGGAACACCCTTTATATATTTTAAAAAAAAATCTTAAAATATGTAAAAAATACAATAAAATACACGTCTTCAAGAGTTGTTCCGAAAAACTAAACGTTTTTTAAATTAAAAATATTGTAAATTTTAAGGAGAGGTTTCACCCCTTGGAATTTGAGTTTTGAAAAGTCCCTTCTTATCGAACCCCTGCACACTACAACACTCAATATAAATATGAAACAAATAGTCAATTCCCAGTATTATTTCTATATTTAATAACGTAAACCGCAATACATACGGTATATTGACATATACACCATATAGGTTCATCACGATAGCGCTGACCACAGGAGCACGCTACTATCACCCAACTCCAAAAATTTCACTCGATAGTTGTTACTATTATGACTTGTCACTGTTGAGGAATGACATATTAATTTCATTATAATAGAAGTTATGTGTACTCCAGAGGTGTTTTGCGCATTTTTACCTTTAAAATCAAAGTTTCACAAACTCCTTTTTTACTGCATCCCTAAATAACGATGAGAAGGTACCCTGAAAATTTGAAATAATATGTATGTTGTATATTTGTATCCATCAATTAATCAATAATAATCCGGAATATACACTTAAACACTTTTACACTTACTAGAACAATAAAAATCACGATCGAGTGCATAATTAGTGCGCCATCTCCCACCTATCAATCGTACCATACCACTTATTATATGATCCTTTGGGGCCCCTCGTATTGCGTGGTCTAGGGATTTAGCCCCAACCCCTCCCTTAATCCGGCAGAGGAGTGAAGGGCGCAGTCGATAATAGGGACGGCAGAATGACGTAAAGCAACCGCAAAATAATATTTCTTGGGAACGCGAAAAATACAAAATAACGCGAAAAAAAATTGCCGTATTTACTGAAAACAAAGTCTTGCATACTGAATTTCTGAAAAACTTTTTTAACCCAACCTAACCTAAGGAAAGCAATGTTAAGGGGGGTAGAGCGCCCTCCGTCACTACACCACTGTATAATTATCTTAGTAATAATCGTGGATAAATATTTTTATTGATCAGAGATCCCAGGATTTGTGGTATTGTAAAATTTATTAATTATAATTAAATGTTTTTTTTTATAATTGTAATTGATTTCCACAAATTAATTTATACCACAGGTCGAATACTGTGCATCTTACACTGGCAACTCTGTGCGTCACGCTACTTAATCTTGGATTAATGTAATATTTAATTAAAAATCTAATATTTTCATAACTCATTCTATTTCGATTGGACGGTTTATATCTTTTCAGCAGAAGCAGAATTTCAGTACTGGCCAAGAAAGCTCTTAAAGCTTGAAAACAACATTTTTAAATTTAAATTATCTTGTTTATGTGAGTTTTCATGAAGCCCATCTCATTCTTAATGCGACTCTGATGAAAAAAAATCAGTGAAAAAAAAATTTTATATTTTCTAATTTGCCTGAATCAGGCTTGCTTCTCACTTATAAATATATGAGTTGGTTAATCATTCAATAAGACGACGAGAGATGAGGGCGTAAAATAGATGACGCTTGGTACGACTCTGGTTGCCTCTTTAATCGGAAATTTTAAAAATAATATCCATACACTTCAGATTATCGGTTGATCCATCTATTGTATACGATATAACGTTGCAAAAGAGCTATATTTACGATCTGCCTATAAAGATACGAGTTATGTAAGGTAAATATTTAACTATTTGTCTTTCCACAGTGAAATTCAAAGAAACGAATTTGACCTTTTAATCTCGTGGTGCATCGACAGAGGCGAACAAACGAAGATCGCGCAGGAATGCAAAATGGTAAATGGCACACGACTAAAATAGCTCTTACTTTCTAAAATGACGTGATTTCGTGCAATATATATCTTACTGATCCACGTGCATCTTCTTATTCGATATATAATAATATTTCAATAAAAATATATAAATGTTTGAAATTAAAGAATTATATTCATTCATGTAGGTAATTACTTTCGGGATAGAAAAAATCACATTCCTCATAAAATTAATTAATCCTAGAAGTAACCGGGATATTTCTGTTGCTTCAATATATAAATAAAAGTTTTATTAACAAGTTTCTGCAAAGTATTTGTAACAGCAATATAACCCTTAAAGTGCTTAAATGGAGAATCATATAATGATCTCGGGTACCTAAATTATATAACTGTTATAAAACTAAAGATTTTAATAACGAATTCTCAGTAACACTTGTGTAAATGCTATAAAACCTAATCACGCCTTTATTAAAGTATTTACAGGAACCTTGAAATTACCTGGTGAAAGTAACGCCATCTACACGAAAAAGGAGCGGATGTACTTTCTTTGTCTGTCACACTTAGCACTTAGTACATGTGATTTAATTTCACTCTCGATGTGATTTGTTCTTTCGAATCACACCTTTATAAAAGTGTTTACAGGAACCTTGAAATTACTTAGTGAAAGCAACGCCATCTACACGAAAAAGGAGCGGATGTACTTTCTTTGTCTGTCACACTTAGCACTTAGTAGATGTGGTTTAATTTTACTCTCGATGTAGTTTGTTCTTTCGGAATTAAAAATATTGCTGTGTGGCATCACCCATACAATAGGGATATATTAGATTTTTCTGGGTATTATTATTTTTTTGGAATATAAAAAATAAGGGCCATGCATAGTTCACTGATAAAATAATATGTTGTACCTCTCCTAAATAGCAAGCACCACCAATTACTAACTATGGAATTAAAATTATGTTTTAATAGAATAACTCATTTGCATAAAAATACAATTTTAAATTTAGATATTACATTTGACTTAAATACTTAAGAGAGAACTGCATGCAAAAAGTGAAAAACTAGCGACAAGGTCTAGTCAAGTTCAAAGTAAGATGAAAAGGTACCTACGTATTAGAAAAAACTTCCTGCACGTCCGACCTCAAAAAAATGTGTTATGTATAGGCAATTTAAATTACATTTCGTTTAAAAATGGGTTCAAAAAGGTTCACGCGCTGCAGAAATACAAAGACATGAGTACGATTTACCATTTCAAATTTTGCAGTTACGTAGACAACAAAGGATCAATGCAAGGCGGTAAAGAGCCATTTTGTGGAAAAAAAATATATGCGACTGCATTTGCGTCAAAAAGTGGTCGAAAAATGGTCGAAAATGGACAAATCTACTTCTATTTTATAATTCTAGATTAGATTTTTTCACAAAAAAATCGCATTTAGCGCCCAACTATTCATATTTCCCTATAGAAATCACATTGAAGCTAATACATAACTCTTACAGTTTTAACATAATATTGCAGCGGCGGAAGGCTTGCAAATGATCCATAATACTGCGTGCAGTTCCCCCTTAAAATTAAAAAAGGTAGCAGGTATCTTGTTGCTGGACACATGTCACACACAGGTATGGGAAATAAATTTTAAATTAACATATTTCAAAAACTATTGTAAAACCTCATGGGGTATATAGCAACCAACTTAAAATGAGCGAGAAAATCGATCTTTTACACTATACCTTTTTTATTCGATGCTTAGTTGTTTCGCTGATAATATTTATGAACGTCCATACAAATCCACAAAAATTTCATATTTAAAATTTTTTTCCGTCTTTATAAGGAAAAAAGTTATAAGGACTGTTCACTTTTATTTGGACATGTTAGTATGTAAAAAAATATACCGATAGTTTTGTACGTATTTGAGAACTTCCAAGTATTTAATATCATAATTATTGTTATTTTAATTTTATTTCAAGAAGCCTTTAAATAACCGCCACACATCCATTTTCCACATTTGGAACAGAATTTCTTTTATCCCGACCTCGTCCACATACTTAGTACCTTCTTTGTGATCCTAGTCTAGCTCGAACTAAATGCGTGGGTTCTTTATACCTAGGAAAAATGTTGCACGCTGCCTTATCATTTGTGGTTTGATCAGCTCCTAACTTAAGTTTTGCAAAAATGAAACTCGCGATATTTTCTGGTTCACATGGTTGTGATATTTATAAATGCACAAGTCATTTATAGCTTATATATTAACTAGATTATAGAAGAGTACCATAAGTGAACATCGGGTATTGCGTGCTACGTTATTGTTTTGGCAAAGCTGTTCAAGCCGGTCGATACCTACTACTTTGGTCATAGTATAGAAAGTAAAAGTTTCGGGATTTCATCTATCACGTCTGTAGAATGCACCGGTGATAAAACTAATACTGTTTTATTATTTTTGGGACAATAGAATACCAAAGCCGAATAAAAAAGATTTCTCTACTCTATTTCTGGCCAGTAGAAATTCATTTGGAATTTCTCGTTTATTTTTCATTATTGTCCCTACGTATGTTAGTTTCTTCTCTTTTAGAACCTTTTTGCCAAAGAAATACTTGGGGACCGGTTATCACTGGTTATATTCTGTTAGAACCTGCCACCGGTACCACCTAACGCAAAACTATTTGTTCCGCCGAGTTGCTTATTTGGTTAAGGTACGTGAACCTCTAAAATTCAAAGTGCATATAGGCAGTTTTACGATCAGAAAAAACAAGTACCTTATTTGGGTCGGATTTAGAGAGTTTACTGGGTATATATTGCTCAAAACTGCATCTTCCTCTGAATGCTAACAGTTGTTCGTCCAGGGTAAGGCACTCACTGAGAGAAAAGTTGCTTTGCATATTTGTAATAAGTAATTCTGATATATCTTTCATTGGTGCTAATTTGTCATGAGCGCCATTTTTAGATGGAAATTTTTTTTGACAGTTTGACACTTATTCGGCTACTTTAATTATCATCTGATTCTTCTTTGAAACCCGTATCATGTTCATTTACCATGCAATGTCTTCTTAACCTGAGTCACTATACATCATTGTTATTACCCAGTTCATTATACCACGGTACCAGGTGTCTCTGGACGACCCCCTCCAGTACATTAAGGATAGTTTTATTTTGTTATTCATACATGAAGGTAAGGACCTTTTTTTACTATGAGGTCCCCAAGCTAAAAAGCTGGTTGCGCTACTGATCTGGATCACTGCGTTTTCAACTTTACGACATGTTGGATTGTCAATTTTGTTGTAAAACTAAAAAGAAAATAACTTAAAAACCTCTAATATAACAATCATTATAAATAATTTTAATATTTAAATTATAAGTTTTTAATAATATGTACACTATAGTAAAGGAGAAATAAAAAAAAAGACAGTACTTAGAAAGAAAATTTTCCTTATTTTAAAGTGTTAATTTATATGACGAATTTTTTTCTGAAATTTTATATTTCTGAACAGTAAAGTCCTAATCTGCAACAGTATTTTCTCAATACATAAAAAAACTAATGTTTTAGTCAGTTGAATATAACAGAGGCAAATTATGTCAAAAATTAACTCTCGCATTTTTTTGTCTTTAAAATATTTATTATATTTAAATGAATTGCCTAATAGCTTTCCTGCACCCCATCTGCAACCAAGTACACAACCCATTTTTTTCATTAGACATGCATTTTTCAATTTGGTCAAACAAGCAATGAAATTGCAAAGATTTGTTGCCTAGCATTAATACTTCTGTTGTTGTTTTAGCCATATCATATTCGGCTACTCGTTGAAGTATGAAGTATATGCCGCTCAAAAGTTGTTCATTTTTGAAAGTCCTGTATTTTATTTTGCTTACCGATTCCAGACAACATAATGCAGATTCAGCGCCCATTTTATATTGAAATGAATCTGAAAATTTTTTTTTTCTCCGGTTGACATTTAAATTGGCATTTTGGTGTCTTTCTTATGACACGGGCAAATATCAAGTCATGACTAAAACGTTATAGCAAATTTCTGGACCCTGATTCTGGAATCTCGATTATAGTATCGAATGCGAGTGAGGCAAACTGTTTAAATATGAATAAATAATAATTATTATTATTTTCTAATATAACGTGTCTGTAGCCTTCATTGGAAAACGTAAATTAAAATTTTTCTTATACGCCTTAAAAAACCCTATATATTCTCCCGACCAGATATAGAACCATTTCACCAAGTTTCTAACATCTAGATTTATAAAGTTTCATGGTCGTGCCTTATATTTTACCGTACGCAATATTTGTAATAATTTTTTTCATAAAAGTCTTATTTTCACTATCTGCATTTTAAATTCTAGGTTCAATTTTTACTTGAATCTTAATGTGAACCGAAGATATTCAACCTTTTGTACTAATGTTGCACCCGGAATTCAAACATAAACAAAATATTAGTAAAACAAAAAAGACCCTCACCACAAATGATATTATGTGTAAAATCAATATCAGAAGAGTTTTTTATACATGGTTTGTTGATTGGTTTACACTTTAACATTACCTTTTAGTTAGCATTTAATTCATCTTTTATAATATGCTTTGACTTATTAATTATATGTAACTCTTATATTATTTAATAAATTTTTATAAAAATATCTACTACTTTTTTTATTTCATTTTTCAAGATATAATGTGAAAAATTGAATAACCAACAGATCCCATATAGCCATTCCAATGTGCGGCGGCGTGGTAGACCAAACCACCATAACCGTCTAGCCGGTCCATTTTTATTATGCCTTCGAAACTTCCCGCATGCCCGTACGAGTCAAATTATTGTTTTAATGATGGTTTATGGTTTTAATGATGGTTTTATTGACGAATCGGTACTAACCTAGGGACAGATGGGCAGATTCACCTTACCGTATGGTTTTCTAAAACAAATCCTTGTTTTAATATAGATACACTTTTTTACACCACCTTAAACAAATGGCCTAACCAAAACGCAATCAGAACTACTTATAAAATTATAACTATGCAACTAAAGATTTGTTAAAAAAACAAAAAAAAGTCAACACAGGAACCAGGATTAAAACAGAAATTCTATGCAATGCAACTGGAGAAACTTACCACTAGGCCACGAGGCTCACAGCGAAAGTTTAACGAAACTTGCTTATACTTAATAGCGCCTGGAGAAGTTTCCAAGGCACAGTAAAAATGGTCTGGCTAGACTCTTCATAAAATGATATATGGGTTCTAGCTGTGACGAGCGATAGAGGGGTGGATGACACATATCTCCTGCGCGACTACCGAAGCGTTAATGAAAAGAGGCCGGCATCAGCTGCTACTAAAGAACAAAGAAACAATTATTTTATATCACAAACAATGTATGAAATATTATTAATAATATTTTCAATACCGATAATTATTTAGCCTTCCATATAAATTAGGCTGTTAAAATGAAATCATCTTATACATTTTAATCACATTAACATTAATCACAGGATTTTCCGTAATATTAAATAAGCAGTAACGTTACGTAAAATTAAAAAAATGTATTATCAGGAAGATCTTTATTTATCTCAATAAATAATAAGATTAAGAATTAAGGAGGATTAGCTGTTTGTTGCAGTAAAAGGATTCTTAGAAAGTACTATGTGAAACATCTTTAAATGTATTTAAGTCGAAAGTAAAAGGGAACCGCTTTATTGTAATCAGATCATCTGCAATAGAAAACACTCTAATTAATAAGTATTATTTGTTCCTTGTTTTAGATCAGGAAGTCATCAGGGCCAAGTTTGCTTAATTAATTTTATATTAAGCTAGCTGAGTACTATTAAAACTGAATATTAGACAAATTAATATGCACAAGTGAAGACCATTAGACAAATTCTGATGCTAAGAAGTTAAAAATAAAACAAACGTGAAAAATAACAAGCTTTTATTTGTAAACTGTTGAACTAAAAAGTAAAAAATAATAAAATCACAGAACTTTTAAAAAAAGGCGTGAGGCGTCATTACACTTGTAATATTTATTTTTTACTTTTTAGTTCAATAGTTTATAAATAAAAGTTTATAAAAATATTTTTTCATTTCAGATTATTCATAAACCACATTTTTAGTCAACCCTTTTAGTGCCATAAAACATAAATAATTCCTTTTGGTAACTCTGGAAGAAGCAACATAATATCTCCCATGTTAAAAAAAAACAGTACGTAGATGATTTGCAGCAATGGATACCGAATTTGCCCTTGATTCTTATTTATCGATGGCAAAGCATGGGGTCTCGGACTTTACCACATTTCAACTTTTTATCTTTTATAGAAGTCATTTTGTTTAAATAAATGAACCGACACTGTGTTTCGTCTGACTTTCGTTGAGTTTTGACGGTTAAATTATAAATACTTTTAAAGTAAAGTTTTCAGAAACAATTTAACAGAGAATCGAGTTAAAATATTATTTAATGCAAATGCTGTTCTTTTAAAGGTCAAAACATATATACACCTTTTTACTTTCTAAGTAGGAAATTTCTGAAAGCCATTGACGAAATAACTGCTTTAAAATCTCTTTTAATTGAAGATATAAAAAAGTAAACAAGGTCCTTAAGGGTGGAATTTAGAAAACTCTAAAAGGTACATTTAGACCATTATTTTTAAAAGTCATTGACAACAGAACTCCTTAACAAACGCATTTTACCGTCTTAAGGGGGGAATTTCGAACCATCTATATGTTTGTTTTTAGATAAATATTTTTAAAAGCTTTTGAAAAATAAATAATTTTAAAATCATTTTTTGTCAAAGATATATTTAAAAAAACAAGCAAAATTAAATTTCACCCTCTTAAAGGCGGTAGTTCAAAAAATCCAGAAATTAGTTTTTAGATATATAATTATTTTTTAAAGTATTTGACGAAACAAAATTGTTTGAAAAGAGCAGAATGTCGAGAAATTCAGAAATTGATATTTAGGTTATGATTTTTAAAAGCCATTGAAGAAAGAATTATTATAAAGATTCATTTAGTTGAAGAGATATCGTAAAAAAATTAAAACATTTCACCCCCTTAAGAGTGGATTTTCAAAAAAATTGTTTTTGAAAGCCCTTGGCGAATAAACTGTTTTAAAAACTCATTTAGTTGACAAAATATTGTAAAGAAGTAAAAATATATTTTAACCCTTTTCACCTCCTAGGAGCGAGTTTCAAAAATCCTTTTTTATCTCGCACCTAAATTACAAAAAGAAGGTTCATGCCAGTTAATCAGCGTATTTCGCTATTATATTATGTACAAGTTTATCTAATAGTGCTGTAGTTCTTTACTATTGATTTTAATATTTCTGTTAATTTCGTGTTACCCTTAAATGGGATGATTTGGGTCAGCCGGGTGAATAGGTCTGAAAGTTAGAGAGAAACTTCCAAAATATGCAATAATTCTACTTTCAAATCGAAGGTCTACTTGAAGTACAGATTTCAATTAACTGATGTTTAGAGTCATTTGTATGATATTACACTTTTAAAAACATGGCAACATCGCATTTCATCTATCATAACAGTAAATGTTAGTGTAGAATCTGTAGAGCGGGAAAAAGGTAAGCATTATTATTTTTAGTAGTCTTGCATATTACTCAACAGTTCTTTTTTTGGTGGTCCTTAAAAAAAATGCCTGTTGCTGCGATCGCGGGGTGAATCGGAATAGGATCACAGCTGATTGAGATGTCGCGTACATGCCCGATCCATACGGGGAACCGTAAACATGATCCGGAAGTTATTGCAAGGACCAAGGAAGCCATGACTAAAGGAATGCCGATAAGAAAAGCTGCTAAGTGTTTTAATATACCCTACACTGTATTACAAAGACAAATCAAGAATCCAAATATTATAAAACAAGGCGGACAGACTACACTGACTGAAAAAGAAGAATTGAAAATCATTGAAAAAGTTCAATTATATGCTGAATGAGAGATCCTATTAGACTTGTATGGCTTGAGATAACTTTCCCGGTAACGATTTTGCAACTGGTTTTATGGCGATTCACAAAGATAAAATTGCTGTGCGCATCTGTAAAAACATAAAACGTACAAGTGCTACGGTATTCCTAGATATAATAAAACAATACTTAGATAACTCTGCGTGACATTCCACCATCTCATATTATAAAGTACGATGAGACCAACCTCAGTAATAGCCTTGGAAGGCAGAAGATAATAACAAAAAGAGGTTATAAATATCCAGAGAGGGTGACGAATCAAGAATCGGAAAATTAAAGCCCAAAATTTCTTATTGGGGTCAATCTTAATATCCCTTTGTCAAAAAGATGACATTCGTTTCGTATTTTTGCCAGGCATCTCAACCCACATTTTCCAACCACTGGACAAGGTCCTGGTAGGAATGAACGTTCACTTCCTAAAAGTGTCTTCCCAAGGCTGCTCTCCAAATTAATTGTTGAGATTCAACTGAACGCAGCAAAAAAAAATAAAAAGTGGATTTTGCAAAGCTGCAATTATTCCGAAAGACATGTACAAAGTTCCTGAAATGATTTCAAACAATGAAGCTGAAAATAATGATATTGATAGAAATTCATTCAGGGATCTTCTGAAAGAGATGAGATATGGCGATTAGCCAAGAAAAAAAATTTGTTAAGGCAGGGAAAAGTGCTTAATATGACGAGAGCTCCGGAAGCCTTGAAGATATTTAAAGCAGTTCCACTGAAGAAGCGAAAGTCGAGTCGCCAAATGACGAAAATACCACTAACAGCTGCATGCAGCCCTCTGTTGACAAATTTGGAGGATTTGCTAAATCTTACAACTTAAAAGTTTTATATTATAAACATTTATATAATGTTTGTACCTGACGTAAATTGAATATTTTCTATTATTTGAGATAAATCTTGTTTTGTTCTGTTAGTTTGGGATATTTTTTAAGAACAAAAAGTTGTAATCCTATCCACACAGCGTGCGTTTCAATTTTTCAAGTTTTCAGCTTTAGCACAATTTAATAGAACGAAGAGTTTTTAAGTAACAAGTTTACAAAATGGAAAATTGACCTTATTCACCCCCTTTTACGGTACGATACTAAAATTTTCACAAAATTTCTTCCCAAAAAAAATTGTATAATATCCTGCGGAAATTAGAAATAATGTTTCCCAAATTACGAACCTCCAGCCTCTATAGGGCAACAAAAGTTAAGGAGGGAAGGGCAACTTTTTACTTTTTAGGAAAGTGAAAATACAATGTCTTTAGATACTATATAAGTATAATTTTTCTTTTAAAAAATCCTACCGTCCATAGGCACCTAGCTCGGTTGTCTATATATATAGAAAGCATTATATTCCAATAAAGGTTCCACTTTTTCCAAAAAGATATACTTGATTTCAAGAATAAATATTTGAATACGTTTTAATGAAATAATCTTCTTGAAAACAAATAAACGTTGAAAAGCGTGTCTTTTTTAATGGAACACCCGGTATATTATATGTCTGCCTGAACATTATTATACAATGTACACGATGAGTAATGTATTGAAAAAGTAAAATTTCTTCGAATAGGTAAATTTTAGAAACAAACTGTATCTGCTGTGGTACACACATATAAATTGCACACATTTTAAAACTATTTTCAGTTACACAGCGTGCGTTTCCATTTTCCATTTTTAATGGAATACCTTGGATTTTATATGATTTTTAAATTCTACATGAAATTGTAATACTTTTACGTGTTGATATATTTTTTAAAATATGACTTTCAAAAAATGCTTAAATATTTGGCTTTTAAAAAATACTCAAATTTTATGCACTTCTATGATTAGCAATAAAAAGCCTATTTGTGCAACTAAATATAAAATATTTTGCATCTGCACAGAATAAGCATGAAATGAAATACTGTTTCCGTAATACTGATAATAATAATCCAGAAAATGCACACTTGAAATGTTATTATTCTATTGCATTTCTTTCTAGTCTCATTTTAAAATTAATTTATCCCAGAATAAAATGGTATGGTCTATATCACGTCTACGTCAAGCTAAAAAAAGTGTTCTTTCACGAAAAGGCTGTATGAAACAAAATTTCCAGAGCGACACACCTTTTTGAGGACAGTGGTCAACAAAATTGCTACATATCAAGATAAAGAGTTAGAAATTCTACTTCATATAGAAAAAATCGCAATTTAAGTAGTCTATAACTAGGTAGTTTAACTGAGACACCACAATCTACATTGAGCAGTACCACAATAAGATATAAATATGATCCATATCATATGGAATTACACTAAGAGCTACACGACGAAGATTTTGAAAGGTGTCTTAACTTTTGCGACTTAATTATAAGGCAAATAGAAGTATAAAGATCCGGACATTTTAGCGAATGTTTTTGGATTAGTCTACATTTAGAAGTAATGAAGCCACGAAGAGGCATAATATACCTTATTATGCGATAACGAATCCTCACTGGGTAAGAGAGGCACAACATCAAAAACATTGGTCATTAAATGTTTGGGGTGAAATTATTGGAAGCCATATTATAGGTCCATATTTTTTTTCATGAACCATGCGATAACAAATCCCCACTGGGTAAGGAAGGCGTAACATCAAAAACATTTTTCATTAAATTACTGGAAGCCATGTAATTTTTTTTTTCACGAATAACTTAATTGACAAAGATATTTCAACTTTTTTAATGTTGAACTACCTATCCTTCTCCGACCACTCAGCATAGAAGAAAGATGAGACATGTGGCTACAGCAAGACGGTGTATTGCCAACTACCATTGAGACATTTATGAATTTTTGGACGCTAATTTTCAGCAGAAATGGTCATGGCGATTTCGTCGAATAGCTACCCAGATATTGCGTTATAACTGTATTAGATTGTTTTTTGTAACATGTTTATTCACGTAGGCCGGCATTTATTCAAGCACCTTTTAAAATAAAACCACGAAAATATTTTATTATCCTTTAAAAACGATTTTCTTAGTCTAGTAGGTGTCTTTGCTACATAACTTTAATTTTTGTTAATCATGTAAAACTTAAACAAAATAAAATAGTGTCTCAGACGCAAAGTGTTTTTTAGAGATAAATGAAAAATGTAATACTTTTAACCATAGTTTAGAATCAAACGATACACAAAGGCGCTTCGGCCATTGTTGGTTCTGTGGGTATACTAGAAAAAACTGAACTTATTTGGCACGCCTATTCGGTACTAAAAAGTAAACTAAACTAAGTAAAACATTACAGTCTATTAAGCCGTTAATAATTGTACAGAGAAAGTAAAAGAGCATTTTTACGCCAATCCTCCAGAGTTTTGTACAGAGTAGCAAAAGTCTGGTCTCATAAGTAAGAATAATGACCAATGAATCTTGTATAGCAGGTATTTTGCAAATTTATTCTGCATTAAATTACACCACTGTATACAATTATTTAAATATATCTCCAAAACCACCAACTAACAGCAGTTTTTAAGGAAAAGTGGGGACCGGTCATCAGGACCCTTTTTCTTTGATAAATCGAGTAGAGATCTCTTTTCGCTTATTTCCGAGATGATAAAATTAAGCATTGATAAGTTCTTAGCAAAATTTACTGGTAGAATGTTCAAGAAATCGGCATCAGTGTAATCAGAATAGCAGGCTTGAAAGTGACGAGGAAACGCGTTTGCGATATTATCCATGGCTTTGAGATCCATGCCATTGTAGGTCATTTTGCCTAGAAGACAAAAGTCAGATTTGAGATTTTTAACAAATGACCAGAAGTGTTTTATGTGCTCAGTTTTTGTCACGTACATAACACATATGTTTTAAATTTCACTTCTCAACGTACATTGGAACACTTCTCATAATCGCTATTTAAACCAGATCTCTTGTACCTTTAGTAAAGCCTATTTTTGCGGGCTATAAGTTTCCAAAGAAAATTATCAAGCCATTTTGAATACTTCTTTTAATTCGTAAAAACGGTGAACAATTCGTTCAAGATCGCTATCAACCGTGAGAAAAGAACAGTCAGCTTGCCGGTAAAAATCATTAAGTTCAGTACAGTTTGCCTTGTGAAACTGATATAAACGCTTATAGTATGAACCTTCAATAGCAGGATGATGATTATCCATCTTAAAGAGTTCATTGGGGCTAGACGAAATAGAATGACCGTCAAAGTGGTCGATGAAAAGGAGATCCAATATACGACCCAGATCATAAGACACACCGATAATTTGTTGCAGTTCAAGAAAGAACAGCCAATCAGAGTTTCAGCAGTAGGTGATCCCAGCTCTTGTGGAATCAGCGTGTCGTCCTCGATTAACCATTCAATCGAAATTGAAATTGAAATTTATAAAAATGATTAACTTGTGGTTGAGGAGGTTCTAGAAGATTCACAAGTGTTACAAAAACAATTGCATATACTTCTTCCGTTTAGAAACGATCTCTTTGTATGTGTGCTGAATATTCCACGTATATTGGATCGTCGAAGTAATCTTACTGTTTTGTCTGTGGCTCCACGTATAATTATTAATTAATTAATCAAAGAACTACGCGTTCTATTCTCTCAACCTCCTATATTTGCGTCTCTGTATGTCATGTATAGTAAGGACGCAGTTAAATAGGCGCGTAATTCTTTAAGGGGTTGCTGTAAACACGCACAATAATTTCCCACCACTAAATATGAGAAAGAAAATTTTTTTTTGAAAATTAAAAAAATTGAAAAATTGTCGATAATTTGAAAATTTAAGGTTAAGGGGATTTTTGGACGTGCTGAATTGAAATTTGACAATTTCGAGAACGTGGGAATAATATATTTCGAGATATTAACCTTCATTAGGTAATTTTCACATATGCCAAGTACAGTAAGGAAGCAGTTAAATAGGCGTATGAAACTTTTTCTTGCGAATACGTACAATCATTTCTCTCCAATTCAACTTTTAGTGAAAATTTTTGATATTGATACTCTCTTTTTCAAAAAATTAAAAAATTGGAAATTTATACCACTAAAAATCTAGAGGGGCCTAGGAAAAAATATGGATGAACATTTTTTTGTCATCATTTATTTTCCCGCCCTATTGTTGAATTTGTTTATAATGAGATAACACAAAACGGGGGGGGGGGATTTGTAGTTACCTTGAAACCGAGATTGTTAAAACTAATTTATAAGCTTCAGTAACGGCAATTTTATTTTTTTCACAACAGTTGAAATATGTTTGCAATTTTATTATTATATTCCTTTTCAAAATATTTAATGCTGTAACGTAAAATATTTATTTAAATTTCATTACATCAGTGTCACATTTGTTGTGAAGAGCAAATTATAGTGGATTGACCTCTCCTTGTTAACGTCCTTGGTTTAAATCGCTTTGTTTTGCCTCGAACTTGATATAAGATAAACTTGCGCATTTTTAATGTAATTAGTTCCTAAATCTTTAGAATCTGTTGTCAGAAAAACAAATACTTAAAAATTGAACAAATACTTAAAAAACAACCTTCATTTACGTTCGATAAATTCAAAAATTCTGCCTTAATACGTTGCCCATTATGACCGAGTGTTTGTCTATTTTTAGCACGAAAATAAAAGTAATTTCATCATCATGATATCGTTCGTATAAATCGTATATCAATATTATGGAAAAATGGTCTAGTTTTAGTCCTCTTCAAACCAAGAAGTACAAAAATCTTCTAAATTTAATATTTTATTCCGTAAATAATTAGCATAATCCTAAATCTAAGGAGTTCGCAACAGAGAATAAATCTGAAGAGGTACAACAAAAGAAAAACAAAATATCACGATTAATTCTTGTTTCTTGACTTGGCCGTACGAACTACCTTGACATTTTATGGACTGGAACTGCAATTTGTCTGATACAGTCTCAATTGCTATACATACTGTACAATTAAATGTCTATACCCTGGTGACTAAGATAGGTAGGTTGATTAAGAAAATCGCGTATAATTATATACTAGCGGGCGCATACTTTCGAGAACACTTTTTTTTTTTTATTTGAAATAAATATCAATATCGGTGAAACATTCAAACGTCCGCACATACAAACATTGTGATTACTTATATTGTAGATCTTAAATTTTTACTTCCTCGTAAAACGGAAGTATTGTTATCGTGAAAAAAATCACCCTTGGAGATTTTTTCAGATCTTTACGTTTCAGTGTCCCTAGAAGCCGAAAAACATGTTTTCTTAATTCCGTCGGTCTATCAGTCGGTCTGTATGCTCGCGGAATAACTAAAAAACTACTTACCGGATTGACTTCAAATTTTGGTCAAAAACTAAGGGTCATATAGGGATGACCTGGTAATAGTTTGGTAAAAATCCAATATGGCAAAACAAAATGACGACCTAGTGACATGTTAAAACAAATATTACTAAAAACTACTTATCCATTTACTTCAAATTTTGCACAAAAATTAAGTATTATCAAAGAAAATAATAGCTTACCTACGCTAGCTATTATTTTCTTTGGTATTATGTAAGAATCGACTGATACAATTTTAGTATGTATCCAAGTTGGCGAAACAAAATGTCGGCTTAATAAAATTTTTAAAATTTATATAGGCCTGAAAAAAGTACTTAATGGATTGATGTCTAATTTTGCGCGATAATTAATTACGGAACAAAATGACCACCAAATAAAATGTTTCAGATATCTTCACGTTTAAACGTCACTCGATGCCAAAAAATATGTTTTCTCAATTCAATTTCTCAATCCGGTCTGTATGTCTGTCTGTCAGTTCGTGACATAGCTCATAAACTACTTATCCGATTGAATTCAAATTTTGGTCAGAAATTAAAGGTAATATAAGATCGACTGGGCAATATTTTGGTAAAAATCTAATATGGAGGAACAAGATGGTGGCCAAATAAACCGCTAAAAAAATTATTACTCAAAAACTAATTATCCAATTTACCTCAAATTTTACTCAAAAATCAAGTTTGGTATGAATCCAAAATAGCAAAAACAAAATGGCGACCTAATAAAATATTTAAAAAATCATCCTGAAAAAAACAACTTATGAGATTAATGTCAAATTTTACGTTTAGCATTAGTGTGATACAGGTAAAGTCGTGGCACGAATTCAAGATGGCGAAACAAAATGGCAGCCAAATAAAATTTTTAAAAACTCTTCTTATTCAATTTAAATTTTGCAGAGAATTTAAATGTTAATAACATAGCTCTTAAAACATCAGTGCAACAGCTACTTATTCAATTTATTTTAAATTATACCCAAAAACCAAACGTGGCATAGGTAAAATATTGGTACGAATCTAATATGGTAAAACAAAATGGCTCCCAATAAAAATGTTTGAACAGACCATTATAGATGTGTTACTAAATGACTATGTACGGAACTACTTTGGGTCCCACTTCACTATTCCTAATAAAAGGAAAGATTCATACCAAGGAAAGTGAAAACAAAATTTACCGATTTTTTACACAGGTGTATGGGAGAAGTATTTTTCGTATTTTCCTGATTCGGCTCAACACTTACTACGTATCAGGTAATGCCGCCTTTCGCACTAATGGAAGGCACTATTATTTGCCTGTACCAAAATCAATTTTCCGCGATACTATTGTGTATAATTAACTAGCAAAACTAAGTTCTAACATGCACAAATAACTTTTTTAGAATCTTCTGTCCAAAGTTCATTTAAGATATATTTTGATAAACTCAAACTTTATTTCTAAGTTATCCATTTCTGAACATTAATATCATGAGTTAAAAGTTTGCAGGAACTAGTAAGTTTTGAACATAGGGGAACAAAATGGAGCCTAATAAAATCTTTAAAAGATAAGTATTAAAAACTACTTATTCAAGTGCCTTCAAATTTTGCACAACAATCAAGAGTACTATAGGGATGTACTGGTAAAATTTTAATCCGAAACCAAAATAAACTAATAAGATTTCGGCAAAATGTTTCAACATTTATGAAATTTAATTAAAGTTTTGGTACAAAACAACTGTGATTTTAATATGAACTTGTAAAAAAGCCTTGAGTAGGTGATCAGTTTTAGTATTACAATTTTGTGAAAGTAAATCAGTATATTGAGAGAGTTGCATTAACCTATCAAACAAGAACTTCTGAGAGTTTAGCTTTACCAATACCTTCAACCAAACTTATAAAAAATTTTTTTTTTTATAATTCAAAAAAGATGATTAATCATTTGCCATTACACATCAGAAGAACAAGCAATTACATAAAGTTTCGAAATTGATTTAAGTACCTGCTTTGACAAGGCCTATTATAATTTGACTGAATACTTTTCTGATTGCTTTGGATGTACTTCTGGTTTTGGTATTTTTTTCTTTTATATTGTATATTTTATGTTAATGTTGGTTTTTTACTGATACTGTTCATACTTTATGCTTGTATACGTACGTATCCATATACTTTTATCTATTAAGATATGTGTTGGCTTCTTGAGTGTTTTTTTTTAAATTTTATAATGTATATTAGGTTAAACTTTATTTTTAAGTGTACTTGATCATATATTTGCTACTTTTTGTCTAATTTAGTTAGAATTACTTATATTAGTATTATTCTTTTCAGCTTTGTCAATGAGAATAAGTTCTTTTGATAATATTTTGATTTTGGCTTTGACTATTTTCTATATATTTGTTTAATCATTGACTTAAATTTGTTGCTCGAAAGCATTTAACTTTAATAATTTCTTTTCGTGTATGCGTAAATGTTAATAAGGCCAGCAATAAGAGTTAAATAAACAATGAACCTGAATGATTTTTCTGAGTACTATAATAATAATATTAATATAAAATTCACCAATTTGAATAATTTCCCGATCATTGTTAAGGAGTCTCGTTTAATGTCCGCGTTTTATTTATGAGAAGAATACAACAAATGAAGCAGGTTAATTGTGTATACACATTATGCTTTAATATTCATAAGGATATAGAACATCTATATTTATCGTTAAATAAAATGTCTATTGTGTATTGTATGTAAAGGTGTGGCGTACGCTGATGTGGGATTTGAAGTAGGGACGAAAAAATTAATAAAAAATACCTGGCATTACCATTTTACACCCCTAAGCTACTACAAAATAGACTTTTCGTATGAACAATAATTGTATTTATATAGGAACTGTTTTAAATTTACCAGTAGATCTCTACAAACTGGAATAAAAATAAGAATAGACATACTTAAGTTCTCATAAAAAGTTAGAAATAATCAATTAGTTGAGTTATCCGAAACAGTGAATGGGTCAAACGTTATTTGTATAAAGTAATAAATAAATAAACATTTTTTCTAATCAGGACCATTTCTCTACTAAACTTAATTATGAATTATTTGATCTTAGGTTAGAATCCAAAAGGTGGGAACTAAGAGCGGATTATTATAATTATCTTGAGCAATAAAATTAATATTTTGCGCATTAAAATATGATAGACCTCCCAATAAATAAATGTAGGTATTTGAAATTATTAAAATTTTTGATCTTACATTATAATATAAAGATGGGCAAAATATATTAATTTTTTAAACATTGAAATACTTCCTTTTAAGCATTACTATTTGGGCACTAAAATATAGAATAATATCACTATTTTTTAAAGAATGTATTTTACATATTACTAGGAAATACCCTGCATGTACCACTCGAACAAAGTATATGTGTTGTATGTATTATGCCTATTTCGAAGGCATTGGTCACCCTATTTTGTGTGCCAAATTTAAATAAATTGTCTCTAGAAATTTACACGGCTGATAAAAAGTAAATAAGAAATATTAAAACTTTAACACCCCGTATCTTGGAAACGAAGTCCTTTTGACACATCTGTATCTGAACTTTTTTTCTTAAAATACTTGAGGAATTCTCCTGTAAAATATCGGACACTTATTCCATGTTATGTTCAGATTCCCGGTCCTGATATTGTTCTCGATCCCGTTCTCGTTCAGAATACTTTGCAGGCGTGCACACAACTACACTAACCTAACCTAACCTGACCTAATATCTATGAGTATTAAAAGCGCGCGAAAACGCTAGTAAGGATGGGATAGTGCTTATTTTTAATGTGTATATATTAATTTCTTGGCTAAACTAATTGTTTAGAAGTTTCAGTAGAGAACAAATTGCCTATATTTAGGAAAGTTTAATTAAACTATTGTAAATATACTAATCCATATGTAATTTTATTCAAATTTATGACATTTTTTATTTTTACTTTCCTCATAAAAGGGAAATATTGTAATCGTGAAAAAATCAGCCTCCGAGATTTTTTCAGATTTTTACGTTTCAGGGTCACTATATGACGAAAAACATGTTTTCTCGATTCCGTCGGTCTGTCTGTCTGTCGGTCTGTCTGTTCGCGGCATAGCAAACTGCTTACCCGGTTGACATTAACTTTTGGTCAAAAATTAAGCGTCAACATTTTGGTAAAATTCCAGTATGACAAAACAAAATGGCGGCCTAGTGAAATGTTAAAAAAATTATTACTAAGAAGATGCTTATCCAATTTATCTCAAATTTTGCACAAAAATCAAGTATTATGTAGGAATCATCTTAAATTAAAATTTTGGTGCGAATCCAAAATAACCGAACAAAATGGCGGCTTAATAAAATATTTTAAAATTCAGCCTAAAAAAACTACTTATGAACTGATTTCAAATTGTGTGCCATAACTGATTGTAGTATAGATATGAGCTAGTAAAAGTGTGGTACTAATTCAAGATGGCGGAACAAAATGGCGGTCACATAAAATTTTTGTAACCTGAAAAAATCACCCTCTTAGGTTTTACATATATTCGCGTTTTAGCGTCTCTAGATTAAAAAAATATGTTTTATAAATTTCGTTGGTCCGTCTGTCGGTTTGGCTGTCTGTCTTCCAGTTCGCGGCATAGCTTAAAAACTAGTCATTATATTGACTTGAAATTTTAGAGATGAACTAGTAAAACTGTGGTACTAATTCAAAATGGCGGCCAAATAAAATTGTTGTAATTTCAAAAAATCACCCTAGCAGGTTTTACAGATCTTCGCGTTTTAACCTCCCTAGATGCCAAAAATATATGTTGGTCCACGTGTCGGTTGGCTGTTTCCTTTTGTCTGTCTGTCATTTCGCGGCATAGCTTAAAAACTAGGGATGCAGCAAGCCTCCTTTTTTCTAAATGTCGGGTACCGGGTACCCGGTAAAACAAAAGGACCAGGTACCGGGTACCCGGCCGCCGGGTCCAACTGCCGGGTCTAGTAGCCTATTCAAACATATTGCATAATTGGATATCTCGATACCGCCACACATTACTAGTAGTTCAACGTGCGTGGCCGATTCTGTTCGGCGGACGACGCGACGACACTACTTCGGGGAATCCCCATGCATGCTGAAAATCTCCCATTTGCTTTATTGATTTCATTTTTAGGCCGCCTGTTTGTTTATATTCGAGCATATTTGAGTGACTAGTGAGAAAAGTAATTTTTAGTGAAAGTGTTAGGAAGTTAAGAATATATGATTTACTTTCAAAAAATTGATTATATCTTCAAGTAAAGTGTGGGAATATTTTGGCCTTGATGATAACGATGAATCGAAAGCAATATGTACTCTTTGTAAAGCTAAAATTCAACGAGGACTAGGAAAAAAATCATATACATCTTCGTTATGGAAACATCTTAAAAGTTCGCATAAAGAAGCCTACAATGGAATTAAGGAATGTACTTCAAGCGGTCCTGATTTACCAAGCATTATAACTACAAAACCAATAACTAAGCAATCTTCTATTTCTGATTTTATGTTAAAAAAATGGGATATCAATGACAAAAGATCGATGGAAGTTCACAACGCAATTGGCGAAATGATTGCTTTGGATAATCAACCATTTACTATTGTACAAGATACAGGTTAGTGAATATTTTTTGTGATAATTAATTATTTTAATTATTTACTACCTACTTGTAAGTTGGGCTCTTCTAATTTTAGTGATTTGTAATTAAATTATTTGTATTATAAAGGGAAGAAAATAATAAAATAATAATCAAAATTTTAATTTATTACAATTTTAACTAAAAAAGTGTTGTTGTTAGTTGTTGTTATTATTATATTTTATTTCTCTTCCATTTCTTTTAGGATTCCGCAAACTCGTAGAAACTTTACAACCACGATATGAGATTCCAAGTAGATTTTACATTACTAAGACTGTAATACCAAACTTGTATCAAACGTACAAAGTGAAAATATGTAAAATGCTTTCTGGAGTAAAGTCAGTTTCCTTCACTTCAGATATGTGGACCTCAAATGTTAATAATAAGAGTTTTTTAAGTTTAACTGTTCACTGGATTACCAGTATTTTTGAAAATAAACATATCGTTTTAAATGTAAAAAGCTTTGATGGAAGCCACACAGCTGAAAATATTTCTAACTTGCTGAAAGAATTATTATTGGAAAATAATATTTCTTTTGAAAACATTCATTTGTTTTTGCGAGACAGTGGAGCTAATATAAAGAAAGCTGCAAAAGATATGAAGTTAAATAATGAATCATGCTTCATACACACATTACAATTGGTTGTTCTTGATTCACTTAAATGTCTAAAGAGTGTGACAGATACTGTTGCGCATTGCAGAAACATTGTTACTCATTTTAATCACTCGTCGCCGTCGAGAGAAAAATTAACATTAATTCAAAAAGACTTAAATATGCCTTTAAAAAAATTAATACAAGACGTTCCAACTAGGTGGAACTCCACCTACTACTTATTGGAAAGATTATATGAAGAAAAGCGTGCACTAAATATTTTTTTTACTGAGTATCCAAACTCTGTTTCTGCTCTTAGTGCTCTTACCCAGACCGAATGGGAAATAATAGAAAATCTTTTACTGCTTCTGAAGCCATTTGAAGAAACAACACGTCACTTTAGTTCCACAATGACAATTATTTCAGAAGTTATTCCAACAGTTCGAGTACTCAACCATTACTTTTCGCAAATAGAAGTAAAGGAAATTAACGCGCTGAAAGAAATTCTCATTAAAAATTTAAATATCAGATTTCAAGGAATTGAGAATAACCAAAATTACTCGTTTGCAACGCTATTGGATCCCAGGTTCAAAACTAATTTCTTTACAGAAACTGATAGCGATAAAGTAAAAAAAGAATTCGTAAAGTACATGAATACTCTTGAAGGCAATCAAAGGTCGCCTGAAATTCAAAATATTAATGAAAGCTTAGATGCTGACTTAGAAGACTCAGAAGCAGAAGATGATGTTCCCTTGAATGAACTTCAGTCGAGATCCACAAAAAAGATTAAATTATCTGTCTGGGATGTATTTTCTCAAATCGCTTCTTCATCTAAAAAATTAGAAAACGAATCTAGCTCTGTCAAGGCAAATTTCAAAATTGAAATTGAGGACTACTTGAAGTTACCATTACTGGATAGAAATGAATCACCGTTTGTTTGGTGGGCTAAAAGAACACAGAGCGCACCTATCTTGTCAGAAACTGTAAAAAAATTTCTATGTGCTCCCGCATCTACAATATTTAGCGAACGGCTCTTTTCCGAAGCAGGAAATGTTTTTGAATCCAAGCGGAACAGATTAGGATCCGAAAATGGGGAAATACTCATTTATTTACACCATAATATTCCGCTTCTTAACTAAGACTGTTAATAATCGTGTTAAGTTTTTTACTTTTGATAAAATGTTAAGTTTATTTTGAATATTGTAAGTTTTGTTTTAATGTTTTATTAAAATATGTGTATTATATTATGTTAGATATAAATAAATATTATTCGTATTATAATTTTTCAGATAATTTTCATTTATATTTAATTTGGACCCGGCGACCGGGTATTGCGATACCCGGCCAAAGCCGGGTACTCTATTTTTAAGCCGGGTCCGCCGGGTACCGGGTCCAAGCCGGGTCCAAGCTCCATCCCTATTAAAAACTACTCATCAGATTAATTTCAAATATGCTCATATGAGGATGACCTGGTAATATTTTCGTAAACATCCAATATGCCGGAACAAGATGGCGGCCTAGTGAAACGTTAAAAAATTATTAGTAAAAAACTAATTATGCAATTTACCCCAAATTTTACGAACAAATCAAGTGCTACATAAGAATGAAGTGGTAACATTTTGGTATAAATATAAAATAGCAAAACAAAATGGCGGCCTAATAACATATTTGAAAAATCTGTCTGACAAAAACTACTTATTAGTTGTGTTACGAATTCAAATGACAGTAAATTTTGGAGAAAAATTAAATGTGATAAAAGGATAAACTGGTGCGAATTCAACATGACAACAAAATCGCGGTGTGTGTCAATATAAAAACTACCTATTGAATTAATTTTAAAATATGCCCAAAATCAAGAGTGGCATAGGTACAAACTGATAAAATATTGGTAGGAATCCAATATATTGGAACGAAACGGCGTCTGTCTATGTAATGAACTAAATTGGTTCACACTTCACTATTCCTAATAAAAGGAAATATTCATAATGAGGGAAGTTCCGGTAAAGGAAATTTTAATGATTTATTTTAAATGTATAATGTCAAATCAATTAGTGCAGACTTATTATATTCAAACACAAGAGCGTTTATTTTTATTCAACAGCACAATGATTTTTGGATCGAAATTAATTTTTGTTTGTGTTTAAATCAGTAAGCAATTTCTCATTTAAATATTTATTGCGGCTTCTTCTTTATAAATAATTGATTTTTATCTTAATTGGATTTATATTTAACATAATGTAAGCAGCCAATGCTAGCTATGTTTAAAATAATGATTATTTTAATTGAAGTGGAATCCAATTAATTTTGAGAATTTACTAAATTTTAACGGTCTTGAGGAACGTCCCAAAGCGAATTCAGCCAATTTCGTACCTGATATCACCGATTAGGCAAGAAAATGCCGTTTTGCAACACAGCTTTGAAACAGTTTTTCAAGAAAAAAAATGGCTTTGATTTCATACATTTTTGCAGTGAATTTTTACTTCTATAATGACACCCTTTTCACTACTGCTAAAGAAGTCTGAATTTTGTTAACTTGGAAAATCGGCCCCTATGCAGGAACTACACGGTTAACTCCATTCATCAGATTACTTGAGGTTACCCAGTGTGCCAAAAAGAGTATTTTGTTTGGATTTAATAATTAACAGGTCTTGTTTTTTGACAGAACAAAATTAATATCAAGTTATAATTTGATACATTACTACATATTTTCAGAATTAATGTTTATACAAGTCAGGCTGAATTAGTTTATTATTCTTAAGACATGAAAAGTAATATATACAGCTATTTTAGTACCAACCACTTATTTTTTTTATCTGATCGCTTCTTGATTGGTCTTTGCTAGATGATATCGATTTCGCGATTAAAATTAATATAAAGTGGGCGAACCGCAACGCTCCTCCTGACTTGGTCGATTAACTATAAATTACGGACAGTGGAAAATTCTTGTATGAAAAAAAAACAACACTAGATATATAAATGCTTCAAAATGTTAATCAAATACAGAAATAGAGAAGGACTTTCTCTAATCAAACAGCATCATGTTCTGTTGAACTGTCACGACGCCTAAAATAATTGAAGTATTTACTAAGGGGTATAACTACATAACCTAAACTAGCATAGGATTAAAATCAATTTCATTTTAGATTATATGTTTATATACTTACTGTGTCAAGTCGAACTACCGAAAATTTTCGTGGAAAAATCGGTAAATTCGCATCTACTCACAACTTCCCAAAGAATTTCACTAAACACTACTATGACACTTTTTTGAATGTGTAATGAGTTAGTTGTTTGGTAATAACTTTTTTTTAATATAGGAATAGTGAAATGTGACCTAATTTAATTTCGTACATAGTTATTTGGTAACAGATATCCATTACTGTCTTTTCAGACATTTTTATTGAGCGCCATTTTGTTCCACTTTTTGTTTCACACAATGGATTCGAATCAATATTTTACCAATTTCTATCAATACACACTTGATTTTTGGACATAATTTAAAATACATAAATTGAATAAGTAGTTTTTAAACCGATTTTTTAAGACCACCATTTTGTTCCGTCATATTGAATTCGCACCAATTTATTCTTACATCACATTAGTTTTTTTGTGAAAAATATGTCAGTTGAATAAAAAAAAATTAAAATGATTTTATAAACATTTTATTTGGCCGCAATTTTGTTCCGCCATTTTGAATTCGTTCCACAATTGTCCTAGTTTATCTATATATCATACTTATGTTTGCACAAAATTTTAAATGAATCTAATAACTAGTTTTTGAAGCTGATTTTTTTTAATATTTGATTAGGCCGCCATCTTGAATTCATACCAAAATATTACTAGGTCATTTCTAAGGTAACGTTTTCGTGCAAAATTTAAAGTAATTTCTATAATACGTTTTTAGTGATATTTTTTTTAACATTTCATCTGGTCGTCATTTTGGATATTTACTAAAATACAACCAGGTTATCCCCAAAAGGCTTTTAATTTTTAACCAAAAATCATTTGCGTTTGCAAGACAGATCAACTGAATTGTTTGATGTTTTTTGGCATCTAGAGACGCTAAAATTTGAAGCTATGTAAAACTTTCGAGGGGGATTTTCTCATGATTGTAATATTTAATTTGGCCATCATTTTGATCAGCCGTTTTGAATTCATATCACAATCTTATTAGTTCATCTCTATATCACACTTAATTCTTGCACACAATTTAAAATCAGTTTAGTAAGTAGTTTTTCTGGCTGATTTTTCAAATATTTTTTAAGCCGCCGTTTTGTTTCGCCATCTTGGATTCTTACCAACATGTTACCAGTTGATTTCTACGTAATAGGTAATTCAAAATAAGATCACAGCGCCGTAGCCGCAGAATTGGGTACTAACCTATGGGCCATTACGCTATTAATTTCGTATATTTGCTTACATAGTTTATTGTGTCTTTTGTCGTTCTGTTCAGTTGTGTTGTCGTTTTAAATTGTTTTTTAAACTTTATTAAATATGAGATTGAGCATATTAGAATACATGAAGTATTTGGAGGGCTTACCACACTCTAAATGTGTCGTTGAAGGAGAAAATGTCCTGAATGCCGGGCATCTAATTTTGGGAGGAAAAACCGAAGCAACTAGTGAGTTTGTGAAGATTTATGGTCTATGCTTACAATCTAGTGCTATTAATTCGGATCCATATGAACTTAAAGGAACTTTATTGGTTGTTGATGAGACTGTAAAAATTAAAGAAATGCATTGCTCATGTAAAGCTGGAAACAGTGCTAAATGCGTAAATGTTTCGGCTTTTCTTGTGAAATGTATCAGGTAAAGCCACTTTCATTTTAACTTTTGATTGATATTTAAGTATTTGTATTCTGTTTAGGGAGGACAATGAAAATCTGGAAGAAGTATCCTCAACAGATATCAAATGTGTTTGGGCAACGCAGAAGCTGGTCACAAAAGAAAGGTATAAACCTGTTCCCATAGAGGAAATGCCTTGCTTTACTAATAAAGTAGAACAGAGTGATGTCAGTGCAAACGATGCTGAAATATTGATTTTTTTGCGAAAACCTTCCAAACTCTGCTATCAGCGAACACAGGTTTGTTTTTAATTAGATATTAGTGATAAAGACTGTTAATTTATGTAGACATTTTGACTTGTAGGAAAGGTAGACGGAACATCACTAATTTGATACAGTTACCCAACGACGATAAAGTTAAAAATTGTAATTTCCATCAAGCAATTTTGGTTAATGCCTGTCAATCTCCTTGTATGATGTTCTTGGCCTCGATTGAAATCCCTGCACTAAAACAATGTTGTCTAAATTTATATGCATTAATTCTCAATGATGATATTGAACTTACTATTAATGTTCCTCAAAAGTCTATACAATGGATGGATAGCCGGAAGTATAGAATAACAGGAAGCCGTTGCTATGAAATATTTACTTATTCAAAAGAAGATTGGACAAATAAAGCATTAAAAATATTTCTTTCCTGCAAAAATAAATAATAAGTTTGTAAGACACGGGGTAGAATGGAAAAGTGCTGCTAGGGACGCTTTTGTCAAAATAACAGGAATGGAAGTTGTCGATTGTGGAATGGTGGTCTCTTCTGCTAACAAATGGCTTGGATATTCACCTGATGGTATTGTTATTCATGAAGGAAGCCCAATTTATCTTCTGCAGATAAAATTTTTATTTCAAGGTAAAGTTATTCTCAATGGCCATTCAAACAGATTTACTCTCTCATAGTGAATAATGTAATGTATTTCTATCAATAACGACCAATAATATAAGTTTTAAAACTTAACCTTTAAATCAATCGTTTTATAAAAACAACTGTCCGCTATCATCTTAACTGTATTGCCGAACAACCAATATTCCTTCCTTTCAAGCTTTTCTGTTCTATTTTATTTTGTGCCTTTATTTCCCTAATAAAAATATCAAATTAAATCAATTTTAAAGAAATAAATTATTAGACTAAGATTTTTAATAAAAATGTCAACCCCAGTTAATCCTAAGTTTTAGTTACGTTACCGTCCAAGTTCAACCATTTCCACAGTGCCTGGGATTCGATGGATTCAGCAAAAAGGAATATCGAAACCCTGACAACCCGTTTGATGACTGAGGAAATGCGGCTTCAAAAACAAGAAGGTGAAGTTGAAGAAATGACAACAGCGTTGGTGTTGAAAACCAAGTTTTCCAAGGATTCCAAGGATTTCGGTAAGAAGAAAATAAAGTGCTATACGTGCGGGAAAACGGGTCATGTGCGTAAAGACTGCTCGGGTTGAGCGAAATGTGGTTCGAAAAGACATTACAAAAGAAATGTCCAAAAGACTCGAATGGGCAGCATGGTGAAAAAAGATAATCCGAAAATGAAAGACAAGCGTTTATCGGGAGTGTCGGGTTAATGGCAACGGCTGATATCTGGTTAATCGATTCGGGTGTTTCAAACTACATTACAAACCGTCGGGACTGGTTTTATGACTAAAGTTTTTTCGGAACCGTTAATGATACGCGTCGGGAATGGTGAGACAATTGCTGCATTAGGTCGCGGAAACATTAATATCGAAACGTACGCCAATGAAGCGTGGATACCGGGAACGCTTTATGATGTTCTATATGCACCGGATATAGAACATAATTTATTTTCAGTGAAGACGGCAGCCAAAAAAGGTGTTGATTTCATCATTGAAAATAATAGTAAGAGATGCATGTTTTTACGAGATAAGAAAATAGTGGCTATCGGGGTTGAATCAGAAAACTTATATCGTATTGTATTACGCGTTATCGCGTCGCTGCCGAAGGCAAAAAATTGCGACGCTAATGTTTTTGTTACGAACACCGGTGTTGATAGTGTCGATACGCTGAAGTTATGGCATGAACGGTTGTGTCATCAAAATAAACGACACGTGAAAATGTTTATGAAAAACATGGGTATTGAACTGACCGTGGATAATGATGATTTATGTGATGCGTGCGTGTTAGGGAAACATCACAGACTTAAGTTTGGTGCACGGATAACACAGCAACGAAAAATCATTCATTCGGATGTATGCGGCCCAATGCAGGTGGATAGTCCAGGCAGAAAGAGTTATTTTGTAGTTTTCAAGGATGATGATACAGGGTACCGTCAAGTTTATTTTCTTCGTGAGAAGTCGGAAGTCAAAGATAAACTTAAACAGTATTGTGCTGTGCGCGATTTGGAGGTAACATTGTTGAATTGCGTTCAGATGGTGGAGGCGAGCTTGTGAATGAAGAAGTTACGGTTTTTTTACGTAAACAAGGTATAAAGCATACGGCGACAACTCCCTACAGCCCACAGAAAAATGGAAGTGCTGAGCGTGAAAATCATACTTTGATAGGAGGCAGGTCGTTCCATGTTGCTTGCTAAACCACATCTACCGCAGTTTCTTTGGGTAGAAGCTGTCAATACAGCTGCGTATATTTTGAACAGAACAGGTCCGACGAAGTGCAAAGATAAAAGTCCGTATGAATTATAGTTCGACAAGAAGCCAAAAATTAATAAATTGAAAGTATTTGGCACAGACTGCTTCGTTCACATAGCCTCTAAAAGGCTTTTTGGTCGGATACCTTGAGGATATTAGTGGATATCGTGAGTGGATTCCAGAAAAACATGATGTCATTTTGAGTCATGATGTAGTTTTTAAAAAGGAAGTGTTATCGCCGAGTAGCATTCAGAGAGATTGTCGAAGAGAAAACCTTGAAGAAATAACGGAAGATGAAAATGCCGAGTCTTCTGGCGGTGATGCAATTGATATTGAAGATGAGAAAAATTCTGAAGAGGAAAACTGTCGAAATCTAAGAGATCGTGCAAAAATTCAGAAATTAGATTTCTACGGAGTACCAGTTGCATTAGTGGTTCAAGAACCATCAAGTTTTCAAGAGGCAGTATCATCTGAAGATTCAGAAAAATGAATGGAAGCCATGAATGACGAGATGAGTTTTTTACAGAACAACACATGGACTTTAGTCGATAAACCAGAGGATAAGAAGATTATCAAAAATCGTTGGGTTTACCGTGTTAAGTACAAGGAAGGTGACATAATTGATCGTTTTAAAGCGCGGCTAGTTATCAAGGGCTATGCGCTTGATAACTAGCCGTTGTTGATTACATGGAAACATTTAGTCCTGTGGCTAGATTTGAAACAATCCGTGTTGTGCTCAACGTCGCTGCGTCGGAAAATCTTCATTTAAGGCAGTTTGACATAAAGACAGCTTTTCTATATGGCGATTTAGAAGAGGAGATCTATATGCAGCAACCAGAAGGCTTTGAGGATGGTTCGACTCGTATGTGCAAACTTTTAAAAAGCCTTTACATATTGAAACAGGCTCCAAGATGTTGGAACAAACGATTTACAGATTTTCTACAAAGTTGTGGATTCAGGGAGAGTTCTGCAGATCCTTGCCTGTACATCAGTACAAATGGTGATCAGAAAATGCTGCTGTTATTCTATGTAGATCATGTACTAGTTGCGTCAACTAGTGAAGAAAAGGCTGATGAATTATTGAATAAAATCAAGTGCACATTTGAAACGAAGATAACGGTGAACGTGAGTTCTTTCGTTGGTGTTGAAATCAAAAGATTAGAAAATGGCTCCATTTTTATTGGCCAAAGTGACTACATAAAAAGAATCCCAATAAAATTTGGAATGACAACACTGTCAGATGTTCAAACGGATTCTTCGTTACCTTAGCGGTCCACAAAATGTTGGACTTTTGTATCACGGTAATGGTCAACTAGAAGTGTTTTGTGATGCTGATTTTGCAGGCGATAAGGAGACACGAAAATCCACTACCGGTGTAATCTGTAGAGTTAGCGGTGCTGCAGTAACCTGGCAAAGCAGAAAACAACAGTGCGTTGCGCAATCCACGACAGAGGCAGAATATGTCAGTGCGGCAACAGCAGCAAAAGACCTTGTGTGGTTGGTGCGTATTCTAAAAGAAATCGGTGCAAGTGCGTTAATAAAAGAACGGGCGATCATGTGTATTGACAATCAAAGTGCTATAAGGTTTATTAAAAATCCAGAGTATCATAAACGTACAAAGCACACTGATGTAAGATTTCACTTTGTACGTGATTTGTACGAAAAAGGACAATTTAATATTGTATATGTTCCCAGCGAAAGTCAAATTGCAGATATTATGACAAAGTCCCTGACTAAACCAAGATTTGAATATCTGCGGTCTGAACTTGGCTTAAGGCTTAGTAAGTAAGGACAATTTTTTGTTTGATGCAGATTTAGTTTTTAGGGAGAGTGTTAAGATAAGAAAAATTAAACCTGCTGTATTAATACTAAGAATATAAAAATTATTTAGATTAAGAGGCAAGCGTTGTGTTAGCATATCTTTGCTTATGTTGCACTTTCCGTTTCATTTTGTCGACGTCTAGTGCTGATAAGCAAATAAGCTTTATCCCATACTGTGTGTAACTCAACAGTTTTGGCCTTTAGAGAGGACTGTTTTACTTACAAACCCCGAAGACAGGTTGATTACGATATTCTTTGGTGGTTTTACTGGTTTTTGGATATCCATAAGTTCCTCGAACTTTTTCTGCTGCTGAATAGCAATTGCTTGATGTATCCGTTCTGCTTGCGCATTAGTAATTTCATCGATAGATGTAAATATTTGATGTTCACGTTCCTGCCTTTAATTTCGTCTTAAAAAAGGTTTGTGTTTGTATTATTGTAGTTAGTAACTTAGTGTCTATTATCTACATGTAATGTATTAAACTGACTTTTTAGTAAGTGTGTCTAGATACTAAAAGGTTTAAAATAAGATAATAATAATACAAATTGTTTTAAGTTAAAACTGCACTAAAAAAAGAAAATACAATCTTACATTCTCGACCTATTGCGGGCATATTGCGACATACGATATTTACGCCTCACGCTTTTATTTTTAGTCAACTTTTTAAACCCCTCTGTACCCGTGAAGCGAAGAAGCAAGACTTTTTTGCCATTGCTTGCCAATTAAAAATATATTCTTAATATTGTTTTATGTATTCTAAAGGTTGTCTACAATGTACTTCAAAGCCATGTGTAATTTGTATTAAAATAATAGAATATCAATAACACAAAATAAGCAATTTTCCAGCTCGAAGGAAATTATACCTATTGGTATCTTAGGAACGGTTATTCGGACCAAAATTGCGAAAAAAAACAAGCAATCATATCCAAGCCGCAATTATTTCCTCGTAGAGCCTATCTTCGCTATATAAATACGCTTATTAGGAGAATGACAAAATTATGTACATCCACGATAACGTGCAAAATTACGACGCTTGTTCTTGTTAGCGATAGTGGATCTAATTGTTTACTTAAATGTTTGTGTAATAATAGTAATAGTTTATATAAAGTGATTTAGAAATACAAGCATAGTTAAAATAACAACAGCACGCATATATATATATATATATATATATATATATATATATATATATATATATATATATATATATATATATATATATATATATATATATATATATATATATATATATATATATATATATATATATATATATATATATATACTTTATCACGTACGCGAACCCTTATAGTTGGAACATTACATGGCGATCCTGCCAGCCACGTGTACGAGTGAATAGTGAAAAAAAAACCAGTGATTATGAATGGTAAAAACTAATGATGGGAAAAACCAATTCAAAATACTCTGAAGTCACAGATACCGGAGTTGTGAATTCAAATTTCATCGTAGAAGAAGAATCACTGGCTGTCCCTCAGTTTTTTACTGCCTCGCATTGGGAGTATGGATCCTAGTAGTGATGAAGATTAAAAAAGCATACAGAAGAGGTATTAAAAAGAATTTGTCAAGGAGTATAGTTTTGCGCCCGACTGAAGCGACCTTGTTGGCACGCCGCGCCGCTAGAAGTGCATCGATGGACAATTTTGGAAGCAGCTCAGCCAAATTCCGACTCAACTACAACCAGAAAAATGTTAGAGTGTAAGTTTTATATGTATTTATATTTTTTGATAATAGGGTTATATAGTTATGGTCTTACAAGATTCATCAAGATTATTTTCAAATTAAACAGAAATTATCGCATAAACTTAAAAACAAAACAACTCCTACGATACTCAAGTTAGTCCCTAAAATTTACTATCATCTCTGTTCAGTATTAGTGGTCAACTAAATGCAAGTGAACCATTTTTGGAATATCAATGATAACAATACATTTTTTTTTGTTGAAGATGTATACATACAACGTGTACGACAATGCCTAGATATGAATTTTATTTTAATATGTTACAGCAAATATTACTGAGCTGATTGGTGTCAGATTTATAGTTGATTGGGTTGCTATTCTTATTTATATAATACATTTCCATGAACAAACGATGTTTATGACTGCTGTCCCGATTTAAAAATTTGACATTAATGTCATCAAAATGAGTTATTATTTTATTGGCGAATGTAACAACCCTGACAACGCATTCAAGACAATTTGTAGATTACATTGTGGTTTTATAATAAGGACGTTTTATCATTAACTTTAAGGAATAAGTTGAAAAACAAAGTTATATTTTAATATATTTTTGACTGGTTTTAGATAACCTTCCATTAGATGTTCTTCGAAATTTTAAGCTCTTCCAACAAGGTGGTGCACCGGCCTATGGAGACCATGGATGTGTAAGATTTTTAAACAACTTTAAACCTAACAGATGGATTGACAACAACGGGCCTATAAACTGGCCAGCACGATTACCTGATATTACCCCAATGGATTTCTCCATATGGTGTTTATTAAAGCTAGGTTATATCGAAATACGACGCAGAATTTAGATCACTTGATTATAAGAATTTTACAGGCATTTAACCAAATTACTCCTGGGATGTTAGAAATTATTCAGAAAAAGGTTATTGTAAATTCGCAAAAATGTTTACGAAACAATGGTGGTCATTTCCAAAACTTATAATAGTTGCGTTTACCGTGAATAGTTCTTTTTTAATTTTTATTAAATGTTTCAAAGTTAAAATTAAATAAAAATATTAAGGGTTCCTGTAATTTTATTTGAAGATTTTAGAATTTCTGTTTAAAAAACCGTGAAGTTTTATTAAAAAATATTTTTTATTATAAAAACCGTCAAATATTTTAATTTATAAAAGATATGACAAAAAGACAGGGCCATTTTTAAAAATTTCCTGATGATGGATTTTCTGGATAGAAACGTAGGGAAAAGGACTATTTTTTTTAAATTTTAAATAGCGATTTAATCAAATTGTTTCTATAGAATTTGAATATGCTTTTTAAAAGTCAATTTCACTCTTAGTAAGAGCGATGCGACAGAAAAAGTGTGTTTTTAATGGAATAACCTCTATCTAAATAAATTTTAAAAATATAATATTTAATATATATAATTGATTTATTTTTAATATAGCCGTTTGTAACATTTTCCTGATTTTATAATATAACTTTAAATCCCATAATACCGGAAAATATCGTAGTAAAGGTATTAATCATATAATAATAATTTGTAAATAACATGTCCACAAGTTTAACTGGGATATCATTAAATGACATCTTTGCCATATTAATTAATAAATATACCTGATCAAATAAGCATTTCCTTTTAAAACTCTTCCATGCAATTGCCTTTAGAATTTCTAGAATTTAACATTCTCTTATAAGTACTCTGAAAAGGCAATATACACTATCTTAAAATCACCGTATTGAAAACCATGTATAGTTGTGACATGCACATTGGTAGTTGGGTTATTAATATTTTCTGGTATTTTGTGACCAAAGTTATATAGCGTGTAACAAAAATAAGGAAACGGCGAAATATCTCAGGTACTGCTTACCTGAATTTAATGAAAATATGTATACTTAGGTATGAAATTATGCCGGATCCAATGGCAGTGCTGCTAAATTTACCGTTTTTCAGTTATAAAGGGATTTTTTTTTTAAATGGAACACTCTATGTTATATTACTCTTTTAAAATCTGCGAGAAAATTTCAATACTTTATATTAAGAGTACTTTTTATGAAAGTTAACAGTTTTTGCGAAAATAAGAGTCAAATACCCATAATTTATTGTATTACCTTTTATTAGAATACCTGTTCACAAAAGATTACCTGAAATGTTTTACAATGTCAGTTTTGTTGATTTACAAAAATGGATCGTTTAAGTGAAACCCAAAGAATTGAAATTTTAATTATACTAGGTTATATAATACAATAATGTTCCTCTTATAACAGAAAAAAATGGTACAATTGGCAGCAATGCGGAACTAGCCATTGGATCCGGCATAATTTCACACGTAAGTGTACATATTTTCATTAAATTCAGATAAGCGGTACCTGATTGCATGCAGATCCATTGTGAATTAATTGGTAGGAAAATCATTAAACACACGACATCCAGAGGGTGTCGATTTGAATTAAAATACAATTAAGGTACAGTTAAAATAAACTAACATAAATGCAAACAAATGTATGTGAAAATTAATTTAATTCAAAAACCTTTTAAGATTTCTCTTCTATTTTTTACATAAGTAATACAAAGTGTGTAATTCTTTCCTATATCCCAATAATTTATTAGGTACTTTTTTCTATCTCGTATATTCAACTCAAATATCTTTCAAGAGAATACCATCTTTGCTATCTTCATCATCTTTTCTCAACTCTATATCTTCCAACTCTTGAACGACCTCTGCAGATGTATTAATTTCTTGGGTGTTTTTTTCTTTTTTATCATTTTGGGTTTCCTAAAAAAATTAATTAAAAAAGAGTTTAAATTAATATTACGGGAAATTAGTTACCTCCAATTTAACTGACACAATTGTTTCGTGACTAGTACTTCTACTGGAGGAGGCATTATCGTACATAGGATTCTCGAAAGAATTATTTAAATTTAGTGTTGATCCAGCAACTGATTGACCATCGATAATACATCCCCTGTCCTCCATGTTATCGTAGCGTAATATATAGGTAGATATTGGTCTACTTCCTAGAAGTCTAAAATATTCGAGGCAGTAAATTAACATTGAATTAACAGTTATTTACAATAGATAATACAGTTCTGCCACTAGTCTACTGAAATCACTTAAGTTAAATTTATTAAAATAGATCCTATAGAATATTCCAAACCAATGCAATGTTTTAATATAATCCAACAATTACGCAGGTAATAAAAGACTGTATATTTGAAACTAATTCCATTTGTTTTATTTATTGTATTTATATCCTTTTGCGCCAAAAGCTCCATCTTGACTAATTTGGATATTTTTTTAAAATTATAGCTGTCTAACCAGAGACGTGTTATCACTACCTACTATTTATTTTTATTATAATCTTCACACGAAAAATTAGGCGCTCTGCGGAAAGGCAACACAGAGTTGCCGCTTATGTGAAAGCATAATATGTGTGTACATGAGGTAAAAAAAGTCCCATCAAAAGTACGTTTTTTGTTTAAATAAAATTAGATTTTTTATTGTTATTTTGTTAAATATAAATTTTATTAGTATTACCCTCAAAAAGACCTGAATATCAATTTGTTCTTAATGTATATCAACAGAAAATCAGGAAATAATTCTTAAGATGAATAAAATGACAACGCCGCGCTGTGCCGCAGTTGTTAGCTCAACCCCGACTTCTCGAGGGCTCTCGATGAAATTCGATAAGTTTCATTCATTATTCATTTATTTCATTCGTTGTTTCAATTTGGGTTCAATGACTCAATCGGTTGATTTCTTTTAACGGATTATTAAGGATTAGTAAGGAACATTTGGGAAATTATTAGTAGTTTTGTCGGTTTAATTAATATTTCTATTTTATTAGTAGTTTGGAGTTTTAGTTTGATCGTGCTAGGTTAGTTATAGAATTTGTATTTGGTGTTGAATTGTATCTATCTATTTAAAGCTTTAACTCCATTCGCGGGATTAAGGCATTTTAGTCCAGCGATATATAGGTTATTTCTTGCACTTTCGGGAACAATATTACTAAATAACGTAATGTATAGGTGCAAATTTAAAACACCTCATAACATAACACATTATTGCAGGTAACGGACACAAATTTGATTAGTGTGCTTTGAAATATTGAATTCACATAGTTACAACATAAATAAACAAGTTGTCAGTGTCATTAATTTCCTGATTATAAATCGGAATGGAAACTTTTGATTTGAAAAATGCAGCTGATAAGGCGCTAGAAGATATTTTGCCGTCTAAATCAAGGAAAACGTATTAAGCGCATTATCAGACATTTGTAAGATGGTGCCGTTAGCGTAACGTAGAAAATTTCAACGAAAATACGCTACTTGCGTTTTTCACGAAAAATCTAGGACTTTATCACCTTCGACGCTTTGGGCACATTATTCTATGCTGAATGCTGTGCTCAACGTTAAAAATAATATCGACATTAGCAAATTTCACAAGCTAATTGTCCTACTGAAAAGAAGAAACGAAGGATATAGTCAAAAAAAGCTAACGTCCTGACTGGCGACCAGGTTGATGAATTTTTAATGTATGCCCGAGAGTTTTTAATGATGAAGGTAGCATTTATTGTCGGTGTAGCAGGTCGTGCCGGTAGAGTAAGGAGTTAGTTGAGTTGACGGTGGAAGATGTAACTGATTTGGATCACTCAATTATAATTAATATTAAAAATACTAAAAACAAAATTAATAGAAATTTCATTGTTAAAAATTCAGGTAGCAATCTGTGCAAGCACTGTGAACTTTACTGAAATCTGCAGCAAGTATATGGGTTTAAGAAAAGCTGAGACTCCTCATTTGCGATTTTTCGTTCATTACCAAAACAATAAATATACTACGCAACCAGTCGGTAAAATACTACTACCGTAGAAAGTAGCAGCATTCTTAAATGTGCCAAATCCGTCATTATATACTGGACATTATTTTCGACGAACATCTGCCTCTTTATTAGCTGACGCTGGTGCATCTGTGGGTGTTTTAAAAAAGCATGGAGGATGGAAATCGACAGCCGTCGACGAGGGATACAACTCCATAAATAACAAAAAAACTATAGCCGAAAAAATGTTTGGACGTGGTGATGTGAATACATGTCAAATTGGAGCTTCAATAAACCCTTCCAGAAAAGGTTCTAACGAAGTATCTAGATCTGTCGCATATACTTCTACAAATAGCGTTATTAAACATACCGTCGATGAAACAAATTGATTATTTAATATTGTAAATTGTACTAATGTAAATATTCATCTAAATATAAATGAATAAATTTGTTTAATTTAATTAATTATGTGTTGCTAAGATACATTTTAGTCCCTTGGGACTAAATGAACCTCTTTAGTCCCTATTAGGAGGGACTAAGGAATATACTTTAGTCCCGAAAGTACAAAAAAATATTTATAAAAAAGCTTGCAAGGAGTTATTTGTAATGATTTTTTTTTCTCTATGAGTTGACCACGAAGTCCGAACGCCTAAGTACTAGGTACCATGGTTGCCGTAAATAAAGACAGAAAGTATATTGATGCGGGATTTAAAGACTTGCAAAAATAACATATTCTTTGGGCAGAACCAAGGATATTAAGGATTGAAGGAGAGGGTGCTCCCCATATATGTGAACAATACTCAAGGCAGGGGCTGATTTGCGAAGTGTAATGGTGATACCGGTGGTGTGAGTACTGAGAGATAATTTGTGAGATTGTAAACATGATTGTGTCTTAGTGGTGTTAAACTGGACAAGGTTCTTTGCTCCCTATTCTACGATTTTAATTAAGTTCTCGGTTAGGGATAGTCATTATTCTACGGCTATTATCAATGTTAGCCTTGAACACAGGACTAGGAAATTGTATATTAGAGTGGAGTGTGCTATCATCAGCATAGCTGTGAATAAGATTGCTGGTAGAAGAAAGCAGATTATTGATGTGTAGAAGGAATAGGGTAGGTGCCAACACTGAATCCTGTGAAACGCCTGCGTTGATTTGATGAAAGTTTGATGAATGGCCGTCAACCACTTTAGAGACACTTCTGCTGAAAAGAAATTTGGCAATCCAAGTACAAAGTTTTAGATCCAGATCTTAGACAGGAAGTTTGTTAAGAAGCGCGTCATGCCAGAAGACTTGATTAAAGGTTTTGGATATGTCGAAGACAATAATTTGGGCTTTTCCGTGAAATTTGATGGACTTAGTCAAGTTGTGGGTTGTAGGTAAGAAGAACTGCTACAGATTTTTGGTGACGGAAGCCGTATTGCTTGTCGTGTATAAGTTTAGACCTTTTAAGGTAACTTAAAAGATCATTATTGATATACGGACCCACACCATCAAAATAAATTAATTTATTATTGGAAATATTAACGTTGTAGCACAGTGCATATAGTGTTTTGCCAATGGAAATAACATTTTCTCTCTAGAATTTTAAATTTTAAGAATTAGGAAAGATTCACAATTTGCTTCCAATACATGGAATATTTCTTCTTCACTTTACAAATGCTTTTTATAATATTACGATTGTGCTGGATCGTGACAAAAGACACAAAATAAAAGACGAGGAAGAAACATCACGTAAGATTTAAAATTAAAAAATCAAGGACGGAGTCTCCGATTTGAAAAAAGGAATGTTGTTTATTATAGACTAAGTGTCTATTTATTGTGAAACAGAGTTAGAAACACTCGTTAGTTATCTACTTTAAAGTTATTATTATTATTATCTTAAATGCGCTGCATGGAATCAGTACAAGATTAATATGAATTTAATCTCGTCACGTTTGGTACATAATATCAAAGATCCATAAATGGAAGGACTTGAATCGGTCCGGATGCATCTGTGCTCGCCGAAACTGTTATTTCGTGGGCTAACCCTCGACTAGCGAACGGGAACGAGACGCGGCGTTGCCAATCACTAAATATTAGAAGAGGTCTTTTAGTTAAAAGAGGAGGAAAGGAAATTTGGCTGTTAATCTTTGGGGTTGAAATTTGATACAGATTAGCTTGAAATATAGTTTCCAGAAGTAAGCATACGTTTTAATAGAAAACAAACTTATTCCTATAAAAACCTAAATAAGTAAATCAAAGAAACAACCCTAAATATTATTTAACCGAAAAGCAGTTTTAAACCTATTAAGAAGAGGAACATTTTTTGCTTTTTGAGATACTTGTATGTACGGGGTGAGTTACTATATTATGACACCCACCATACAGGGTTATTTATTAACAAAGATAGAGAAAAAGTGTAAATACAAAAAATGTAGGGTAAGAAATATTTTTTTTTAATAGCCTATATATTGTTTATTTTTATGAAAGGCCATTCTCTACTGATTTCAAAAATATATAGTTTGATTATATTGGCGAAAATCGTTTATTAATTATTTTAGCTTAACTGCAACATTACTATAATGACGCACCCTGTACATTTTTGAAAGAAGTCAAAAAGTAATTGTCACTTTTTTAAATCAGATAATCAAAAAGAAGCTAAATAATTTCTTATTACTAAACACATCGTAAATAAGACGGGTTTTTCTTAACGAACAAAATTTGGCGGAAACAATATAAAGAGTTATTTTTGTAACGAGTAACTAAAGTCTTTTTTTTGAAACGAATCGTCGTCGTTTGCACAGGTTATTATAGGTTAATACAAGTTAATATAGCCACCACTGAAAAATATATACATCGGAGGATAGCCGCAAATTATCTTTGGCAAAAGACTGAGGCCGCTACTCTCGTCTGTCTGTATTGTAATACTTACTAAAAATAAGAATGTTTTTTTTTTCGGTTTTTCGCAACTGAATACAAATATCTAAGTTTAAATTGATTGAATCAAATATTTAAGAAAATTATATATATATACATAAGCACTGATCATTAAAGGTAAACATTTCTAATAGTTAAAGTTAGTTTATTCAGCTGCCAAAAAGATAAAAAAAAATAAATTTGTTTTTAAAAATAAGAATTCGTCTATTGTTAAAAATATATTGAAAGAATTTTAAAACGCGTCAACGTTTCAGAATTTTATTAACCGTCTAGGTAAAAACTATCCAACTTGGTGCAGAAGTATATTCTTTTTTTTTTGTTAGGATTATCGGAAAGTCAATAATTTTTTTGTATTTCATTTTTCTCTACTTTATCTTTTTACTTATTAAAAAACTGTGGACTTTCCGATACTTTTATAAAATTTAGATATATTTTATTTTGACTTTTTTTCCAAACAATGTTTTCTTTTACTAAACGACGATCGTTTTTCAAAGTCAACCATCATATTTTGTATATGGCTGAACATCCGGCGCGTTCGTTGAACTAATGAGGTTTTTTTTGGTGACCCACATCGACTACAGAAACATGATTTCTGATTCTTGTGCAACAGCAGAATCTAAAATTTAAATGCACTCCAGTGTTTCCTTAATTTGATCACCCTACCTCCAACATTAAATATCTCAGCGACGTCTTTTTGAAGTATAAAAGTAAGCTGAAGCGTGGCAAGGAGATGAAGCTTTGGTGTTTGATCAAGGTTGTTAAGCAAAACATATTTAAAACAACTGAAAAAGTACGAATCCACTGGGTTAGATTACTATTCTAAGATCTCTGGAAGAATTGTATGGTACTTCTCGTAGCCTACGCAGCTTTTATTAGCATGACGAAATTATAGTAAATGTAAAAATCATCTCTCTATGCGTTATTACCATACAACATACAACAGCTATACACTCTAACTCACACTTTTGAATTTTTGTTCATTTACTCACAGAAACCCTACAAATTAATGTTTTAACATGCTCATCTGGGACAGTACATTGATTTCTGCTTCAAAATGTCTAAAACTCATTTTTCTATTGCTTGCAAAATGTTTTTATTTATAAGGCAATTTATAATAGTAACTTGTTAAAACTAAACCTGGCATTAAAACCAGGAACAATATATTTTGTTGTGCCTAGTAGGTCACATCATATATTTTAAATTGTTTGTTTTACTTAGTGCATAATGGTAAGTATTTAAATATACATACCTGTTCTTGAGATTTAAGTTACTAACTGTTGGAGAATATATGAAAAATAGTAATCCAAACATAACAATAGCTACAAGAAGTGTTCCAAATATGAAGGATACAACATTTTTAAGGTCTCTGGTTGCTTCGTTTAAGGGTGGTCCAGATATTTCAAGTTTTACACTATCACAACTGTACGACTCGTCTGAAAGACAATTAAGAAGTTTAATTCAATATTCAAGGGTAATCCATACGTTTGTATAATATTAATTTCAGTGGCGGATCGTGGTTTTTCTGGGCTCAGGATAATTGCATTTTTGGGTCCACCATGATTTTAAAAAAGCTGAATTTTTGGATTGACAACTACTAGACTATAATAGAAAACGAGAATGCTGAACCACTTTAGAGCAGTAAATGTATTATAAACGTTTTCGAACACAAACTTCTTACCCAAAAAAAACTGAAATTAAAATACCCTTTCTGCATTTTACCGAGGTGTTCTAGCGAATTATTTTATACAAAATGGATCGTGTCGTACCGTTTTCGATTGATAGTGTAGATACATTATTTAGTCTTTCATGCCATTTTCGAAAAAGACCTTACAGCTTCGAAGCTTGATATAGGCAGTGTCAAGTATATGTTAAAAACTGTCTTCAAGAACTATCTTCACCATTTTGAAATGGTAACAGAGACATTCTTCTTAAAACATAAATGTCTTAGTAGTTTTAAAAGTGAAAACAGCTTTTCTCCAATACTATTTTTATAGATAGATATAACTGATGTTAAGTGCGATACGATAACTGAAGATTGTTTGCCTACATCTACCAAAAAATTACGCGTAACTAAAGTTACGCGACGAGGTGGCGGTGTGGGCGATTATTATTATTATAAATATTGGTTTCCAAGCCTCTTCCGGATGCAAGTATCAAAGGAGTGGGCTGGTTTCTATTAGTTCTATGTGTTGTCTTGTAAGAATTTTCTCACTATGTGGTAAGTACTGAGCAGCGCTGCCTTCTGAATGTCGATGAAGGTATTAGTATGCAGTCCTGTGATTTTCAGGTTCTGTTCAAGTTGATGATGTGATGATCGGTGTCACATGCACTTTATTCAGTCTCCACATCTACTGTATCTCGATGGCCACCTCAGCATATTTGGCCTTTTTCCCTTGATATTTATTCGAGACGTTGTTATTGTTAAGTACAGCGACATCTACCAAATAAGCTTTCTTTGTTTCCTTATTTAACATTAGACCGATTATTCGTCACCCGTCTGTCGTTGATAATTGCTCGGTCGTAGTACAGTTTGAAGGCATTATTTTCACTCACTAAACTTAGTTGGTATTTATAATAGGGCACACAGGTATTTAGGACGGTATTTTTTGGCAAAGTTCTGGTGTATGATGTTACACACTTGGTTATGTCGATGGAGGTAGTGTTTGCTAGGTAAGTGCAGCCAGATGTTATTTGCTGTACAGTCTCTGATCTCTTGCTACATCTGGACCAGTCTTGTTTGTTAGAATTCTAGGTATTTGTAGCTCTCTCCTTGGTTCATCACTTGAACTATTACTCCATGGGGTATGGCTACATTACCATTAACGATTTTGCCTTTTTCGATGTTTAAGGCTTTACATTTTTCCATTCCAAATTGCATATGAATGTCTTTCGAGAAGAGATATGTCACGTCAATAAACTTTTTTACTCGGTTATAGTTTCCATCATAGAGCTTAATATCATCTATATACAGAAGGTGGGATATGGTTCGGGAGCTGTCTCTATTGGCTTTGATGTTGAAGCCGTGTCCTTTATTGTTGAGCAACGTGGAAAGGGAGACCAAGGTGGGCTTGAGGAGTCTCCTTGGAAAATTTCCCTAACATCGGTGGTAAGAGATTGATTGCCATTTTAGATCCTCAGGTTCGTTCTCCACTGGTGCTTGATAGTTGCTAGGAAACTGATGATCATAGGGTGAATTTTCTATATTCCTGGGACGTCTATGAGCCAGGAATGTGGTACACCGTAAAACGCCTTTTTATAGTCTATAAAATCAGTGTATACGTTGCGTTGTTTTTTTCTGTGCCTGCCTAAGTACCACAGAGTCGATGAAAAGTTGTTCTTTGCATCCTTGATGGTTTCAAATGCATCCCCTCTCTTCCTCGTAAAAGTAACCTATTGTTATCTATGTCAATATGGTAATAGATGCGATTTGCAATACATCCTGTTAGGATCTTGTACATGGAGGGCAAACAGGTGATAGGCCTGTACTGGGAGGAGTCTTCTGTCATATTGCTTTTTGGGTAGTATAGTTGTAGTACCTAGCTTTAGAAACGCGGGAGTTGTCTTAAGCATTATTTCAGTAAAAGGACGGGCTATAGCATGCTTGGAAGACCTCAAATTTCTTATAGCAGAAATTACGAATATGATCAACTCCTGGCGACTTCCAGTTGCTCGTTTCCTTAATAAAGCTGCTGACTTCTTCCTTGGTGATAGAGCAAAATGCCATTTGTGGTGTTTGAATCTGATCAGGTTGTGATTGTATCCATGTAGTATTTCGTTTATACTCTTTTGATTTTTCCCACATGTTCGACCAATACTCGATCAAATCCTCTTTGCTTGGCAGCGTCTTCTCAGTATTGGTTTGATCTTTGGTGTTATTGATAACCCGATAGAACTGTCTTTGATTGGTGATGAAAAGCCAGTTCTGTCGTTTTCTCTTTGAGAATTTGTTGTATCTTTGCAGACGATTCGTTTTACCTGTTAGTTTTTGCTTTAGTGTATCTTGATACTCGTCTAATTTTTGTTGATGGTTGAGATCGGTGGATTTTGCACCTATCTTCTTAAATATCTTCCTAATGCGCCACTTAAGTCTGCTGGAGGGGTGTTCATTCTTCCGAAATTCTGTGGGTCTTCTGTCTCAAATCGTCAATTGTCTTCTCAAGTCTTTTCTGCAATATGGGTTTTTGTTGGTGTGTAGCTTTGCTTGTTTTCTTCTGAGAATGTACTTGTTGTTTATCGCTCTAAGGACCACAACGGCAGAGCAATAGATAAGTGTGTGGAGTTTTTCATACTCCAAACTAAACTCTGCTAGTTTGGTGTTGAAAATCTTGAGGATGCTGTGAGTCTCCCAACTAGTTCTAAGTTTCGGGCATTTAGGTCTTTGAGTTGAATCTAGGCCATTAAACTCAACAACAGCTTTTTGGAGTTCATTGTATATTGATAATTTTTTAATATCTTGGGTGTTGTTGGCTCTGTCAATGATGTCTTGTTCTGTTGATTCGTCTTCGCCTATGTTTTCTTCATTTCGTACATCCTCCACGGGTTCCTCTGTTGTAGGCGGAGCTACGGGCTCAACGCGTTCGTTTTCAAGTTCGAGCTGCACCTCTCCTGTAAGTTGTTCCAGGACTAGTTCAGCCAAAAGTTTATTTCGGACAGTTACTCGCCGTTAGTCAGCAATGCGTTGCTCGGTGATGTTCTGAAGATCCGAGTATTTCTGAAGGAAAGGAAATCTAGTGTTCTTATAATAGGAGCGCATTATGAAACATATCATTGCTGGTGTCCATTTCATACCCTCTCTTGGGTTTCCCTCCTTCGTGGTTTGAGGACTGGTGACTCCTCAGAAACAGCGAGAGCTAGGCGTGTGTCATCGGTGGGTGGTGCCACAAGGGTGGGGGTTGTTTTAGTAGCCATACTCGACATTCTGCTGCTTCCGTCGCTAGTTGAGGGAGACTGTAACTCACTTAACACACAGGATCCTCTACCTAAATCCTGAACGCGACAAGAGGTTATGGTGGCATAATGTCGATTCACCCGTTTACTCCGCAAATTGTTGCATTTTACGTACTGCCAGAGATTTTTATACTCTGCAAACGAGGTTTGCTCCTCGGGGAGTAATAGGAAAGGAGGTAAGGGAGAAGATGGGTTTTTGGGGACGGTGTTGAAATAAGAGGGTATAGGACAGCGGAGAGCTTGCTAGAGTACCTAGGGAGAGCATGCTTGTGCATAGAAAGATACAAAAGCACTTCTTTATACCCCTGATGTTTCATTATTATATTTATTTTATTATTATTTTTATTTCTTATTATTATTATTATTATGGTGGATTTTGGCAGATTCTATTAATTAATCGTTTAGTGAACACAGCTTGTGGAACAGACATTTTTTATTTCTAATAAGAAAAATCGAATTTTCTATATATTTATACAGAAATCAATAAATTTCCTTTGGTACTACTCAACATCGATGTACTTTTAAACCCTCTTCAAGGTTGGTGTGCAAAAATGGGGCAACTAAATCTGTCACTATCTGACACTCTATATGGAGATTGGTTGTGATATTCACATCGCACAGTAACCCGACGGATAAGGAAAAATCAATTTTTTGGGTGTTTGTAAAGGAAACAATTTGAAATAAAAATAAACAAGCATTATTACCATAGTATTTCCATGAATAAATTATAAAAAAAAATGGTAAAACACTGTGAAACAACAGGAAAACTGATTTTAGATGAATACGAAAAACAAATTTATATAAATATACTTTTTTGAGGAAGAAAGGATAGGTGCGAAAATACATTTTTGTAGTAAATCTGTTTAATACTCGTCAGGCTCTCCTGCAATGGCATGTTTTAATTTTCTGTAGTATAATCAAATGCAGATATACTCTTCTTCACATAGTAAAAAAATTGATGTAGGTTTTTTTCATAAGTCGTAAAACTTAATGAAATTCCTCTCAATACTTTATTTTTTTATAAAGTGGGTAACCGAGTTGATAAACAAATTGCATCAATGTGATATAGCGGCCATCAATCTGGACACTACTGTCTAGAGGTATAGAGGCCCAGCTAGGTGCGTGCGAGTTGGCATGCAATGTGCGGTTCATTGTGCAAATCCATCTGTAATGGCCTTAAGTTGGACCCTATTAATAAATCAAAGATATGATCTATTTAAAATGGTTTAAATGATTCCGATATCAAAGATATCCAGTTTTATTAATTTTTATTTGAACAAACAAACAAATTTTACACAAAAAACTTAAATATTGTACTTAGACGCTCTATTATCATTTGTGTTTTTCCCCTGTGCTTTTTTTGCAGAGGTTTGTTCGTATAGGTTCAGTCAATCATAACCTGCCCACTCAAAACTAATTTTTAGTTCCTAATTTCTTTTGTTTTTTGTTCGTATCTATTCTAACTTGGCATTTCCTTTTCTCACAAGTTGATACAAATATTAAAAAAGATATTAAATAGCTGTAAATAAATAGTATTTTCTTATTAAATATTGACCATCTGGATCCTCGACTTTTAATAATTCTTACGGTGCCTTGGTTTTTAGGTGAAATTCATTTCACACCGCACGAGATTTCAGACTTTATTGTGTTCCGGTTATTGACTTCCTTGCTATTTATTTATGCCAAACAAAACTTTTACTAAACTTTTGTTATTATTATTAACTAGAGATAAGAATTCTTTTCGCGATATCGATAACTATCGATATAATTATCGATAACTATTGATAGTTTTCGATAGTAATTAATAGTTAATCTATCAGTACTTGTTTTCTAAATAAAATATATTTTGGTAATTTTTTTCACCCAATATTTCTGTAGTATTTCTTCTCTAAAAAAGTTCCGTGTTCGTTTAGGGCTCTCAGGCCTCTTAGCATGAATAATTTTTTAACATTTATTTCCTAATAATTGAGCGTAAAAATAAGAAAAAGCAAATGTAAAAATCTCTTTAAAAGAGCTTTTATTTCTAAACTATTACACAAAAAAATAATATTTCGCGTATGAAGCTTAAGTATGGTAAAGCTGCAGATGAACCCCACCCTCACTGATTAAGGGCGCAAGCAGTACATACTTAATAAAACGTGAACCTTTAAAAATTTGAATATATTTTTATTTTTCACGGCTTGAGGCTTTATTTCAAGTGTGATGATGAAGTCTCACGCCTCAAGCTTTTAAGAAAATATTCAAATTTTTAAAAGTGCTGTGTTTATGTACGATTTATAAAGTATGTACTGCTTGCGCCTTTGATCACTGAAGAATTCGTATTGCAACCTTCTGGCTCCATTATCGGACCAACTCAATGGAACCATATTATTGCATTGTCATCAAGTCACACAGGTATGCTATATTTTACCTGAATCGGATGCCAGCAAGTGCTTGAAAAATGTATTACAAATTTTGAACAGGGAAGACAGACATACGAAGTAAGTAAGTTAAATACCAGCTTCATAACTTTCAATTTGCAAAAAAGTCAATAATATTAAAATATGATTGACTCCTGTGCAGCATACCAAATATCACGACCTTCATAGAAGAAAGAAGTTCGATCCATCCCCTTCTCGACCTATTCAATATCCGCTGATCTATTCAACTATTAAATTACACAGGGCAGTTTTTTATTGTTTATGTGTATCGTTGATCAGGATGCCCCATTATTTGTCAATATGGCAATAGAATTTCTACCAGTAGATAGCTAATGTATTACGTTTAAATTTGCAGACACTGGTGTTCCTTTTAAATTAAAGTCCAACAGAGGACCACAACTCACTCGTTTTTAAGAACTGGAAGAATGCTTGTTATTCATCTACTCCATACTTTCCTTAGAGTAATGGACATGCAGAAGCAAATGTAACGGTGCAACCGTATGATCATGTCGCAAGTAAGTTAAATACCGCCTACTTTGCAATAAGGAATCTAAAGAACACTTTAAAACGAAAACTACTTTTAAATACCTAGTACGCACTAGCATATAACCATCTAAGCTATGGTATTATTTACTGGGGCCAATCAACAGATTTAAACAGAATTTTTATATTACAAAAAAGAATAATTAAAAAACATTTTCTCATTAAGTCCATAAGACTCATGTAAACCCTACTTCAAACAGTATAAAATTCTTTCTCTTCCATGTATTCTAATTTTACACTCGGTATTATAGTGGTCATCTAGAACTACATAATTATGGTACAAGAAACTCCACCAACATTTATATACCTCCCTATAGAACTAGCACTTTTCAAAAAAGTCCTTACTGTTTTTGTGGGAATATGTACAACCAACTACCAGCAAGCCTAAGAGAAATACCTTCTTACACAAAATTTAAGAAAAATACAAACAGTTATCTTCTTGAAAAAAGTTATTATAATGTTGGAAATTACTTTTCAGTTTTGCAATAATTGTTTTCTGATAGTTAGTCCAATCTTAATATTGTTTTAAAAATGTCTTATGTTATCCTTTATTTTTACACTTGACGTCATATCTATTTAGATCTTTTGGCATAAAGTGAAATAAATAAATAAATAAATAAATGGCAATAAAATTTTTAATTCTTAACAAATGCCGAGAATATACTAAAATAAAGAAAGAAAAATATTTTCCAGCTCTGTTGAAGTGGCGAAATACTCCAAAAGCTAACGCAGATCCCTTTCTTAAATAGGATCTATATAGACTAAACATATTTTATAGAAAACATAATTCAGAAGCTATTCCGTAAATTTGAAAAAGTAAATAATGTATGACAAAAAATAATAGTACAGTCAATATACATAATTCCTAAAAAAATTGCAAATGCAAAAGAACTCGAGTCATCTAACGAAATTGTATGTCCTTAAATCACGGTGCTTAAGCGGCTGTTTTAAATATACACGCCCTCCGATTTTAAAGGATTGAGTGGTTTAATTTTTCTTGATAGTGTAGCGTTTTTTATAGATCCTTTTGGATTTTCTTCGACTACCAATTCTTAGGTTGTGTAGTATAAAATGTAGTATACTTCTAAATTATATTTACCTACCTGACTAAAAATTGATTTTTTTTTTCAGAAGCAATCGGATCCATTTTGGCAGTATAATTACCTTTTTTTATGTAAAAGTGCTAAACCAAAAAAATGTTATAAAACCTAAGACGATCCACTAGTCCTTAAAAAAGACGCGTGCAATGAAACTATACTCCATGAAACTCATACTGTATATGTACTATTAGGTCAAATTCTTATCAACAAGAACAAAAATTCTTACAATATTTATTATACTCTGAATTGACAGTGTCCACGCACTTTTCGTTTTCTGCTATAAAATGTTCTTATCCCGTATAATTTTTTCAAAAAGCCGCGGTTATATTCATATTTATTTATTAACTGTAGAAGTGAAATTTACATAATTACAACTACCTTATTTGAGAATATTTTACTGAGTAATTAAATTTATGTCTTTTTGGGCAGTCTCCTGGCTAGGCCACTTGTTTTAAAGTTCATTATCGAATTTTGGCTTACGTTCTTATTAATAAGTGTGTGTGTGTGTGTGTGGATGGTAATTTAATAAAAATCTATTAAACCTGTATATGTCTTCCTTACCATATTGGTTTTTGATTGAGTTTGGCAAATCTAGTTACCGATATTTCAAATAATAATAGGTAAATTTAAAAAATTTATTTAAAAATGGAAACTATATCGATATCTATGGGAATATCGATAGATGGGTTGCTATCACCTATCGATAGATAAAATCTAATATCTCTCATCCCTAGTCATATGTTCTTTTTAACAGGCGATAGAATGTATCTAAAATTATATTTAAGGTATATTATTTCGCATGCAGCCGTTAGCGTTTGACGTCACATGGGCATCTTGATTCGTAATTGGCAATGAGGAGAAATAAATGGGAAATACTGTTTACATTTAGAATTTCTGCACTTTCTGATGATTGAGCTTAAATTTGGCATATGTACAGGGCTTTCATTTATATTTTGGCACCTAATTAGATGTTTAACTATCATAGATACAAAAAAAAATAAATACAAGAATTGTAGGATTTTTTTTTGTATTATTTTTTAAGAATATACAACATTTTAAGATATGATTAAAAAGTTGAAACATATATTTATTTATTTGTAGTTGTATCTTATTTTTTCATTAATTGCGCCCCTTACTGTTGATTATGAATATACAAAGTTTGTTAGCTCTATCGACCGAGAAAATTGACATAAACGTGAAAAAGCTCTCTTCTGACAACCCATAGAATTAATAGGAATACATTGCCTGTTACGGCACGATTTTTCTCAAGTTTTTCGATTGCCTTTACAGATATCAAACCTAGAATATAGGAAGGAAAAGGCGCATTTAGTGAAATAATAATATACAGGGCGTTCCATTTAAAAAAAAAACTATAGGTTATGTGTATAAACTTTGTAATAATTTTAAAATTTGTTGATACACTTACACAGAAAAATCCTACAACTTTTGCAATCAAAATTTTCTTGTATAACCTATAGTTAAATCTAAGCTAAATGAAAGCCCTGTACATAGTTCGAGTGATAGTATAATATTACACTGCCGTATATAAGCAATTCAAGATAGCTGCTTCAAAATGTCATTCAGTTCCACTAAAAATCGATATTTCAGGGTTTTTAAGAATGCAAATTACGATTCTTTTTCATATTTTAATATTTTATCTTTCTACCGTAAATCTATATCTAAGAGTTTTCAAGATGCTAAAACAAGGCGAATCCAGCTAAAGATATCCAGTATTGAATGTAAGGGGAGACAGGGGGAATCCGCTGCTCCCAATATTTTAGACTGTCAGCAAAATCTGATATTATCGTTATTATAATATGCACTTTGTTGACTGACGATTTTTTAAAGTTTATTTGGATTCTGAATATTTTTGCATGCTCTCTATATTATATCAGAATATGGAACAATTAATCTTTTTATAAATCTTGTCAATACATGAATGAAAACTATATCTTAAAATATGCCATGTATCAATTTGCGACGTTTTATTAACTTCTTGCATTCATTCTTATAGAACATAATAATGTTATTCTTATATTTTTCATTTAAAAGTATGCAGGACTGTTCTTGTCATACCTTTTAAGAACATCCAAAATTTTTACAAACTATTAAAAAGTTGAAAAATATACATAATCTCTCTGCAGAAAACTGCATATAAAATAATCAAAACTAGTGTTACTTTCACATAGAAACTAAATAGTAAAAACTTTTATTAAAATGAACTAATCACTAAAAATAAATTACGTTTTGTGGTATGATTGGATTGCGTCATTTTATTAAAACTAATTAACAAATCTAAAAACTTGTCGCGATATTGTTATTGCCTGCCTGACTGAATTACAATCAAAATTTAAATGGAAAGCGTCATATTATTGATATTTCAGTTTTCAACAAACATTGCTCATTTATCTTGCAAAAAGCATGATAAATCATTAATACGTTTTGTAAATAAACAAAATCTTAGAAAACGCATATATACTGCAATAATCAGATATATAAAATGTAATGGAATTTCAAAGAAAATGTGCTAATAGTGCAGTAAGTACTGCGACAAGCCAAAAGATTTTAATTTGGATTATTTTTTAAGAAAAGGTAATCCATCCAACATTTTGTTTACTTCAATGTGTTCATTATAAGATGAACTTCCTACCAAAACCAAAAGATGACCAGAATTCGAGGATTCTTAAATCCTTCCAGAGCCGGGGTAATTATTCAGTAGTATTCAGTATTCACTTGTATCTGTTTATTATTCCTTTACATTTAACTGATAGTTCACTTACATACCAAGTTGTTTACTGATAAAAGACTTAAGACCGATAATGTACACTAGTAGCCATATTCGAGTGTAAATTGATGCTGTCATGGTATCAGATGGTTTGTAATGAAATGGAGAGGTATCATCAACAACCTCTAGAAGGAACGGATCAAATTCAGGTAACAATACTATATCAATGTATTACCAGAACGCTGGTGGTATTCGTACTAATCTCCAGGAAGTTCATAATGCAATTTCAGTTTCAAGTTATGACGTAATGTTAAGTGAAACGTGGTTAAACCAAGACTTCAATGATATGGAACTGTATCCTCTAGGGTTTGATGTTTTGAATTCGACCGTGGTCAGAACACTAGCAATAAAGAGAGAGGTGGTGGTGTCATGACTACCACTTACCTCATGTACATTGGGGCAACGATGAATACGGACTATTAGTGACCTATTCAGAAAACTCTCCTGCATATTTGTTATTAAGCTATTTTAGTTTTTTGAATGTCTTTCAATTAAATTTTATTTTTTAACAGTCGAAATGTGATAATGGATTTGGTATTGCCGGGTCTGAGCGGTCTTGTGGTAGACATAGCTAGCCATTTAATTTTGCCCAATAGTATTTATCATAATGCTTTAAACTTTGACTTGATAGTGGGATCTTTTGAGAAACACTCTAATTATGAAGAATACTTTTAAGATTTTAAAAATCCAGACTATACATTTCTCTTACTGATTATTTGGTAAGTGTGAACTGGGACATAATTGAGATCTTATCTCTTGATGATGCAGTTCAGCATTTTTATAACATACTTTATAATTCTTTAGATTTGTTTCGAGTGGTTGTAGAGTTATTTATCGCTTGTTTTGCGATTTTAGGATCTAATGTAAACATCTAAGCGAAAGTTGTTACAGGAATTGCATTAATAAGATCGAGTCTAATATTGCTGATAGCCCTAGATCATTCTGGGGTTACATTCATGAAAAAAGACAAAATAATCTTTTGTCTAGTAATGTTGTTTATGATAATACAATTAGACAGGATAACATGGAACTGGTAAACCTTTTTGCTGTTTACAGTTTTTTAAGAACGAAGTCTTAGTAAATGAACCAACTTTTTCTTTTGAGAAAACCGTTGATATTACTGAATACTCTGTTAGCTTATCAAATATTATAAATGCAATAAACACTATTCCAAATAAATACAGCAGTGTCCTGATGGTATTCCAGGAATTAAAAAGAAGACACATGTCTTCACTTTAACACCGCCATTATATAAGATTTTTAACAAATCGTTAAAAAAAAATAAAAGGAAATACACCATTCCTTAATGTTGGAAATTCAGTTTCCTAAAACCTACCCATAAATCGGGCTCAAGGGAAAATGTTGAAAACTGTAGGGCGGTTTGAACTCAATCAGAAATACCTAAACTATTTGACCATCTAGTTACAGTTATGCTCTCTTGCGACTGTCGTAACTTGGTCAAACCTGAGCAACACGGGTTGCATCAAAACATTATGACCCTAGATCTAACCACGGCATGGCGAACAATCGACCAATCAAATTCGATGTTCTGTTTTCAGGGTCATAATGTTATTGTACTCCAGATCGAGGGTCAGAATGTTTTTATGACCAATCAAATTCGATGTTCTGTTTTCAGGGTCATAATGTTATTGTACGCCAGATCGAGGGTCAGAAAGTTTTTATGCACTATAGCATCAAACAGCATATATTATATTAGGTTTGGAATACCTGATGTTAAACAATATTTTAAAAAATTAAAAGAGAAAAATTATAAGATACAAGTTTTTATTAAACCATGTAAAAAAACGTACATTGCGGTGCAAGAAAAATCAACCAGTGCAACCGCATTATATGCCTTATTCCTTGAAAGTACTATATCCTTAAATAACCTAACGCTTATCTCACAAAAATTATTCGTTTGATGCCCGTGCGTTGTAGTATCTCTATAGGCCAAACTCCAATATTTCTTCCTATTCCAGTAATCTGTTAAATATTGTTGCCATGTTGGCAGTGAACTAGCATTTAAAATTGCTGTGTTGAATTCCTTAGTAGCTAAATCTTCTGTAGAAGCGATTAATATATTTTAAAAATTTTGATAAAGGTCTTTTCCACGATTTGGCGGAATATTATGTTTTTTCTCCCACAATTAGCGCTATATAGATTATGATACATGGAATCGACAGAGTAGGGTTTACATAGGGTTAGAAAATCGGTTTACACAGGAATGAAACAGGTATCACTTGTCTGCAAAACTGCTCAGGAGAATCTGACCCTAGATCTGGCGCACAGTAACATTATAACCCTGAAAGCACAACGTCGATTCTGATTGGTCGATTCTTCGCAACGTGGCTAGATCAAGGGTCACAATGTTTTAATGCACACGGGTTTACCCGAGGTAAGTCTACGTGTACAAACTTGCTCATTTATGAACCCCATTTATTAAATGCAATGAAAGAAAGTCTGCAGGTTGATTCTGTCTATACCGACTTCTCTAAAGCGTTTGATAGGGTTAATCACAGTCTTCTTATTGCAAAACTCAGAGCCCATGGTATTGATGGTTCAATGTTGAATTGGATTGGGGATTTTCTGGTGGGCAGGGTGCAGGCTGTTAAGTATGGTAATAGTATATCCAACATGATTTAAGTATCATCTGGAGTCCCACAGGACTCACATTGTGTGCCCCTTTTGTTTAATCTCTTCATAAGTGATGTGGGCTTCTATATTAAACACTGCCCGTTTTTAGCTTTTGCAGATGATATGAAAATTTACAGGTCCATTCAATTTGACAAGGATGCCAGTTTGATGCAGGTTAACTTAAACAACTTTTATCAGTAGTGCATTTTGAATCATATGGAAGTAAACGTGAGTATGTGTTTTAAGATCACCTTTTCTCGCCTCAATAGCCCAGTTTTATTTCCTTATCATATAGAGACTACACCTGTTTGGGTTGTGGGCAGTATTCGAGATGCCCTCAACCGTACTAGACTTAAAATTTCTGGGCAATCAATCACACCAACCACAATCTTATAAAGCAAGGTGATATCAATCAATAAAAGTTCTCCGCCTCTGCAGCGATATCAAATTTAGACGCTGTTCCATAAAGGGATAAATATTGTGTCTCAATAAGCCACACTTAAAAGCAGCACACTTTAAATATTTGTTGTCTATCTATCGATAGATTTGGTATAAGTGTCATACTCCGGGCACCATACTATGGAGCAGTACTCAAGAATTGGCCTCAGTAATGCACAATAAAGAATTTTCAAAGAGTACGATGAAACATCCTTGGAATTTCTACGAACGGATCCCAACATTTTCAATGATTTGGATAATATATTTATAATGTGTGTGGAAAATAAGACTTTACTATCAAACTCACCTGAAAGATGGGGCCAGAATTTTGAGACTTTCTTTAATGAACCAGTTACATGACTGCTCAGACTAGCAAATGATGATTGTGATATGATAGATTTGTTCATCAACAGATCGATCAATGCCTTTAAAAAGCGTAGTAGAAAGGTGATAGTTTAGTTACTGTTTCTGGTTTTAATATTTTACTATAAAATACAAATAGCCATCATTTTAATCTGTGATTGTTTTTGTATCAATGTGATATGTGTTGGATTTAGAGATCTGAATTGTTATTACATGTTTATTTTTATGGTATTTTATAGACTATAAGATAATGTTTAGGCAACATATGAAAAAAATGTAACGTAATTACGTAGATAAATAGATAAATAAATATTTTAAACCAGCTCGTGTGGATAATTGTATTTCATCATTAGCGGTATAAACAAAAATCAGCTGATCGATCCGATAATCTCTATTTCTTTAATATTTGTAATTTGTGGCTGTTGATAAAGTGTTCGTATTGGAATGTGTAGAATTCGTTATTAGTAATAATAAAATATCCTTTGTTAGTATTTGAATAAAAAGTAAATTATATGCAAAACTCCGTATTTTCATCTGAAAGGATCATGTTTAATTTTAATTAAGTTATGTTTTTAAATTTCCACATTATAGTTATTGGAATGTGAAAAATATAAGGCGGTTATAATTGGGACTCTAAACTCAGAAATTAATTGTAAAAACGATTTCAAAAAACAAGAACCTATAAACACAGAGCACTAAAAAATTAACAAAAGCTGCCATAAAATCCGAAAACAGCAAAAAAGTTAGGTTAGTCCTAAAACCAGCGCATTCGAGTGAAATGGTTATTGTTATTCTGACTTCATGGATCTCTAACCACTGTCAAAAAAAATCTGACAATTTTATATCTATCAAAACCAGAACCGACTTCTAGTGGTATATAAATGAACCAAGAATCTTATAGTAAGCCTGAAGTTCACCGGTGAGTACCTACGTCGTGGGTTTTTATTTCGAGTAGTATATCTGTTAAATCCAGGATATTGTAGTAGTTGTCTTCTACTAAACTACGCCCTTTGTCAAAGTAATCTTTTAATAAACTTAACACAATTGTATTTCTCTTTCGGCCCGCAGTTTCAGTGTTACTCCTACCTTTGTAATACAAATTATCTCTAAATACCTTGATGCTTTTCCAGGAAAATATGACAAAACTTATAATTTTGTATATAGTTACGTTTTAAAAATCGAATTGTGTTGGTTAGCCCTGGTTATGTCTTTTTTTAAGGTGATGTAAAAAGTGTATCTTTATTAAAATAAGGAGCCAGACTTTTTTATTTTATTTTTAAACAAAACCTTCTTTTATATTCTATATTGGATCCGTCCTGGGTTAACACAGGATTTGTCAATAATATGTTTGTATGCAAATAAATAATAATATATAAAAGCCTCACTGATAATCCGATATATTAGAAAATGAGGAACTGAATGGCTGACAGAAAATGGTACTTTATGACTGGCCAATCTGTCATGTGACCCAATCGGGGATTTTGATTGGAAACTCATTTCCTTGCAATTAAATTCTCGTGTAGTACGTATAAATCAGGGTTGGTCGTCACTTAAGTCACTATTTAAATATGACCGTATAAGTGACTTGGTCACTTTCACATCTAAATAACGGGTCATTTTTAAAAATGACTGAAATTCACCAATTTTTGAAAATTATTGCATATATGACCTAAAATACCAATTCATTTACCTTTATAAGTGACCGATTTATAAATGACTGTTAAAAAACAAAAGCATTAAATGCCTTTAAATTTAAATATATTTAATATATAATCTTTGTTTGGTATCTATTGAAAGCTTAAGATAATAATACCCTTTTAGGCATACTTTCGAACGTTTAAAAAAAACATATAAATGACAATATGTAACCGAGCCATAAAAGTCATCAGCAACTAGTGTATAAATGACCGATTATTTGCCAACAATAGTATAAATTATGAATTTGAGTAGAGTGGTGACCTTTCTTGGACAGACAAGAGCTTACACATCGAGAATATGCTTGGTACAGTAGAGAACCATGCCCTGCGCACTTTCATCATTTGACAGAGTTTGAGAGTTTCTCTGTTTGTAAGTGCTCGCATTAATGAGAATTGTGATATTGCTTGTTCCCAAACGTGTGCTTCTGATATTATTGACAATAATTGTCAAGTGCACACTGCAACAATACTAAGAATACTGTAAAAATGCACTATTTACCCTAATATTAGACTTATTATTAAAAATGGATAATCTTCTAGTATTGCAGTTTTTTTTACAAGCTATACTTTGTGGGAAGCATTTTGCAGAAGATGTTACATTTCCCACAGAATGGAATCGTACAAACTTCAAATACAATACTGTGCAAACTTTACTTCTTAGTTATGTATAAAAGATCATTAAAGCTTTTTAATATTCATTTACCAGACTGGAGGAATAAAACTCACATTTTTTTATGTACGTGGTGGTTTGGATTTTTTTAAATTATTTTCTCTTATTTACAATAAGCATTCAAACAAGCAGTATAAAACTAGCTTTTAAAATAAATACAGTTACAACACAAGAAACATCTACAGTGGAAATTCCTACGCATGCTGGTGAAGTTATAAATTTAGATTTTTATGTTTATAGAATACTTATATAAACCAGCATATTCTTGAATTTATTTTATTTATTAGATATTTTTTATTTATATTTAACATCGAGTTGAGATACTGAAGGTATTAATTTTGATTTTTATGTTTGGTGAATACATATATAAAGTAGGATATTTATTTATATTTTCTATCATTTTTTTTATTTACAGTAATTACTGATACAAACCAACTAAACGAAGGTAAAAATTAAAATAAATAACTACTTAAAAGGAAGGGAGCATATAACATTTATATTTGTATACTATATACACTTGTAATAGCTAGGCAGACTAGAGAAAGACTGTTATGATTGTTGAATTATGGATTAAGTATTTGACCAAGATCTTCTATACATTGTTTTGTACGTGTTGAATACCATAGCTAAAAGAAACATCTTGTATTTTAATGGCCGAATCCTGCCTGTACCGATAAAATCTTAAGATATGATGCAAATATGCATGATTTTTGGTCAAAATCCTTTTTCATATCACATCTTGTTTATTAATAATAATGATATTTATTTTTTCTTTTCAGGAGCTTCAAGACTGCTTAAAAATTATCTCTTACTGGTCACGAATTTGGCTCCTAAAGCATGTAAGCTTTGCGATGTGGCCAAGAATTTAAAAAATATCAAATGTCTGGATTCTCAAAATGCCTGAAATAAACAAAGAATTTCTAAAGCTTTACATTTGCTGACTATCCACATTTTCTGAAGACTAAAGTTAAGAAGAGGACATTGAACTTTATAAACTACCAAATAAATAATAAATGGTGTTGTTAACAGAAACTCTTTTTTATTTCTGTGATTTATAAGACTTAGTTATCATGACTATTAATGTATAAATGCACTTGTGTTCCTCCAAGTCTAAAACAGGATTTCGGAGAAGAGCGATTTAAAAGTGACTTAACTAAGTAAGCCTTAACCGTTGGGTTTAATAAACTTTTAGTACAGAGTTCCATCAGAATCTTGGTTTGACAAAGTATGCTTCTGATATACACATTTAGAAATCAATGTTTTGTTTATTTAACAAATGTATGTAGAAAATCAGTGTTTTGTCAAATAATTTAATTTAAAACTAAAACAAAACACTGATTTCTAAATACATTTTTATGTAAATATTTAAAATTCTATATTTTAGAACAGTGCGCTTTAAAAAAGTTGCAAGCTCCGTCACGGGCAGCGCTGCAAATGCGTTTTGACACAGGGTTTAAAGTCACAAATCTCAAAAGTTTTGCTAATCTATGGCGAAAACATAAGACGGTTGATAAAGAACCTATATAAAAATATCAGAAGATGCATATGGGAGCCAAAGTGTTAAGAAATTTGCTCTTTTAAGTATACAAGTGAAGGACTTCTACTAAACAATCCGCCAGTATCTTGCTTTATTATAGAATTTTGAACTAGTAATTAAATATTTATTTGTGGAGTAAAAATATAAACTATTTGTGAAAAACTTATGCTCAATGATTATTTTATTGCAAAATGAAACCTAATGTCAAAACACGAGCTCAGACTATTAATAGAGCGAATTTTTGGATGATTTTCTAACTCAACATTACGCCAGCTGCAGGGATCTGATGAAATCGTGTGTATCGTGTTTAAAGAAGTATAATTTTAATTAACTTACCTTTGCGAAGCACGTTATAAAAGTCAGTTGCCTCTAATATACTCTGTCCGGTAAATTTTTTCTCTGTAAAGAAGATTTGTATCTCTGACGTAATATCAGAGATTTTACTTGCGTGAGTATAACTCTCGTATTCTTTTAATTTGTTAATTATTTTATCTAACCTAAATCCCGTTCTCAGTTTTTCAATGATGATCGACGCTCCTAAAATTTAAAAATAGTATTAATATGGAAACAACGTTAGTTTACAATTACGTACCACATTGCGGGACACTACAAAATCCTCTTGGTTTAATTGGATCTTGGCAACCTAGGGCGTGATCTTTGGGTTCAATGTATTTACAATAGGTGGGCGATAATGTGTCTACTCCAGTTACACAGCCAGTAGGATCTTGACAGCTTAGGTTCACAATTCGAAAACTAAAAAGGTCGTTTAGCGAGTACTCGCGACCCAATGAAGCTAAGGAACAAAACAAAAATATTTTAAAATTTGGGAATAATGTAGCAAATAATAAATAATGATTCGGAAATAGGTACCGAAAATTCAGCGTGTGATTTTCAACTTATTCTAAGTATAATAGTTCATATACGCTTCTTTGAAAAAACGAATATCTTTCAAGGTACAAGGGCAAGATATTATTATTTTACTTCCCCCCTAAAAGGAAAGTTTTGTATTTGTGAAAAAATCACCCTACAAGATTTTTTCAGGTCTTTACATTTCAGGGTCCCTATATGCCGGAAAACATGGTTTTTCAATTCTGTCGGTCGTTCTGTCTGTCGGTCGTTTTGTCTCTCGGTCTGTCTGTTCGGGGCATAGTTAAAAATTATTTATCAGATTAACTTAAAATTTTGGTCAAAAATTGAGGATCATATGGAGATGATCGGGTAACATTTTGGTGGAAAATTAATATGGCGACACAAAATGGCGGACTAGTCAAATGTAAAAAAAAACTATTATTCAATTTACCTCAAATAAGTATCAAAATCAAGTATTAAATTGTAATCAATTGGTAAAATTTTTGGTACGAATTCAAGACAGCGAATTAATAAAATATTTAAAAAAAATAGCCTGGAAAAACTACTTTATAGAGTAATTTCAAATTATGTGCAAGAATTAATTGTGGTATATAGAGATGAACTGGTAAAACTGTCGTACGAATTCAGGATGGCCAGACAGAATAGCGGCCAAATGAAATGTTTCTAATCGTGAAAAAAATTTTCGTTCATCTGTACGTTTTGCCAAAAAATATATTTTTTAATTCCCTTGGTCTGTCTGTCGGTCTATCCGAAAACTACTTACCCGATTGACAATAATTAAAAGTTATGTAAAGATAACCTCAGAATATTTCGATAAAAATTTAGTATGGCAGAAAAAAATGACCACCTAGTGAAATGTTAAAAAAAATTATTACTAAAAACAATTATCCAATTTACCTCAAAAACAGCAAAACGAAATGGCGGCATAATAAATTATTTAAAAAAGCATCTTGAAGAACTACTTACTAGATTAATTTCAAATTGTGTGCAAGCATTAAGTGTAATATAGAGATAAACTAGTAAAATTGTGGTACACATTCAAGAGGGCGAAACAAAATGGCGGCGAAATAAAACATCCAAAAAAATCTAAAAATGTAAAAAATCTTCTAAAACATAAAAAAATTCTTCTTATTCAATTGACTTCGAATTTTGTATGTGATATAGGAATAAACTGGTACGAATTCAATATGATGAAACAAAATGGCGCTCTTAAAAAATCAGTGTAAAAACCACTTATTCAATTTATTTTAAATCATGCCCAAAAATTAAGTGTGGCATAAGTAGAAACTGATAAAATATTCGTACGAATCCAAATATGGTGAAACAAAATGGCGGCTAATAAAAATGTTTGTGAGAATACAATATACTAAATGACTATGTGCGGAACTAAATTGGGTTACACTTTACTATTATTCATAAAGACAAATATTCATAACGAAGGAAGTTCCGAGTAAAGGAAATTTACCGATTTTTTAAATTTACATCCGCCATTTTTAAAGGTAATTGTATGAAAATTAGAATACATATTGCTTTTAGTAGTGTCTACAGAGTGGTCATCTTTTGGGGGCATAGCCCCTTTTAGTGCCTAAACTTTTTTACGTTTTGACATTACCCAACTTAATAGCTTCACCAAATTGTTCGCTTAATTCGCATACGTTCTTGTCTCTTGAACTTTTTCAATATTCGACACCATTGGAAGCTATTTAGCAAAATATCCATTCGCCCATAGCAAATTGAAAAAAAGAAGGTTTTTGTACTGATATTAATATGTAAGGAATTGCATTTTGCAAAATAACCCTTAAACATATAAAAAAGTGCAAGAGGCTAAAAAAGCTTAATAAAAGAATTAAAAATTTGATGAATCTACTAAGTAAGCACAGTGTGGTAACATAAAAAAAATTTGAGACATTAAAAAATCACTCTATAGTGATAATGATACTATTTTACAGATTCTACAAAAGGTAATATGTTTACCAACTTTTATTAATGTATCATTAAAAATATAGAATATAAATCAAAAAATATATATATATATATATATATATATATATATATATATATATATATATATATATATATATATATATATATATATATATATATATATATATATATATATTATATATATATATATATATATATATATATATATATATATATATATATATATATATATATATACTGTATGCACCCGGATCGTCGCATAAGAAGGTAAAAAATAAAAAAAGAGTTTTAAGTTAGAATTTTATATTTTGCAGTTCGGTCCTGCTTTGATAGAAACTAATTTATGCCATAATTTTAGTTTTGAGAATTGAAGTATGCTTTGGAAATGTAAAAAAAGTTTTTTTTCGCAGTAGTAAAGTCCATTTTCTGTGGGAGATACGACAAAATGTTATAAGAAGTTCAAGAAGGAAAACTGAAAAATGTAAAATTGCAAATTCCTGGGACGACTCTGATGTATACACCACAAATTCTAAGTATTTTGAATTCGGTGAAACTTCTTTAATATCTTGGGATGATGTCGGCCATTTAATAGTCATTTCACCATACCTCCCAAACTACCAGGTAAGTTAGAAATCTGGTGACAAAACTTGTATATTTTTAATTTAATAGTTTTTGCATATACGCATTTCGTACATCGCAAATTGTTTTTAAATATATTTCAATATAAATTTTTCCATGGCAAGATCCAAATTAATACTTAATCAGATATCTTCCATGTCTGTACGGGGTAAAAAATGAATTAATGTATATTAGTTTATACTTTATTGTTGTGCAATACATTACAGTTCAACCTGCTGTAATGCTTATAAGATAATAAAAAACAAGTTTACGTTGTCGAAATAATTTATTAGTTGCACTATTTTATACAGGTCAAACAAAAAACTATAAAAAAGATATTTTTAGGCTTCGTGATGCTTTTTTATATGCCACCATTCTTGGGTTGATGATGCTACCATTAATAATGCAGCTAGGATGTTAGTCTTCATGATTCCGTATCTATTCTACTACTACTACATATAACTATAGTAAAAAGACAAACAATTTTTTTTTTTCAAAGTTAGGAAATATCTTTTATTAAGATATCGATACTGGTTTACTGATCAAACTAACCTAACTAATTTTTTCAGTGTGCAATGTAATTCAATTATTCCTATTTTGACGATTAATCCACTGTAATGTGACGCCTATTGTAAAAGGAAACAAGGGTTAACATAAAATGTGATTATAAAAGTGCTCGTATGTCATACATGTAGGTCCTAAAATTGACACAGAATTGTTGGTACACCAAACTGATCTTGCTCTCTTTTCGGCAAAAATAGATTGAGTATACTAGCAGAAGCAATTACTGCTAATTAAAAAATTCATGAAAAATATAATTTTAATATCTTGTTACATAAAAAAAATCTAGTTATTTTCTTCTCATCAGTTTCATTGTTATGTTAAAATACTGTCCCTGATTTCTTACGAAAAACTTAGAAACTATCAAACAATAAACACTCTATCAACCTATAAAACCCGCTAAAGTAAATATGTACTTATGGAGACGATCAATTTCGATGTGCCAATAATTATATGATTATATGTCACTTACGGGGCTTTCATGTATAGTATTACAAGCATTTTCACTACCACATGTATAAAGGTTAATACTGGGAGGTTTATTATATTAGTCTTCGCCGGGGACCAAAATATCAAAATAAGAATACGCGAATCACATAGCAAACTACAAAAATTCATAAAATAATCTACTTTTAACTAGCAAGTAAGTTTCCTATATTTTATTTACTGCACAATAATTTTTGTTAAATAAAAAATACTACGCGTTAATTAATATTTTACCATGTATAAATATGGAAGATACCTGAGAGTATTAATTTATTTCTTGCAATGAAACATTTCATATTAACTCAGTTTAAAAACAACTTTCGATGCTCAAAATATGTGTATGCAAAATAGGGCAAGGAAAAGACTTTCCTTATAGTGTCGACAATTACACACTAAGATATTTAAATAAATTTTACAGAACCCAAAGTAAAGTCCGACACACGGATCTTGGGCTTCGACGTCTGATACCGGTAGTACTGGACCGGGCGGTAAAACGTATAAAAACTCATCGCTATATGTGTTGTTGAGAAGAACTCGATATTTCCTAGATTTATTCGACTCGTCGGAACATTAAATATTTGCAATGAATATTATTTGCTCGCATAGTTTGTGTAGCCACGACTCGTACGTTAGATTTATCGTTGAATTTGCGTCATAAAAAATGTACGACGAAATATCAGAGTTTGTCAAAGAATTTCAAATTTTGCATTCTTCCTCCTATATATATATATATAAAACGAAACCAGGAACGGTAAGGATTACTCCTTCACCATTTTGTCGAGAATCGACCAAAACATGACGCTATGTTTGTTTCCAGGGCCAAGGTGCCAATCTGCTACCGTGGTATCTGCCCCGGCAAGGCTCATCAGGCAGTTTCCTTGGGGGTATCGGTATTAAAACCGAAATACCCAAACCCTGAAACAAACAAGGTGTCATGTCATTCGACTTTGAAAGTCGACGAGGGAAATAGGCAACCAGTGGCGCCATCTGTAGGTACTATGGTGCAACTAAATCGCTTTAGATGCGATCTACTTTGGAGCACAAGACGACACATCTGTGCAAAAATAAAAGAGAAACAGAAATTTCAATTTCTGTGCGGTTCTTGGTCGTAAAAAGTTATATAAAACGAAACCAGGAACGGTAAGGATTACTCCTTCACCATTTTGTCGAGAATCGACCAAAACATGACGCTATGTTTGTTTCCAGGGCCAAGGTGCCAATCTGCTACCGTGGTATCTGCCCCGGCAAGGCTCATCAGGCAGTTTCCTTGGGGGGTATCGGTATTAAAACCGAAATACCCAAACCCTGAAACAAACAAGGTGTCATGTCATTCGACTTTGAAAGTCGACGAGGGAAATAGGCAACCAGTGGCGCCATCTGTAGGTACTATGGTGCAACTAAATCGCTTTAGATGCGACCTACTTTGGAGCACAAGACGACACATCTGTGCAAAAATAAAAGAGAAACAGAAATTTCAATTTCTGTGCGGTTCTTGGTCGTAAAAAGTTATATAAAACGAAACCAGGAACGGTAAGGATTACTCCTTCACCATTTTGTCGAGAATCGACCAAAACATGACGCTATGTTTGTTTCCAGGGCCAAGGTGCCAATCTGCTACCGTGGTATCTGCCCCGGCAAGGCTCATCAGGCAGTTTCCTTGGGGGTATCGGTATTAAAACCGAAATACCCAAACCCTGAAACAAACAAGGTGTCATGTCATTCGACTTTGAAAGTCGACGAGGGAAATAGGCAACCAGTGGCGCCATCTGTAGGTACTATGGTGCAACTAAATCGCTTTAGATGCGACCTACTTTGGAGCACAAAACGACACATCTGTGCAAAAATAAAAGAGAAACAGAACATGAAAGAGAAACAGAAATTTGAAGCCTTTACCACTGGCACCTTGCCCTGGTTCGTTGGTCGTCGACAAAAGTTATATACCGTTCCTGGTTTCGTTTTATATAAACGACCAAGAACCGCACAGAAATTGAAATTTCTGTTTCTTTTTTATTTTTGCACCATGTGTCGTCTTGTGTCGCATCTAAAGAATTGCACCAAAAACATGACGCTATGTTTGTTTCCAGGCAATGACATGACACCTTGTTTGTTTCAGGGTTTGGGTATTTCGGTTTTAATACCGATACCCCCCAAGGAAACTGCCTGATGAGCCTTGCCGGGGCAGATACCACGGTAGCAGATTGGCACCTTGGCCCTGGAAACAAACATAGCGTCATGTTTTGGTCGATTCTCGACAAAATGGTGAAGGAGTAATCCTTACCGTTCCTGGTTTCGTTTTATATAACTTTTTACGACCAAGAACCGCACAGAAATTGAAATTTCTGTTTCTCTTTTATTTTTGCACAGATGTGTCGTCTTGTGCTCCAAAGTAGGTCGCATCTAAAGCGATTTAGTTGCACCATAGTACCTACAGATGGCGCCACTGGTTGCCTATTTCCCTCGTCGACTTTCAAAGTCGAATGACATGACACCTTGTTTGTTTCAGGGTTTGGGTATTTCGGTTTTAATACCGATACCCCCCAAGGAAACTGCCTGATGAGCCTTGCCGGGGCAGATACCACGGTAGCAGATTGGCACCTTGGCCCTGGAAACAAACATAGCGTCATGTTTTGGTCGATTCTCGACAAAATGGTGAAGGAGTAATCCTTACCGTTCCTGGTTTCGTTTTATATAACTTTTTACGACCAAGAACCGCACAGAAATTGAAATTTCTGTTTCTTATATATATATATATATATATATATATATATATATATATATATATATATATATATATATATATATATATATATATATACACTATAGATAGATATAGTAGGGTTTACTTACCAGCCACCTGTGAATTATAGATATATGGTTTTATTTGTTTACCATCTTGTATAATGGTAAGGCTTTTAACTCCTTTGGGCTCATTACCAAGACCCGAATGTCGTCCGCGTGGAAAAACTACATCATCAAACCTACAGTATAAAAATTGTTACTTCTGTAAAACATATTCAAATTTAAAAAAGTCAATAAACATAAAAGTAATACGGTTGACACTAATAGACATAAAGAAGTGTGGCCAGTTATAGTCCAGTCACTGGTGCTCAGGAAAATTAGAAAATTAGATGTAACTTAAAATTCTTTGAAAGATTTTTTAAACAAGTCAAAGCTTACGTTTTAGGCTCTCTGTAGGAGCAAAAATAATCGCAAAAATGGTTTAAAAAACTAGTTTTTCGTGAATATCTGCGAAAATATTATTACTTAAACAATATGAAAATAAAAAAAAAGAAATTTGGTATATCCTAAATAAAAATGATTCTGCTGATTTTTCTCTTAGTACGATGTTTTCCAAGATAAATCGATAGGAAACTATAGTTAATTTTCTCCCACCGTCGATGTCGTTTTTTCAAAAAGAATTTCAAATGCGAAATCCGTGGCTACAATATGTAATAATTAGTTCTACTTACAACATTTTTAAAATATGGAAAAAAACTGCATCTTTTTTCCTTATATTTTTGGTTTTATAGGCTCAATTTCATTTTTATTAATAATTGTTTATTCACTTTGTCTTGTAACCTGTGCTATTGTAGGAAACATAATAGCAATATTACTCTTTATTCTGAGGGCCACTCAGTTTAAATATCACAGTGTTTAAAAACGCCTTTAAACCCAGAAATATTGCTCTAAAAATACTCTAAATAGGTGCTAATCTGATTACCTTCTTTTTTACATAACCAACTAATCCAGAGAAAGAGGTTTTATTTCAAGTCTAGCGGTCCGTGGGAATAAAAACAAGAAACTCTTTTTATCTTAAGTGCTCAATATTTCGTCAATGTTTATTAGCTTCATCAGGAGCAACTACAAAAATTATAAAGAATAGGTCCAATTAGAATTATAACATTAAAATGACAACCAAAAGAATAAAATTTTGTCTAGATATACACAGACGTTACATACTTAAAAATTACTTACAAGATAGTAGTGGTTCCTAATATTGTATGGATGTAATTTGTTCAGTACCGGAGGACAGTATAGAACTTATCTTGCAATATTTTAACTCATTTCATAAAAATATTCAGTTTACTATTGAAAAAGAAAACCAACGTAGTGTACCATTTCTGGACACTAAGCTAATTAGGAACCTAGAAAATAAAATTATTTTGGATTGGTATCAGAAACCATCAGCATCCGGTAGATTTTTAAATTATTTCTCTAACCATCCAAAGAATCAAAAATATAATACAGTAATAGCCATGAAAAACAGGGTAATGCATATTTCTGATGATTCATTTTTACAAGACAATTTAAAAAAATTATTAGAGATATTTTTAAATAATGGGTATCCGAAACATATTCTAAAAAAACTGATTTATAATTCAAATACATATGATGGCCCTACAGAAGATGTTCAACCGCTTGAACTTAAATATAGAAAACTACCATTTATAAGTGGCCTAACTAATAATATTACAAAATTATTCAAAGATTTTCCACACATAAAAATAGCAAAATATAATACAATAAAAAACTTTAATCTATTCTCTAGGGTCAAAGATCAAACACCCTTATTATTTAATAGTAACGTTGTGTATCAGTTGTCCTGCTTGGAGTGTGATGGACAGTATATCGGGCAAACATCTCAGTGGCTTAGGCAAAGAATAACTGGCCACAAAACTGATTGCCGTTTCGGGAAAATCTCTTGTGCATTGGCTGAACACAATCAAAAAACAGGCCACAATTTTGACTTTTCCAATGTTAAAATTTTAGAGATAAAAAAGAACAAAAATTGCATTAATTATAAATCAGATACCAATCAGCTGAGCAATATTTATTGCAATCTTTTAAATTTTATGGAACAATACCTTTTAAATGCGCACCGTAGAATAGTTCACCTCGTACACTTTATTAACATCTAGATAAGGCTTGTGTAGCTAATATGTTTTGTTCTCCTTTTTTGCAATTCAACTGCTGGGACATGAATATTATCATTAAAAACGCCACATTATTTGAACTGTTGTAACCTAAAAATGTTAAAATTTAAAAGTTATTGACTCCACCATCTTGTAAGTAATTTTTAAGCATGTATTGACTGTGTATATCTAGACAAAATTTTATTCTTTTGATTGTCATTTTAGTGTTATAATTCTAATGGGACCTATTCTTTATAATGTTTGTAGTTGCTCCTGATGAAGCTAATAAACACTGGCGAAATATTGAGCACTTAAGATAAAAAGAGTTTCTTCTTTTTCCCACGGACCGCTAGACTCGAAATAAAACCTCTTTGTTATTGCTGTACGGTAGAAAATACTTAACTTTATATATATATATATATATATATATATATATATATATATATATATATATATATATATATATATATATATATATATATATATATATATATATATATATATATATATATATATATATATATATATATATATATATATATATATATATATATATATATATATATATATATATATATATATATATATATATATATATATATATATATATATATATATATATATATATATATATATACTTTAAGTACAAGTACAAAAAAAAGAAAATTCTATATCATGAAATGGGTCTGAAGGGCTTCCATTACAATTTAACATTAACGGGTTAGCTCATCCCAGGCTCACTACATCGGCAACAGTCAGATATTAGCACCGTTCGATGAGACCATGTCGACTCAATAAAAGAATGGTAGAAAAATCAGGCAGTCTTATATTTTCTTATATGCGGGAAAGAAAAAAAAATGGCTTCCTCTATATAGCCGAAGGGGGAACCATGTAAAGAATATTTACAATAAATAATAATGTTTAAAAAAACATTGCTTATGTTAGCTTGAGAGCATCAGCATATTCCAGGCGGAAATATGACCATCGTGTTACTAAAAAAGGAAGGGAAATAAAGAAGAAACCGATTTAAAAATGGCCCTTGACCTTTTTTTCGAACTGCTTAACAGCTGATTGAATCAGGGAGAAGCTATATTATATAGATAAATCTGTAAGTTAAGGAAATCGTATTGATCACAACTATGAAAACATAAAATTCACAAGGTAGGAGGAAGAATTGGCAAGGTTGTAGGAAGATATCAAAACACCACTTTTCAATTGAAGCAATTTCTTCGAATGTTAACAGTTTTTAGAGGAAATCATGGTCTAGTATGCTTCCAAAAATCCATCATTTAATTGATACCCAAAGAAATGAAATGTTAATGATACTGGAATCTGGGACAGAATGAGAACACAACAAACAAGATATTTGTAACATTTTAATGAGAAATATCCTAATAGAAATTCATTAGCTAGATCTACTGTTAATAAACTTCTAAAAAACTTTTGT